>CM053583.1:0-15796 GCA_028627135.1 Pseudochirops cupreus
CTCACTCACGTGGTCTTTAGTGTGTTCCCTGACTGGTTGGTGTGCTTTCCAAAATGTGGTGCTAAGGACTGAGGAGCTGCTCCCAGATGGGATGGGAGCAGGGCACAGATAGATCACCTGCCTATCCTCACCTTGGCAAATGAGGAAACTGAGGCCAGCAGAGGCTGCCTCCCCCAAGGAGCCTTTGTGGCTCTGAGCCCAGGCCCTCTGACTTTGGAGACAAAGTCTTTTCTACTCTGTTATCCTGAGGCTTTTGCCTTGGGTCCTCCATTGATACACTGTAACCTTGTTTTTTTTAATAGCATTTTTTGTTTCAGTGAGCTTTGAAACCATTTAACGGCCAGTGATCATTATTTCTAAAACCACTCCCTAAAACGTCAGGTCTTTCCCACGTGGAGCTCTGTCCAGTTAGGGCTCCCCCATCCTATACTTACTTTTTTAGAGACTTACATTTATCCCTATTCAATTCCATCTCAATCGATTTGACCCATAGCTCTAATCTGTGGACATCTCACTGAATACAGATCCAGTCCTGGCACTTTCCAGTTTGGTGACAGCAGTCAGTCTAGTGCTGGGGCCAGTCACCCCTGCATTTGAGGCCCAAAGGAAAGGCTCTTATGCACCCCCAACCCTGGGGGCAGCAGGACTGCATTCCAAGCTAGCTCCAACACTTAATTGTTAAATGACACTGGGCAAATCCCTTACCTCCTCTGTGTCTCTGTTTTCTCACCTGTAAAATGGGTTAGCACTACTTATACTAACTGGTTCCCAGCACTGTTGGAAGTAGGCACTTTGTAATTGAAGCTGTTATCCTTTCTGATTTCACAAAGATTTATTAAGAGACCACAACATGTAGGGGTGTGGGGTTAGGCTGGGGTCACCAAGATGGGTCACAGGCTTCTGCCTAAGAGGGCCCTTTGGATTATCAAGTCCAGTGCCCCTGCTTTACAGATGAGGAGACTGAGTCCCAGAGATGCCATATGACTTATGCAAAGGTGCTCAAGTCATATCAGGGGCTAGAGCCAAACCCAGGTTCATTGACCCTCCCCACCCTCTGTGCTTTCCCTAGTGCCTGCTTTTGAGCACTCTAGTAAATGGAGTGGGTCTGCTGATCTCAGGCTCCTCAGAATTTCAGCAATAAAGGGCACTAGTCTTGACTCACACTTGAAAAATAATCACATTCCAATCCAGTTCAATGAGAACTGATCATCTGCCTACTGTGGTGCCAGACAGGGCTAAGTGCTAGGGGCAGAGCAAAAGTAAAGCTGCTTTGCTCTCAATGTGCTTCCATTATCATGGAGAAACAACACACACACACACACACACACACACACGCACGCACGCACGCACGCACGCACGCACGCACGCATGCATATGCACACATAATTTAAAACAAGAACATTTGAGGAGGAAGGATATTGATAGTAGAGAGAGCAGAAAAGGCTTCCCATAAGAGGTGGCATGTATCCTGAGCCTCCAAGCTGATGAATGGATGAATGCCAGACATGGGGAAACAGCCTGTGCAAAGGCCTGCAGGCAGGAGATGATGAGACAAGAGACTGAGAAATGACAAGGAGATCAGTTTGGCTGGACCATGTCATATAAGGAGAAAAATAATGGGCATGAAGCTTGGCAAAGTAATCCAGAGGCAGATTGTGGAGAACTATGAATGCCAGGATGAGGAATAGGCATTCTTTCTAGAAGTGACAGGGGTCATCTCCACAATGTGGTTCTCCAGCCCCTATTTGAAGACTTCTAGTAAGGAAGGGCAGCTAGGGGGTGCCACAGTGCACAGAGCACCATTACCTTCCTGAGTTCGAATTTGGCCTCAGACACTCACTAGCTGTGTGACCCTGGGCAAGTCACTTCATCCACTTTGCCTTAGTTTCCACTTCTTTAAAATGAGCTGGAGAAGGAAATGGCAAACCACTTCAGTATCTTGGCCAATAAATCCCCAAATGGTGTCACAGAGAGTCAGATATTACTGAAAATAACTGAACAACAACAAGAAGTAAGGAAGAGCCCTCTACCTCCCAGGACAATCTATCCCACTGCTGGCTAACTCTAACTCTCAGGAAATGTTTCCTTACATTAAGACTAAGTCTAATAGAGTAAGTTTCGTAAGGCTAAAGGTAAAGATTTATCCTTGGGTCCAAAAAATCAATTTCACAAGTACAAGACAGTTAACACATGGTTAGTAGTTCAGCTTAAAAAGACCTGGGGGCCTTAGGGAACAGCAAGATCAATACAAGCCAATAGTATGATGTGGCTACCAGGGGAGTTAAAGCATTTTTTATTTCATTGGCAAAGGGCTCACTTTTGGTTAGGAAACTCACTTTACCAACAGACCAACAGCTGTTCCACATCTTTGGGGCTCAGAGTGATGTCTAGGGCATAGAAATGTTAGGATACTTGACCAGAGGATGATGCCCAGTGTGTGCAAAAGGCTGGGCTTAAGCCAGGGCTGCCTGACCTGGAGACCATCCTACTGATACACTATGATGTTTCTCAATGCCGTGTTGGGTTGGAGGAAGGGAAGTACAGGATCCATGGTTGGAGAAGGGTCATTTCCAATTTTGCCTTCCCTGTTCAGATACATTTAAAAAATTCTAGTTGCTTCTGGGCACTACATTTTGAAAGTGACAGAGAGAAGCCAGAAAGTATCTAGAGGAAGGCAATGGAAAGGGTGAAGAGACTAAGTTTATGCCACAAGTTAATATCAGAGTATTTGGCTTAAGGAAGAGAAGATTCAAGGGAGAACTGATGGCTGTCTTGGATATCAAGGGTGGTCTCCTGGAGGAGGGATTTGACTCTTTCTGCTAGGTCCCAGAGGAATGAAGTTTCCAAGAGGCACATTCCTAATCCTTCGACTCATCCTCGTATAGTATGGGCTGCCTTGTGAAGAAATAGCCTCCCCCTTGTTGGAGGTCTCTACACAAAGGTGGGATGGTTGCTTCTTTGGGAGGCAGGAAATGAGATCCTCATTTGGGTCTGGGGTGGACTAGAGACCTCCGAGGGCTATTCTGGTGCTCCTCCTCTGTCCATGGAACCAGCTGGTGTATCCTATACCTGCATGAGAATTCCACTCACAACATCCCACCCTGAAAAAGCCACTTAGCCTGTGTGAAAGGCCCTCCCACCCTCTGTTCTCCTATGAAGGTGAGCCCCCAGCCTCCAGAAGTGAATCCTTCTGCTTTGGGAAAGCTCTCACGGTTAGGCATTGGCTTCTTTGCAGCTCTCATCAGTGATTCTAGTTCTACTCACAGAGCCCAAGCAGAACAAGGCTATTCCCTCTTCCACAAGACACCTTTCAAGGACTTGAAGGTAACCATCATGCACCCCTTTGAGTCTCCTTTTCTCCAGGCTAAATGTCCCAGTTCCTGTCGTTGACTCTCATCTAACATAGATTCAAAGTCCTTCAGCATCCCATTGTTCAAAGCACTTACAACACCATAACCCCCAGAAGTGAACAAAATGTGTAAGATATGGTTTGACTGGGGCCAAGGATATTAAGGGACCCCTTCCCCACCCACCTTGCCTTGCCTAAAAGCTTGAGCCTGATCCAGGCAGTCCAAGATCCCCTTCCCTGTTG
Source organism: Pseudochirops cupreus (assembly GCA_028627135.1). Lineage (NCBI taxonomy): Eukaryota > Metazoa > Chordata > Mammalia > Diprotodontia > Pseudocheiridae > Pseudochirops > Pseudochirops cupreus. Next base: position 3,593 of record CM053583.1, read on the forward strand.
GCTGCCTCAACCCAAATATGCCATCCCCTAAAACTCTCGGATCTATCTCAGGCAAGCCTCTCTCTAACCAAACCTCCCCTGCCTTAGGCTTGGAAATGGATTCTTTATCTCCAATCTGAGACCTTGCGTTTGACTCTGTGAAATCCCATCTTACTGGGTTCTCTCTGAGATGCTCCAGGCCTTCAAGTCCTTTGGGAATCTGGGCTAATGGGATCCTAACTGAACACACATTTTGGGCAATGAATCATGGGCCTCCAAAAGAGATAAATGAATGCTAAGTTATCAGACTGTGCCCTCTCAATCATTAATAAGATTTAGAGACGAAAGGCATAGAAACCATCTTCTCCAAATGCCTCCTCTTAGAGAAGAGAGAGGAGACATCTGTGGACTAGGCAGAGCAAGATCTGGCCCCAAGCCATACTCTAGGGCTGTCTACTAGTTTCCTTTGCACAGAGTGCGAGGAAACTTTCCAAGGAAGGGAGTAATAAGCACTACATGGGGCAAATCAAGGAAGGCTTCCAGGGTGGGCTTCTCAGTAGGAAGCTAAAAGGGAAAGGGGTTAGGAGATTATGTCCACTGGGGCAAGAAAGTGACTCAAAGAAATAATTGAAGGGTGAGTGTAGAGCTGGCAGAGAGGCCCCCATCCTGTTATGGAAAAGGAGGAGACAGAGAGCAGAGTTGGGGCAGAGCCATCCTTCATTAGGCCCCCAGGCTCCTGACCTTTCCATCTGTAACCTTTCCATCCTCCCAGAATCACCTGCCCTAGCCCAGGGTTAGAGAGATGGAGGAGGGCAACCAGACACTGGTGACTGAGTTCCTCCTCCTGGGACTCTCAGACTCAGCAGACCTGCAGAATTTCCTCTTTGTCACCTTTTTACTCATCTATTTGGCCAGTGTGGTGGGGAATGTGACCATCATGCTGGTGATCTGGGCCGAGCAGCCGCTGCACACCCCCATGTACTTCTTCATCAGCATCCTCTCCTTCATCGACATCTACTCGTCCACCACTGTCCCCAAGATGTTCGCCAGCTTCCTGGCTGTGGCCCAGGCCATCTCTCGCCAGGGCTGCCTGGCCCAGATGTTCTTCTTCCACTTCTTGGGGAGCACGGAGGCCATGCTGCTCACGCTCATGGGCTTTGACCGCTACCTGGCCATCTTCAGTCCGCTGCGCTACCCGCTACTGATGACAAGGTCCCTCTGCCTGGCGCTCACCGACCTCATCTGGTCAGTCGGCTTCTTCCACTCACTGCTGCACGTGCTCCTCATGAGCCGCGTGAACTTCTGCAGGGGCCGACGAGTGCAGCTCTTCTTCTGTGACATTGCGCCCTTGCTGAAGCTGGCCTGCTCGGACGTGCACATCAATGAACTCCTCTTCACCGTCACCAGCTTCCTTGTCCTGGGCTGCTTCTCGCTTACCTTCCTTTCCTACGTACTCATTGTTTCTGCTGTGCTGCGAATCAGCTCTGCTGAGGGCCGCAGGAAGGCCTTCTCCACCTGCGCTGCGCACCTGACCGTGGTGCTCATACACTACGGCTGTGCTGGCTTCATGTACCTCCGGCCACGCTCGCAACACACCCTGTCCCAGGACCGTGTGGTGGCCGTACTCTACACAGCTGTCACACCACTACTCAACCCACTCAACCCACACACTCCGAAACAAAGAGTTCAAGGCTGCCATTAAACCGGCTGTTGGACGCAAGCTGGGGAGCCAAAGAGACTGATTAGGCAGGAGAGGCAACACCACCAGTGCGCGATTTGCAACTGTCCTCGCTTAAGGATGAGACCCACGGCCAGCCAGCCTGAGCTGGTCAACAAGACGACTGAGAGGAGGTGTTGGTCTGTCAAAGCATTCTGGGAGCGCAAACCATCGGCCTCAGCTTCATAGAGAGTCATCTCTTGGCTCTCCGATCTACTAGGAACCTTAGGCTAGGTCCCTCAGTCTCCTCTGTAAAATGGTGGGGCTAGGCTTCAAGGGTGCCTGAGTCCGTTCGCAACTCTGACTCCTATGAATCCTTGGGATCTGCCCCCTCTGATCCTTCACAAAGCCGCCCTGACCTTTCATAACACATTTATCATCCTCCACCAATTCTTTGTGTACCTCTCTTATCTCCCCTTCTAGACAAGTCTGACCCTTCTCTGTCTTCTGCCCTCTGTGTCCAGAACAGTGCCCAGAACACAGAAGTCAGGACTTTTCAACCTTGACAGCTAGGGGGCGCAAGGGATAGAGCACTGACCTGGAGTCAGGGAATTCAGATCTGACCTCAGACAGTTACTAGCTGTGTGACCCTGGGCAAGTCACTTTATCCTGTTGGTCTCAGTTTCCCTGTATGTAAAATGTGCTGGAGAAGGAAATGGCAAATCATTCCAGTATCTCTGCCAGGGTCACGAACACGACTGAACACTAACAACAACTTTGTGACCACGGGCAGTTCATTTCTCTCCCTTGACCTCATTCACCTCCACTTTAAAAGTTTGGGACTAGACTGATTGGCCTACAATCACTGCCAGTCTGCTGGCTGAATGAATTAACAGACAAGGGAGAAGATGAAGAAATGATCTCAGATCCTTCTCTGAGAGTAGGCTGGATGGAGGAGAATGAAGAGTCCTGGGACATGAAGAATGACTGCGAAAACAAAAGATTAACCCTAGGAAGAAACTAGACCTCCTTGGAGAGGGAATGGGAACTGAGACCCAACTCTAGCCCAGCCTGACTAACAAGGTCCCTTGCTACAGCACATGTCCCATTAGAACTCCTTTTCCTGGGAGCATCATAAGCTAAGGAAAGGAGACCCTTGGGGCTACCTCCCCTTGGTCTCATTACAAGTTAACTAGGCAGAAACTTTTAAAATTTCAACCTCCCTCTGGGCCTTGCTAGATGGGCTGCCTAGCAGGCTAATTAATCTTCCACTTCTCTTCCTCAATCCAGGGCAGCCTGACTTAGCTGGTCTTGGTGTATCTGGTCCCTCCCAGTTAAGTACGTGAAAGTTCAGAAGAACTTTGGTGATGGGTTCAGGAAGCCCATTCAGTTCAGAGAGAAGTTGAAGTCATTAAAAGCAAAGAAAAATTTACCAAATACAATCTAAGTATTGACAAGAATATTTCTCCCTGTTGCAACCTCCCTTGATATTCATAATCAAAAGGTCTTTGAGTAAAGTTATCTCTATTGCTATATCCTTCAGAGCCTCTCACAAGACTTCAGTACATGCATGTGAGGCAGTCCACTGAAGGAGACTTTGAAGGCAAATGATTTTGATAATCACCAAATAACAACCATACTTAGGGACCTCACATGCACTTGTCAATTGTGTGACTGTAAAGAGATGGTTTGTGTAGAATATTGTGAAAACCTGCCTCTTCTCTTTCCACATATTCATGAAGAATGCCCTTCATTTAAAAAAAATGTCCTTCATAAATTGGTAGATTCATCTCCTAAAAGTTTTGTAAAAGTATCTCTGTCACTAGTTGTGGTTTGGGCTTGCCATTGGAAAGGATGAGATCCAAGCATTTCCCTTTTTCCACACAGCTTGAAAGGGCCCGTTCCACATCATCTTCACGCTTGTGGTACCACTTACCAGCACCCCAGCATCTGTGTATGGACTTCCGGTTGTCCCCTGCTGCTCTTCCCACTTTGTCAGTTACTGCCATTCCTGCTTCCTAGTGTGACACATTCGAATGGGCACCTCCCCCGGCACTGGTGCTGAAGAGCACTTACCATAGACAGATTGACATATTCCAATTTTTCATCTGCACATTACCCTCTTTCTACTTTCATCTCTACATATGTGTCCTTGGGATAATCTGGTTTGTTCAAGTCTCTTGCCAAACTTTTTGTAAATTTTCCTCCTATTGCTTCTCAGTTTTATTAAGCGATACTGTTTATATTCTTGCATCACTATCATCTTCTTTGGTAAGATCACACAAAAGCCTGTATTCTAGATCTGTGTTGCCCTTAGCTGCTGAGTCTCTACTCTTGGCAAGGAGATCAAGTGTTTGGAGGCTCTTCCTAAGCTGTTTTTGCCTCCTCATTGTGGCAATTGATTTACATTGCTTACCTTTCCTTAGGAAATGTTAATAGTCTGTGTCTAAAACAATTCATTTATCCATTTCCCACTTTGGGTGTCAACAGCTTTTCTAAACAGTTCAGGTTAGAGTTACTTTATTGCATAAAATATCATCTCATTGGGGTAGCTAGGTGGCACAGTGAATAGAGTACCTGGCCCTGGAGTCAGGAGGACCTGAGTTCAGATCCAGCCTCAGACACTTCTCCCCTCCAAAAAAGAAAAAAAAATAACATCTCATTTTTATTTTTTATAATTTGGTATTGACCTTGAACTTTGCTCTAACAGCCTGATGGTCAGAAAGCATACAAAGAACTGGTTTTCATCAGGTCACGCCAGTAATCAGTGTGATTACTATGCCGGTACACTGTTGGTACACTCTTGGAGTGGATGACTCCTTAGCAAAAGGATGAGCCCATGGCCTTGACTACCTTACCAAAGGACCTCTACCATTAGGAGGACAGTGCCAAGCCAAGGTGAGATGGGAAACCCCACAATCACTGTGATTACTGTGATTACAACCAGCAATCTAGTCTTGGATCACAGGCACTGTTTTGAGATGCTTTTCAAAAGGATCAAGGGAAGGGCAGTTTACCCTTTCTTTGAACCTCACTGCATGTTACCATGAGCATGTGGCATCTAGAGCCCATGTCCTGCCTAACCAAGTCTGAGCCTGGGATAGAGCTGACTCCCGGGTATTTGTTCTTCCTTGTTCATCTCTTGTGCATTAAAATATAATGAATTTAATTTCGTGGTGTCACCTCATGCTTTCCATGTGCACAGCATCTTGACTCACTTCACTTTTTCCACTCAGAAACCATTTGTCAGACACCACTCTAGGCACTGGGAACAAATGATACAAACAAAACTGTTGCTGCTCTCAAGGAATTCAACTGGGAGAAAAACTGCACAGAGAAGTAAATGTGAGGTCTTTACAAAATAAACACGGTACAGTTTTGAAGAGATGATGGCTCCGACAACTGAGGGAATTCTCCAGCGGGGGCTGCATGTAAGAGGGGACACAAGCTCAGATGTGAAAGGGAAAATATGGGGGTGGAAGCAAAGGGGACAGTGGAAAGGGGAAGAGGCCAGGAAACCTGCTTCAGGAGAAGCATGATGAGGTAGGATAGAAGGGCCATACTCCCCATCTGGGAATGGGCTCTGACATTCTATCATGGGTTCTAGCCTGCTAACCAGGTCAGGAGAGTGATCTACCTGAGGATTAGGAGCAGGAGCTAGATTTTGTGGCCAACCAGTAGAGCTAGCATCCAAACTCCAAGGAACAAAGTTTGTGACCCAGCCCAATAGTAGCTGATAGGCAAATTCATCCAACAGTCAAGCTGTATTTAGATGTGACCTTGGTGGGACCAAGACTATATAGGAACCATATGAAGTCTGAACCCCTCCTCTTCTCCCCAGGGACTGTGGCAGTATAGGGGAGAAGGCATCCTTTCAAACGCTGGCACTTCTGCTCTTGCTGTAGCTTCAAAGTAAATATCCCTTTGGAAAAACAAGTTGACATTCATTGATTGGTTCAGGGAGTTAATCTCTGGCAGTCAGTTGGGGAGGGAACATTGGAATGGCAGATCAAGCATTAGAGAAGGACACCCTGACTCCTTGGGGCACCCCCAGAGCCCTAAATTCTCCCTCTAGAAGAATGAGGTGAAAGTATTACTACAGGAGCTAAGGGGAGAGGGAAATGAGGTCGAAAAGGCATCCCAGGGTGTGTGAGGGGATGAGCAGGACATGTGCAAAGTATAGGTTGCTCAGTTGTGTCTGACTCGTCACCAAGGAGATGACCAGACAATCCCATACTGTCTCCTAAGTAGCAAGAGCCAAGAACTCAATGCTTATTTTAAAGGATCATTCCCCCCACCCTCTGTGGTCCCTTACTTTCTGGTCTTGGATCACAGGCACTGTTTTGAGATGCTTTTCAAAAGGATCAAGGGAAGGGCAGCTTACCCTTTCTTAGAGCCTCACTGCATGTTACCATCAGCATGTGGCATCTAGATCCCATGTCCTGCCTAACCAAGTCTGAGCCCAGGATAGGGCTGACTCCCTAGTATTTGTTCTTCCTTGATCTTAGGCGAAAATGTTATCTATTCCCAAGATGGATAGTAGCACCCCTAGGATTGGTAGGGAAATTGCAGGTTTGACGGGTGTGGACATCACTTGTCATTTGCTTGGTACTGACTGGAAGAAAGGGGAAAGAGTCTCAGCAACTCTGATAACACTCTTGGAGTGGATGACTCCTTAGCAAAAGGATCACTTACCAGAGGATCTCTACCATTAGGAGGACAGTGCCAAACCAAGGTGAGATGGAAAATGACTAATCTGCAACCCCACAAACTGCTTTGGGCTTAGAAAGATTCCTAGCATTCACATCTTACCTGGTAGAAGGGATAGTCCCGGGACGACAAGTGCTCAAGGAGCTTTAAGGACTGTATAAAAACAGGCTTAGGGCACGTCAGCATCTAAAGATAGTTATGCGGACATTATTAGCCGAACTGCAAACACTTGCTCACCCTTGACTGAGGAAGTGTGCTGATTGTTTAAGAGTATTGTAAATGGGAACTCCAACACAGCTTGGGGGAGGGAGGAGAGATTTTTCAAAGGTGAAGGGAGGTGGAGGGCAACTGCCTGCCCTTGGGACCCCTTCTCTTTCTAGGCAGAAATGCTTAGAATTTGCTTAATCTAAATTAATAAAACATTTGTTCTGGTAGAGTAATAACTCAGAGTATGGGACTTTTTCCACACAGTTGTGAGTACTTGGTAGTCCTTCTTGTGAGAACTGTTCATATCCTTTGACTATTTATCTATTGGGGAATGGTCATTAGTTACAGTTAGATAGATAGATAGATAGATAGATAGATAGATAGATAGATAGACAGACAGGCAGATAGATAAAGGAGGTAGATAGAAATACATATATACACATACCTATATATACACAATGCACATATACATATATATACACATACATACATGTATATTTATTGTTTATGATCTTGAATACCAAACCTTTATCAGAGAAATTTTATACAAAGATTTTTTTTCCTATTTGACCACTTTCCTTCTTACCTTAGATGTATGAATGATATCTGTGCAGAAGCTTTTCAGGTTCAGATTCCCTTTTCTGCTGAAACTACAGTACTCTTTTCCTTCAGTTACTTGACTTTGGTCCTTTTTAAGATGACTGTTCTCACTGGCTCACTTTCCTTCACGCCTGATCCCATCTTTTCATTCGATATTTGCTCTTCCTTTCCTGCCTTTCAGCTGTTATTTATTGTATAAAATTTGGGGCTTTTGTGCCCTTTTCCAAAAAGGAAATTCCCGTAACGCTCCGGTGGCTCTCATTTCTCTGTATTCCTGCTGCCCTCAGAACTTCCGAGGAGTTCGTTCTAGGGTTCCCCCTCTAGGTACTTTCGGCCGCTGGCTCACCTGTGGGTTAGGGCTCATCCACGGATCCCCCTCTCCCGTGGGCATGCCCTTCCAGAGCAATGTCTATACCAATCATTATTAATTACCATTAATAATAACCAACGCTAACATTGATATTTCAGCCATTTTTGAGTCATATCTGACTCTTCCTGGCGCCGGTGGGGTTTTCTCGGCAAACATCACAGAGTGGTTCACCATTTCCTTCTCTCCATTTCCATCACTCATTTTACAGCTGAAGAACTGAGGCAAACAGGGTTAAGAGACTTGCCCAGAATCACACAGCTGGTAAGGGCCTGAGGCCAGATTTGAACCCACAAAAGTGAGTCTTCCTGACTCCAGGCCCAATGTTCTAACCATTGAGCCACCTGTCACTGCCCCATGGTAGGGTCCATCCCCACCATGTTCCTGATTATGCAGCCTACCACTGATCTCAATCCTCTCTTATTGACTTTTTTTTTAATATTTGCCTGGAAATCTCCTCCCTGTGTCCATGCTCTCGCACCCTTCCATGTGCCAGTGGCCTCCAGGGTTCCTACTCCCTTCCTGCTCCCAGGGCAAATAGAATTTTCTTTTTTTTTTTTTTTTGGAGGGGAGAAGGCAGGGCAGTTGGGCTTAAGAGACTTGCCCAAGGTCACACAGCTAGTAAGTGTTAAGTATCTGAGTTCACATTTGAATTTGGGTCCTCCTGACTCCAGGGCTGGTGCTCTATTCACTGCACCGCCTAGCTGCTTCTCCCCTCCCTGAAAACAGAATTTTCAAGCATCAAATACGCCAGACCTCCTTCCAGTGGAAGGGCCCCATCTCCCTTCACTGCCCACCACTCTACAGGTGCATCCATCAGTAGGAACTCCCCTTCCATCTCCACAGTAAAGTATCCTTCCTTCCCCTGCATTTTGGTGTGTCTCCCTCCTCAGCCTCTCCTCTGTGAGCTCTTCTCATCCCCCTCACTGACTCCCGCACATCCCTTCCTGTTCTCTAACCCTCTGCTCCTCTTCCTCTCTTTCATGAACCCTCCCATGCTGTGATGAAGAACCTTCACCTGGTGGCAGGGGATCACTGAGGCTGTCCTTACTGTCCTCCACCTCCACCTCCTTGCTGTGGTCTCTGCCCGATTTCTGCCCTCTCTGGTCTCCTGGTGGATGCTTAGAGAGAAGTCTCTTACTGCTCTCTCTGCTGTGTCTCTGCTGCTGTCCTTAGCTGCTGGATTTATTCTCTCCCCCTGCATTTCTGTTGTTTGAGAGGTTTTCTTTTGCAAAACATTTCAAACTCTTCTTTATTACTGAATGGTCTTCTTTTGTCCTGTACATTTAAACTCAGATTTGCAGGTCACCCTGGGCTGTACCCTGAATGCCAATGCTCTTCAGAACACATTATTCTGTGCCCTCCTCCTTTTTCTAGTGGGTACAGAATAGTCTTATATTATTTCAATGTCCTTTCCTTTGTATTTGAAGGTCTTTCTCCTGATGGCTTAAAGATCTTGTTTCTGATCACCTACCCAGCAAAACTGAGTATACTTCAGCGGAGAAAAAATGGTCATTCAATGAAATAGAGGGCTTACAAGTATTCTTGACGGAAAGACCAGAGCTGAATAGAAAATTTGACTTTCAAATACAAGAATCAACAGAAGCTTGAAAAAGTAATCAGGGAAGAAAAATCATAAGGGATTTATGAAAGTTGAGCTGTTTACATTCCTACATGGAAAGATGATATTTGTAACTAATGATACCTTTCTCAGTATTAAAGGAGTTAGGAAAGGTAGATAGAGGGATAGAGAGGTAGATAGATAGATAGATAGATAGATAGATAGATAGATAGATAGGTAGATAGAGGTACAGAGAGAGAGAGAGAGAGAGAGAGAGAGAGAGAGAGAGGTAGATGAGAGAGAGAGAGAGAGAGAGAGAGAAAGAAGTAGATAGATAGATAGATGACACAGGGTGACTTGAATATGAAGGGATGAAATCTAAAAAATAAAATCAAGGGGTGAGTGAGGAATACATTGGGAAAAGGAGAAAGGGAGAAATAGAATGGGATAAATTATCTCACATAAAAGAGGCAAGAGAAAGGTTTCACAGTGGAGGGGAAGGGGGGAGGTGAGAGGGAACTGGATATCTTACCCTACAGGAAAGTAGAGGAAGGGGATAAGAGGGGGGATGGTGGATGGCAGGGCAGATTGCAGGAGAGGGTAGTTAGAAGCAAAGGCTTTTGCAAAGGGACAGGGTCAAAGGAGAAAATAGAATAAATGGGGGAGGGGGCAGGATAGGACGGAGGGAAATATAGTTTAGTTTTTCACAACATGACTATTATAGAAGCGTTCTGTGTAACTACGTAGTTATAACCTATATTGAATTGCTAGCCTTCTCAATGAGGGTCATGTAACGCCAATACAATACCCATAGCAGCTGCTATGAATATGCATACGTATTTCCAAGGTTTGTTTGAAAAATATAACCCTCCTCCTTAAAAATAAAGCCAAAGTATTTATTTAGACATGGCCATTAGGATACCAAAAAGCAAAGTTTAGTGAGATGCTCATCACCAGTCCAGGGAGTGCTGACATTGCAAGCATTCTCTCTGTCAAGCCTCCCTACAAGCAAGTTCCCTTAGGCGAGCTCTTCACTCCATCTGCTTCTCATATATACGTTTGAGACTCATTTGCCTTAGTGCTGAGAAGCTTGGAAATCAGCACTTAATTGAAAAGGTGTGGGGATCCCTGTGGCCCAGAGCCTAACTGGCTCTTCATCAGGGTTCCATGTGAGGCCTATTAATCGGTATGGAAGATTTTATATCCCATTAACCTTACAGGTGGGTAAGATGGGAAGACAGGAGAGAATTTGGAACTCAAAGTGTTAAAAACAAATGTTAAAAATTGTGGTTGCATGCAGCTAGGAAATAAGATAAACAGGTAATGGGGTATAGAAATCTATCTTGCCCTAGAAGAAATTAAGGGGGAAAGGGATGGGGAGGTGATAGAAGAGCAGGAAGACTGGGGAAAGGGGTAATCAGAATGCATGCCATCTGGGGTGGGGAAGGGAGAGACATGGGGAGAAAGTTCACAACTCTTTGTGGAAATGAATATTGAAAACTAAAAACAAATAAACACAGGTGTCGAGGTGGCACAGTGAATAGAGCACTGGCGCTGGAGGACCTGAGTTCAAATCCAGCCTCAGACACTTACCACAAAAACTAACTGTGTGACTTTGGGCAAGTCTCTTAACCCCAATTGCCCTCCAAAAAAGCAAAATAAATAAATGAACAAAAACAAAAAAACAGTTAAAAAAAACTTGTTTCTGAATTGAATTGTTAAATTTAGCCACCGTGTGTCTAAGGCGAGTTTGCAGTCGTGTGTTTTTGTCTGGAGGCCGTCTGTGAATTCTTTCGACTGGAATTTCATTTTCTACGGGAGGCTCTCTTCTATGACTTCCTTCACTACGGTGTTAAAGTCTTCTATCCTGTCGGGTCATCACGGGAGACCTATGATCCTTAGGCTATCTCTACACGCCCTGTCTTGGAGATAGGAATGAAGAGTAAGCAGGTTTTCTTTTCCTGTCCTTGGATTTCGCCTCTTCTCCTCAGCTGTTCTTCCCTTCTGTGTATTTGCATTCCTCGTCTATAATTCTCTCTTTGGCCTCTTTGGTGAGGCTTGCCATGGCAAATTCAAGTGTTTCTCTTCTGCTCATTATTTTTGCTATGCAGAACATAAACCCTGTCCACATAATTCTCACTTCTCTTTTAAATTGTGGTTTCGGGTGCTGTGATTCCCAAAATGTACAGGTATAGGGCAAATCTGCCTTGAAAGAATTCGACCACTCAAGCTTTCTTTTAGTCAGAGTAGCTAAGTTTTATTATAACACCAGTATAGCAGGCAAGATTCCTAGGAAATCTGAGGTTTAGCACAGATAAGACTGATATATACAAGACTTATATACAAGGAAAGGCAGTGAGAAGATCTAGATGGGATTAAGGAGGGGAAATAGCCTGGAGTGGGCCAGGGGCAGACAATGAAAGTGGTCTGGGCTGGGTCTGAGAGCCACAGTGAAAGGTTGGTTGAAAGCATTATTGAAGGATCTAGGTAGACTGGAATGGACCAGTGCCCCAGGCGAGATGCCAGTGTGGCAAAGTTCAGGGACTGGGTTGCTTTTTCCTTTTAGGGGTCCAGGTCCCATCACCCCATCAGAACCACTCAGGAGATACGCTTTCCTCACATGCCACAAGGTCCTCCTTCTCCTCAGGTGCTGGATCATTTCCCTTCATTTTTCAGTATTTATTCATAGATGCCTGAACTCACTTACTAGATCTGGAGACCATAGCTCTTCCTATTGTTACTGTTTTCTCAGCTGATTTATCTGTTTGTGTTCATAGTCTTTGAGTTAAAATAAATAAATGAATGAATGAATGAAGAAATTAATAGATAGCCAGATAAATAAATGCCTGAAATTAAGTCTTTGAGTTTTCTTCATCCTGAGATCTTTGGTACTTCTAGTCCCCCCACCCCCAATCTTACTTCCCCTTATTGCTCACTTTCTGACTTTCCCCCCTCTGACTGTTGCTTCCTTGGTGCCTTCATCTCAAAGTTCTCAGTGTCTTACCACACTGGGCAATTCATGGTTCACTAGCCTAGGTGCCTGCCCTGACTGACTTTTGGCTGGTCAGAACTAGTCCCAATGAGATGCTGTGCTTTTCCCTCAGGCTTTGTGAAGGACAGGAC
>CM053583.1:16296-73778 GCA_028627135.1 Pseudochirops cupreus
TCCCCCTGAACTAGGTAAATGATATTTGATTGATTAAAGTAAGATTGTTAACCCATTTTGAGTTGCTTTCCTTTAGAAAAGCAGATCTAAGAACCTGTGCTAGTAGCCGCCCTAGGTATGCTAGGGTGCTTGCTGATACAGGAGGAAACCCAGGAACAGATTGTCCAGAACTCACTGCCTCCCACCTACTTTGAGACATGGCCCCATTGGGGGAGGAGGGGGGCAGTCAGGAATCTAGTAAGAAGTAGCTGTCTCTACCAACATGGTTGGTCTACTAACCATTACCCAGCAAAGTTCCCACCCCTCCACTGCCTTGGATATTTCTTTTCCCGGCTTGTGTCACCTGGGAGGGGGAGGAAATTCAGCTAGCCCTCCTAGAAATTGTTCAGATGACATGACCCCAGTTCCATCAACCCTGACATCCTACCTAGATCCCTGTGCCCCCCTCTCAAAGACAGTGGCCTGAAATACCCCACCCCAGAAAAGATGCCCAACAATCCCCTCCTACCCACCTCTAGAACAGGGAGGGAGGAAGAGATAAGAGAAGGGTACATTAAGCTGTTTGGAGCCAGTAATCCTTCCCTCCCCAGCAGGGAGGTGGCACTGGGGGTATTCCTGACTTCCCAGGCCCAAACCCCAATCCTGGTGCTTCTCCTGGACAGGCTATGTGGACTCCATGAAGAACACCATGCGGCTGGAGAAGACCAGGTCAGCCGTGTAGACCACCAGGTTGATGTAGGTGAGGACTGTGACTCCCACCGCTGAGCTGAACTGAGAATTTGGAAGAGAATCATCAAAGATGAAGATGGGCCATGTGACAGCAGCTGAGAGATAGAGCAGTGAGGCCAGGCCTGTGAGGGTCACCAGCACTTTGTCCATAGGCAAGGGTAAAGTGCCCAACCGCTGCCCTGTGCCGAGCCCTATGATGAGTAGTGTGCTCACAAAGCAGAGACAGAACACAGCCATACTCCACTGGCACCCCACATTCTTGTTATACATGTGTTTGACATCCACGAGGGCTAGGATCACACACGCCACATAGGCCTCAAACACCTTCAGCAAGCCAGGCACAGTGGACAGGAAGCCCCGGAGCTGCCCTGGCCTGGTCCAGGTTAGTCCCACCTCCGCTGCATAGATCACAAAGCACACACAGGACAGGGCCGTAGCTATGGCTGCCGCCTGGTAGGGCCAGCCCTTCAGGTCCCTTGGCACAAAGACGATGGGGTACATGATGGACGCAGTGAAGGTCAGCAAGGTGGCCAGGATAGCTACCCCTGAAGTAAAATTCTCCCATGACAGGGGCAGGTGTTGGTCCAAACCCAGGAACTCCAGCCCCAAGATGGCCAGCGACAGCAAGAAACAGAGACACCAGGAAAACATACACCACACACCAAATGGGGAGTCCAGGCAAGGGCCAGAGGCGGCCAGGCTGAGGGTGGCACAGCATAGGACCGCCTGGAGCAGCCGGAGTAGGCCCACCAGGGAGATTAGGACCCGGGGTACCAGCTTCAACTGCGGCATGACACCCACCTCACTGTCAGCTGCTGCTTCAGGGAAGCCGGTTGTCCTCCCACATGCTCTGAGGAGCTATGCAGAGTCGCCAGGGCCCAAAGGACAAAGGGGAGGGCCCGGGAGGAAGTGGCAGTCATTATCTTGGGCAGAGCCCAGGTGTAGGAGGGTGGAGCTGGGCAAATAAATTGCCTTGGAAGAAGAGGAGGAGGGGAATTTCGGCTTTGATCCTGATCCCTGACCTCACCTGGGAGTGGTCCCTACTAAGGGCAGTCAGTCCCTTGGCTCATCCCTCTTGGGAATGGTCAGTCCCTTGGGTGGTCCCTCCTGTAGTTAGTCCCAAGGTTATTACCTCGTGGGAGTTGATGGTCTCTGGGCACCAGGGCTGGATAATCATTGACAAAGAGGCTTTATTGACTAACCCTTTCAATTTGCCTTTGGCCTTTGCTCCCCCTCCCTTTCTTTGACTCTAGTTTACAAGGCAGGGGGCGGGCAGTCAGTACCAGAGAGACTCCTTCCCCGGTGGCTGCCTCATCATCTCCTCCAAGGGCAGGGAGCTTAGAGGGCCACTTGCCTTTGTCTTCTTGTTCTACCTGCAGACCTATGGACCTCAACCTTCCTCACTCTGAGACATATAAGCAGATGTCTGTGGAAGGGAGGTGGAAGGTTGGGCCATTGGTTTAGTTTAACAGCCAGAGAGGAAATTCCCTCTCCCAAAGCCAAGAGACAATTGCCAGAGGGCTGTCTGGGGCAGTAAGAATTGAAGGGTGTGTCTTTCTGATTCAAGCCCTGGAAGAAAGCTGTGATCCCCAAGGGTTTCCCTCTCTCTTTTTTTCTTTTTTTGCTTTTTGGAGGGGGGAAGGTAAGGCAGTTGGGGTTAAGTGACTTGCCCAAGGTCACACAGCTAATTTTTTTGTGTGTTAAATGTCTGAGGCCAAATTTGAACTCAGGTCCTCCTGACTCCAGGGCTGTGCCACCTAGCTTCCCCTAGGGTTTCCATCTCTAATGCAGAAGATCATAAGGTTTGTGATGACTTCTAGGCTTCTTTGGGCAGTATTATTTGTCCCCACAGTCTCACTGGATGGCCAAAGATCATGAGCTAGTGTCAAGGACACCAGCCCAGTCTCTCCATGGCTCTGCCTGGCTTCCATCCGTAAGTGATTTTCCATCAATCTCTCCCTAGACCTCCTCCTGTTGTTCTAGTCTTCTTACACCCCAATGATGGAGTCTGGGATGCCTTTGTCTGTAACCTCGGTTTGTAAAATCTCACTTGTGTTTGGGTACCTATGTATGTAACATCAGTTTGTAACAAGCCTGTGCAATTAAGTTGTAAAAGTCACACTTTCCCCCAGCCATAAAGGCATTAACTCTGCCTCTCCCCTGCCCCCATCCTAAAAGTCTTTTCCCTGAGCTAGCAGTCTGCCTAGATATAGTTACCTATGAGTACATCACCCAAGCATTTAATCATTAAATCCTTAGTTTAGAGAGCTCCTTTGTTCTAAGTGGCCAGCTGCACCCAGAAACCTTGAACAACATTATCAAAGAGATAACTCCCTCCCAAGACAGTACCTCCTGGATCCCTAATCAGTCTAGCTTCCAAACTTGCCACCTCCTGAAACAATCAAGCCTATCCTCCCAAGAGCCATATTGGACCTATCTCATTCATCCTTGACCAAAAGGTAACCTAGTGACGTGTCAAGGCAAAAACCACACCTCTCAGTGGCCCCCCCTTAGGGAGATGTCTCAGTGAATTATGGGCAATACGCCTTCGCAGTTGACATAAAAAGTGCATGTCCCTTTAAGCACTGATCACTCCTAAACTCCTCCCTAACTCCACCCCTGCCCACCTAGTTAGCATAATCAACCTTTGACTGACAGTTTTATGGCTTTAAAAACTGCATCTCTATCCCCTGCACTTGGCAGGCTACCCTTAACTTTTTTCTGCCCGCTGCAAAGCATAACAATAAACTTTTATAACTCTGCCAAAAGATAGCTGAGTCCAGTAATTCATTTCAGACAAAAAACCCTGAAAGGATTTCATAGAAATCTACCCCCTTTCCATACCTCTTCACCAAGACTCTTTGAACCAATGGCACTTATGCCCTTGCTATCACACAGGGTACTCCATCTCTGCATTCTAGGTATTTCTCTGACCCACTGGCCCCCATGCCTGGGATGCTCTCCCTCCTCATCTCTGCCTCCCAGCTTCCCTGGCTTCCTTCGAGTCCCAACTAAAATCCCACCTTCTGTAGGAAGCCTTTCCAAACTCCTCTTAATTCTTGCAATGCCCCTCCTTGGATTATTTCCTATTTATCCTCCCTGTTTGTTGGTTCCTTGTCTCCCCCATTAGACTGTGAGCTTTTTGAGGGCAGGGACTGTCTTTCACCCCTTTCTGTATCCCCAGTGCTTAGCACAGGGCCTGGCACTTAAATGTTTGTCAGCTGACTGACTGACTACCTTAAATTGGAACCCCATCTGCCTAGGGACCAAAGTGTTAGACAGAAGAGAATAGCCCCTGTGTTTGAGTGAAATAAATGTCTACATTTCTCAGGAAATATCTCTTTATGAAAGCTAATTGATGCTGTGTGAGACGAAAGAGTTTAGAGTCTGAGATCAGAAAAGGTCTTCATTTTTTCTCATGAGAAAGGGCACTGCCCTTGTCGCTCAAATGGTGTCTGCCAGGGAGTGCAACATGTGGAAGCTCATGGGCTTCTCTTGTCCTGATCCTGACTCCACCTCTAACACCTGTCCTACCTCACCATTGGCTTTCATCAAATTTGGAAGCTCCCAATCAGAAATGGACTAGTATGTGTTTTTTTCTTTCAAAATACCTCATTTCCGCGAAATCGTTAGTTACTCAGGAGACCAAACTGGTTTACAAAGTATGGAGAAGAGATAGGAATGTAACAGGGAGTTAAATGAGGAGACTTCACCATGAGTCATCCCTCACAATGCTGATTGGTTAAATGATACTGGGACACTCATTACTGGAGAGCGCCATCGGATGGGCTGCAACAGAGTGAGGGCAGCCTCCATTTCCAGGCTGAGCATGCCTCGTTCTTTGCTCCAACCAAACTGGCCTTTCCCAGTTCCTCACAGACACCAGCCGCCATTCTTTCCTATTGCCTCCAGGATCAAATATAAAATTCACTGATCAGCTTTTAATTCAGTCAGTCAATATGCATTCATTAAGTGCCTGAGATGTGGCGGCCTCTGTGCTAAACACTAGGGATACTCTTATGAAAAAAGAAAGCTAGCACAGAAGGCACCTTATGCAGTGCATGGGGATGGGGGGGAGGGGAGATATCAGAGAAGTCCCAAAGTAGTGAAACCAGGTGAAAAATGAGAAAATGTTCTGACCTGGCCTCCCCCTTAAGTGGAGGTTTGGGAGTTCACAGTCCCACCCACCAATCTGAT
The DNA here is from genome assembly GCA_028627135.1 of Pseudochirops cupreus. NCBI lineage: Eukaryota > Metazoa > Chordata > Mammalia > Diprotodontia > Pseudocheiridae > Pseudochirops > Pseudochirops cupreus. The sequence continues at coordinate 21,223 of CM053583.1, forward strand.
GAGATCTTACAGGGTGATGCCCCCTCCTTACCTTTGCATTCTTCTTGCACTTTACCCCAGACTCCTACTCTCCCATCCAAGGACTCTGGCCTCCCTCCTGGCTCTTCCTTGCACAAGACGGGGAATCTTCCCAGAAGCCTAGAATGCTCTCTCTTCTCTTCACCACCTCCTGGCTACCCTTCCTTCTTTCAAGTCCCGGACAAAATCTACAGGTAGCCTTGCCCAACTCCCTTGTAATACCAGTGCCTTTTCTCTGGTAAATATCTTCCCTTTGTCCTGTCTATAGCTTGTTTGTACATGGTTGTTTTCCCTAGTAGATCGTGACCTCCTTGGGGTCAAGACTGTCCTTTGCCTTTCTTTGTGTAGCAGATGAGGAGGGACCCCCATACATGTATGTAGTGAGCACTCCATGTGTGGAGAGAGCTGCACGTGGCAAGGAGGTTGGTCATGGTGTGTGTGGCTTGAAGGGTCGGAGGCAGAACAGACGTCTCTGGCTTCTTCCCCCCCACCCTCCTCCAAGGGAGACTTAGGAGGTGGGAGAGAGGGTTTCCAGGCTCCCTTAAATATTGCTCGTCTAGGGAGTAGGATCAGATGCCGCCCAACTTTTAATGACCCTGCGACTTTGGGGAAAAGGAGACCCTACGCTCTGTATTCAAGGCTTGACTCCTTCCCCACCTAATTAATACCAGTTCCACAATGCACACATATAGCAAAACAAAAAACAAACACACATTTAACCAAATTGTAGCAAGACAGAAATCAGTGAAGGTCTACAGAGGACGATACATACCTGACAATATAGAGGGAAGGTGCTGTCCCATTGGGTGTCAGGCAACTAAGCTCATCCAAGAGAAGGATCTGGGTCTCCCCCAAGAGTAAACTCCCCAAAGTCTCTAGAGTAGCCAGCTGGGGATAGAGACATGATGGAGACCACTAGCTTCTCCCATGTCTTCCCTTCCCTCCCATGTCTTTTCCTTCCACAGCCTAAAGTGGGGCCAGCCTCCTACACCTTCTCTAAGCATCCAAAGTGACCACACGTTCAAGGAAGACTGGAAGCTTGGCTGGTCCCAAAGAGGGATGCCTGCCTGACGTAGCCCAGAGAGAACGATCCTGAAAGGGTACCAAAGGGGACTCAGCAAGTTTGAGACTCATGAAAGGTGGGAGCTCTCTCCTTCTGTCCAGCTCACAGAGGCCAGCACATTCATCTCCACCGGTAAGGAGAGAGTCACAGGCCAATGGGCTTCGGGACAGGAGCTACGTCTGTACCCCCGGGTCTTTGTACATGCAATGCTGGGCACACAGTAGACCCTCATTAAAATGCTAATTGATTGATTGGCTGAGTGAATGACTATCCATCTTCCCTCCTTTGCCCCTTCACATTCTGTCCCAATTCACTCAGTTGGTACAGCCTCCCCACTCTCATTAACTTGTTAAATAGTCAGTGCTGCCCCTTTCATTGCTAAAATGGGTGGGGAACGAACATTTGTGTAAGAAAAGCTGACAAAATCCACTTGGGAAGAAACACCACCTTTCTAATGTGCCAAGGAGAGACATACACTGTCATGAGGACCTGAGAGAAAACTGGCCCTCAGATGAATGTGCCAAGAGAACCACTGGAAGTGGGTGCAGAACACTCTGATCTATCTGCCCATTGGCGTGTGACTGTCCTTAAAGCTTAGAAGCACAGAATTTATTGAACTGGAATTAGGATTAAATCCACCCCTTCTCTTGTCAGACGCCGCCTCTGCGCTACCACCGGCCCTCATCCTTCAGGCCTAGCCTGTGGTGAGAGCTGCTAGGGGTCTGCCTGTCCCACTATCCTCCATTCAGACACTAAAGTGATTTTCCTAAGCCCTCCTGCCTGCCTGGTCTCCTTCCACCTTATTCTTCAATCCAGTGTCCCGGCCTCCTGGACGTTCCTCCTCTCTCGGTTCTGACCCTCCCCTAGGCTGGGATGCTCTCCCTCCTCTGTTCTGACCACTGAGCTCTCCGGCTCCCTTTAAGGCCTTTTCAAGCCAATCTCACTTCTCATTTTATGCTGTATGTGGCTTGCTCTGTATGTATTTGTTTGCATAGTGTCTCCCTCATTAGATTATTGAGTGATTGGAACTAAAAATGACCATCAAGGAGCTGATAGGGGCAAAGCTGCAGGGTGCAAACCAGCACCAATCGTCCATATTTCCATATGTTATTAACAAAATCCATCATGAAGAGATTAAAAAAGCAAGAGGAATTCCATTTAAAATAACTCCAGAATGTTGGAAATATTTGGTTGTCCACTTGCCAAAACAAACATAGGAATCATATGACCATAGCTACAAAACACTGTTTATGATAATAAAACCAGACCTAAATTGCAGGGGCTACTGTGAGTCAAAAGCGTTTTCTCTCTCACGGGAATCTAGGAGCTGCCTCTGGGCCTCTCAGTCCCAAGGCTGCTCTGTGTACTCCTTAGAGGTAAGAAGGTGCTGAGAGCCACAGTGCAGTGGCCGTTCTCAAGGATGTCTTGAAAGATTGGCCTGCACCCCCTGTGCATGAGGCGGTCACGCATGAATCATGCTTACTTTAGAGTAATATAGGAGCTGGCTTGCTTACTGGTAGTGGCCATGTTGGAATAAACTACAAGCTGCACACATTTCTGGTCTCTGGTCTCTTCACTCAATCCCTCCTGAGACGGAACCCAAAGCTGGCCCGTGGGTCTGCAAGGGGAGCGGCCGCAATCACTTCAGCTGGCACCCAAACAGGGACGGGGAAAAGGACCCCGGATCACGCCAGTGTGACCCAAGACCCTCGGGGTACGACACCTCTGTTTCCAGAGGTTCCAGGAATGGATTCTCGAGTAAGGCTGCGCAGCTTTCCGGAACCAGCACAAACTCAGAGATCAGTCAGTAAAGATGGGACAAAACATAAGCACAGTGAGACCAGGGGATAGAGAAACTTACGTCAGGGCTATAAATAAGTGCATACAGAAACAAGGAGCAACTATGCAGCTTAAGGACATTAGGAAATTCATTGACTTGGCTCATAAGGTTTCACCATGGCTCCCTGAAATAGGATGTTATGAGCTTATTAAGTGGAAGGTCTTGGGGGAGCAACTGACATCTTTTGGTAAGACCTGTCCTGGAGAAGTCCCTGGCATAGACTTTACAATTTACCACCTAGTAAAGAATGAGAGGGGGGAGGTTCGTACTTTTCCTGCCCACACCTAAATGGGTCCATCCCTACCTAGCGAAGGTGGCCCAAGCAGGGATCCAGCCAGGAGAGAGAGGAGAGAGGGACTAATGGAAGAGGGACTCCAGCATTTCCCAATTTCTGCCTTTTTTCTATGGAATATATTAATGATATGTTTAACATCAGAAATAAAAGTGCCAGTGGTGGCTCTAACACTTCAGTGTGATGCAGATGTCTCTGATATTGTCAAGTAAGTCCTACCTGGCTTCCATTACGATCTGGAGAGCCAGAAAATGTTTAATTTCTTCAGGAGATCTCCTACACATTCTGTGTGAACTTTTGGATCCACTCTGTTATTTTCTGTGTCGTTCTGCTTTGTTTATGTGTCTTTGTGAGAATGAGTGTGTGAGAGTAATTTGTCATTCTGTAAGATTTAATACGCAGCTGGACTGCGTGGAAATGTTGTTATCTTGTACTCTTGTACCCTCCCCCTCCCTTATTGCCTGCCAGAATTCACAAACGGCTGGTGGGAGATGAGGGAGTACAAGAAGGAATAAATATTTTTATATATGATAATTATGGCAAAGGTGTAGAAGTGTCAGGTTAGAATTATAAAGAAATAAAGTTTAAATATACAGCAATGAGAGTAGCATAGGTGGAAAGTTTAAGGTAGGAAATTATTTGCTATTGAAAAGTGTAAACAGAAGTTTTAATATTCTTAAAGGTTTGAAAATCTCCTTCCCTTCATTCACTCTGGCCAAGTGGAGTGAGGAAAAGACGATAAGAAAAGGAGGGAACCTTCCCCTCCTTCCCCCCCCCAGATCAAAGAGGAAGGCCAACAAGCATTTAACCAAGTCATGCCTCATCTATTAGAGAAAAAAGTTTGCATTTTGGAATGCTACTACAAATCAATTTGAACTTATTCTGGTCATTTTAAGGGAATGTGAAAAGGTGAAGTAGTATCACTCTTAACCTGATGCTTAGATAAGTCAGAATTTATTATACTAATTGGCATTTAGGCACATTGGAATTTTGCTAAGATCAGCTAAAGCAACATTTAAAAGGTGAAAGTTTCAAGCGCCCCAGTTTTGGGGAAGTGGAACAAGGTGCGCCTCTGAGATTTTTCCAGAGTTCCACTCCCTTTAAGTGGTGGGTTGAGAGCATTTTACTCTCTAAGAAATTTTTAGGAATAAACATAGCACTGAAGTATAAGGTAAAATTAGCTGAAAACATTTTTACAAAAACTTAGTAAGGTCTATCATCCTAGATCAGATTAAAAGAGAGAGTGTTGTAGAAATAATAGGGAACTTAAGTTGCCCTCTCAATTGGACCAAAGGGAGAAAGCATATTAATTCTATCAAGAACCCCACTAGCTACAGCCCTGAGGCACCCTGAAGCCCACATATTTTTTAGACAAATAGATGAACCTCTCCATGCAAACCCCTAAATCCACAATCAGGCCCTACAGATGTGAGAAAAGGAGAAAAGCCCAATTTTTATTAATAGCTTTTGTAAGTGATGATTTGGAAATGAAATTAATGTCACTGTGGTTCTTCTAAACTATAGTGAAATTCAAGTGTAATATTGAGGGATCATTGTAAGACAGAAATAGTGTTTTATAAGCAAAGTTTTAAGCTGAATTTTATTGGAACCAAAGATAAAAAACATGTTTAAAAACAGTTAGGTCGCATTTAGACCATTCCTCCTGCATGTATAAGATTGTGAAAAAAGCAGGGGCTGATGCCACCAGCCCCTCCCTAAAGTTCTTCTCAGCTATTCCTATGTTGTAAAACTGCCAAAGGCCCATGGAAACTATCTCTAGAGGCAAGGTCATCCAGCCTGAGAAAGGAACTTGTTTTATTTAAAACTTGCTAAGAAATTTGCAAAATATTTAAAAAGAGCTCTAAGATTTCTAAGTTAAAATTTGAAATAGAAAAACATTAAATGAAATTCTTTTTGTAAGAGAAACCTAGTTTGTTTATTACAGCTCCATGGGAATAAAACATTTTCTCTTAATTGTAATTGGCCATGAGCCATGATTTGGTGAAAGAATATTTTAAAACTACCCAAGGCTCACCTTAAGAAGATTGTAATATCAATAGCTTTTAAAGTACTGTGATCATATTTGTTTACTATACCTTTTCTGGCTAAAACACCTTTTAATATCCAAGAATTCCACAATTATCTAGAAATTCAGTTTTTTATCATACTTTGAGAATTGATGTTAAAATTTTTATACCAACTTAGTCTTAATCATTTTGATTTAAAAAGTTTGTTTTGCTCTAAAGTATTCACAGAGATATCTGGTTATAAATGTTTAATTTTTTCTCACAAAAGGTTTGCTGATTATTTATAATTCTTAAAAGCTAGAAATATAGCCTACTACATTGATTCTAATAATTATAAAAATTATTATTACTCACTTTACTTCTGCTCATAATATAAGGCTTTTAGCTATGATGTTTACTGTTAAATGATTTTTTTCCTTTCCATTTAATATTGAATCAGATAGAAGATATTCAGTGGACATATGCTAATATATTTGATACTGCTGAACTTAAACACAGTCAGAATACAGATCTTTTTAACCTTTTTCAGAACCTACAAGCTTTCATAAGATAGAGGCCACTACCTATATTTTTCACTTCCTAGGCTTCTATATCTAAATGATGTGATTATTACTCAGAAGTTCAAGTTTTTCCAACTTTTTCCCCAAATATTCTTAGTACTACATTCTCTTACTATTATTTTTATCAAAGTGCATATATTCTTATGTAAACAATTGCATGTTAATAGGGAACAAGCTAGACAGATCATTAGAACCTGCCCTCAGTGTGTTCTCTAAATTACTCTCCCAGCTTCCCTTCAGACTGGAGAAGCAATGAAAATATATAATTAACCAGATGTTACAGTCTTTTGCTTCTATGGTGTAACAGCAATCAGTTTAGCAGATACTTAGCACTTAGTAACATGGGGCTAAGTATGGAAGGTGTAAACTCTGTCCCACTGTTGAGAGGGTGTGAACTCCTCTGTTGACGTGGAAGAAGGGGATTGGCTGAGACAGGAGGCCAGTTTGTGTACATAAGCAAGAATTCTGGAGACAGAGAGACAGAATCAGAAATGACTCCTGTTGGAGGAAGCAGGATTGTCCCAGCATCTGGGAGCTGGGCTGCTGCACTGAAGAAGTGAGTTGGAGTTTTCTTGAGAGAGAGAGAGAGAGAGAGAGAGAGAGAGAGAGAGAGAGAGAGAGACAGTTTCTCTCCCAGCAGCTGGAAGCTGACTGAGAACTGAGATGGAGTTCTCCTGAGACCAGAATCTGGTGAAGGCCACCCAGAAGGCTGAGAGGGCTTGCCTAGAAGGCCTCTTAGAAGGCCATCTGGAAGGCTGATATTCCTTCTGGGTCCTAGGGCCAGCTGAACTGCTGGAGGACTGAAGAAGCATGACCAGGATAAGACTTTGTTTGTTTTCGGCCTGGCTGATCCTTGAGTTCCAGGCAAGAGAAGTGGTGAAGGGTTTGAAATGTGCTGGACCCTGTGAACTTCAGTGTGTGCCAAGGACTGCTCTGAGAACTGGACAAGGACCTGGGAGCTGTCTACCTCTAAGGACAGGAGGAAGACCTGGGAGCTGTCTGCCTCTGAATCCAGGTGACTGTTTGGTGGATTCAGGAGGGAGCTGGGATCATGGAAGGGGATCCAGGGAATCAGAGAAAACACCCAGAGTCAAGATGAAGAAAAGGCCTCCCCTTGGATGAAATTGAGGTTTGCTGGACACCGAGGGGTGGAGGGTTTATATGGTTCTCTAATGACTGTACAAGTGATTAATGATAGTAATTGTGAATCTAGATTAGTAACTGATTAAGTTAATGGTTGCCCCATGAGTGGAAGTTTGATTATTGTATTATGAATTGATTGAATGACTGAGTATTGATTACTGTATTATGAATTGACTGAATGCTTTGTTCTAAATATTGTCACCACTGTAGTGAAAACTGTGTGGCCATTCTAATGTTAAGCTATTGTGAATATTGTACTGAACCTTGATTTGTTGGAATATGTTGTGAATATTATATTGTGATATATTGTGAAGGTTTGCCTTGATTTGTAATGGAATAAATGGAGTGTTCACTATACTGTGTAATCCCAACCTTAAAAGCTGCTAACAGTAGCATTCTTTTGGGAATCTGCTGGTGCATGGCATTACATACGGATGTTCTACAACTATGAAAAACTGATAATGCTCCCACCTACACTAGCAATTCATTTCAATCTTTCTGTGCTTGTTTTTTTATAAAGTTTATTATACCCATAACCTTTATAATCCCACTGGTCAAGCTATACTTGCCAGACAAAATAAAGATCCTAAATCCAGTCTTTAAAACTTTATTCATTCTAGTTCAAACTTACCATGCTGTACTCACTTAATGTTACACATATTACAAGAGGCAGATATCTTCATGTCTCCATAGACACATTTTCTGGCTTCTTAATGACTACCTTACATACCAGAGAAGCCGCAAAGCATGTTTTCAATCACCTTTATCATTGTTTCTCCTCTTTAGGAATACCTCAAGTCATTAAAACTGATAATGGTCCAGCCTATACTTCTCCTGCTATGTGCACTTTCATGACTGAACATGGCATTATACACATTTTTGACATTCCCTACAACCCTCCTGGACAAGCGACACTATAAAGGAATCTCTCCAAAAACAGAAAGTGGGAGACGGACCTATCAGGCAATTACATATTGATAAAATATGGTATACTCTAAATTATCTCAGATTTGATGCAACCGATTTAACCCTGGAGAGCTCAGAGGGGATCAGAACCCTTGAAATGGGACGGTGATACAACAATGAAAACAAAGACGGGTTATGTGGAAAACACCTGCAGGTAATTGGGAAGGCCCTTGCACCCTTTTAACCTTACTCCTTTTCATTCTACACAAACCGACATAGCTATTACTCAAATGTGACATTCTGTCCCCTACCCTCAGCTTTTATACAAGTAAAACTTAGTTACAAAAATAAAAAGGAGGGACTTAAACCAATACACCACAAAGGCAATTAACTACTGCCTTATATACTTTACATTTTTTAAGCATCACTAAAAATAGGTATACACCGGCAGAAAAACTGTTTGAAAACATACACACTCCCTGTGGAGAATTCCCTAAACGAGAACTGAGTAACTACTGGGGGGAGAGGCTTTGTTTATTTTCTTTTATCAAATGCTGCTGTGAGAATACAAACGCGGAATTCCACGACCCATCTTGCAGATACAGAGAATTCAGGGAAAAAGGATCGGGAGACCCCTTGCATAAAGACAACCCAAGAAGAAGTGACTTAGGGTCTCACATTTTCACAAGACACTACCCTCCAATGGACTATTACCTGTTTAACTTACCCTTACATGATGTATTAGTGGAACCACCCTCTTTAGAAAAAAGTGATTTCTGGACTTTTAATCATGGGACTGAATGCCATAGCTTCCCTCTTAATATCAACAACCATGTCTTCTATTACCTTACTGAGTGAAATATGAACTGTTCAATTTGTAAATAAATTGGCAGAGAATGTTAGCTTGGAACCTATGTAATTATGCCTCCACTTATCCCTATGTATGGAATATTGCTTATATTAATTGTGCTCTTACTTACTGTATATTTTTTGCTTTTTCTAACTAATTTTAACTCATGTTTAGTATCATCTATCAGAGGGATATATACTACCTGGAATTTCTGCTCTTTTTAAAAAGGGGGGGGGTGGAATACGGTCCTATCATTGTCAAATTTGTGGTTAGACTTATTATCCTCGTCAGATTCCTTGTTTCTAGACTCACTCCCCTACTATGATTGTACTCTTACTAATAATTTCAACCACTGTGTCTACAATTTCTCTACTTAGAAAAACCCAAGAAACTGCACAATATGTTAATGGACTTTCATAAAATGTTTCTATAGCCGTTAAGACACTACATGATATTAGATAAGGACTTTTTGTATAAGATCAAATGTATTAGAACCACTAGTATTGTATTTTAGGTTATGAGTTAAAAGTTTTTAACCTCAACTGTTACTTAGATATGATTATGTATATACATGTAGTTATGTAACTCCTTTACCACATGTTAGCTCTGATTCTAATGTTTTTGCGACAAAATACATGCCCAACTTCTTGGGGCTCGGCATGATGCACATACTACAAATTATATCAGTAAACATCCAAAATTATCATTGCTCTGGAATTGATCCAGAAACGTTGCCAACATGATACTGTTAACATTGTTTAAGTTATTTCCTTTTAATTTGATGTCTATGATTTTACATATTTTGCCTGTATTGATTATTGTATTATTTCTTTGTATCTGCACTTCAGTGTGACTATTAATATCAGATGATGTGTTTTACCCCTTTGCAATGGGACAATGCTACTGCAGAGTATAATTGGACTACAATTAGGAACCACTTGAATGGTTTGTTCCTAAACAGTACTATAACTTCAGATATTGATGATTTGTGGAATTTGTCTCATGAAATTAATCGAGCAGCACAAACTGACCTTAATCCAGATGAAACTGTGGAAGATATACTAAAATGGTTTGATAACCCTACTTCTCCGTGGTGGCTGCAGCCCCATAGTTGGCTGGCATCGGTAATAGCAGTGGGCATATAATTATGTTGTGGCCCACCTCTAATTGGCTTGATGTTTAAAATGCTTTATAATAGCTTAGCAATGATTCAGGCTGATACTCACCTGGCACTTATCCAAAACAGAAAGGGGGAGATACAGGGGTTAATGTGAGTTAAAAGCATTTTCTCTCTCACGGGAATCTAGGAGCTGCCTCTAGGCCTCTCAGTCCCAAGGCCGCTCTGTGTACTCCTTAGAGGCAAGAAGGTGCTGAGAACCACAGTGCAGTGTTTGTTCTCAAGGATGTTTCAAAAGAGGCCACTCACTTACTGGACAACTGTTGACATCACTGGCTTGGATCTCTTCCATTGGCCTGCACCCCCTGTGCACAAGGTGGTCACACATGAATCATGCTTACTTTAGAGTAATATAGGAGCTGGCTTGCTTACTGGTAGTGGCCATGTTGGAATAAACTACAAGCTGCACACATTTCTGGTCTCTGGTCTCTTCACTCAATCCTTCTTGAGACGGAACCCAAGGCTGGCCCTTAGGTCTGCAAGAGGAGCGGCCGCAATCACTTCACTAAATAAGTGGGAAAATCTTAACTGCCCATACATAGCCTGAGCCAATATAATATAAGATGACAATACTACTTAAATGAATTCACTTATTCAGAGCCAGACTTTGGTAGCCACAGCAAACTACCAAAGCTAGAAAAAAATCGTGAGAAAATTGATCAGTAGAAATAAAAATTCAAGAATTCCAAGGGAAAGGATGAAAATAAGAGGGAAGGGAGGGGCCCAGCAATGCCAGATCTCAAACCCTGCTTTGGAGCAGTAAGCATCAGAATGATAATAACACCTGCTGGAAAAACTGGACAGGAGTCTGGCAGAAATTGGGTTTAGACCAACAGTTTACCCTATTTACCAAGATTGTTGTTGTTGTTTGTCTTTTGTTTTCAAAGACGATCATGACATCAGGGAGGTGATCTCATAACATGCAGGTGAATTGGATTTAAGTGAGGCAGGGCTGTGCAGTCACCAGCCTCACTTTCTCCTCTGGAGCCATGTGGGTGCAATGGCCAGCTAGAGATCAGGACAATTGGAGATGACCCTGGATGCAGTGGGGGACCTAAGGCCTTTTCAAGCTAAGGTCTTTAACAGGTCTCAGTTTGATTGAGACAATGCCTATTCAGTGATTAAAGGTAGGTGGGAAATGAGGCGGTCATTTTCTTACCTGATTTTATATAGTCAAAAATAAAAGTCAATCTGGAAAGGCAACACCCTCTAAGTTTTTCAGCAAGATCAGCATGGAATGGATGCATGACCTAGATCAGGGATGGGGAACCTGTGGCCTCAAGGCCACATTTAGCTCTCTAGGTCCTCAAGTGCAGCCATCTGACTGAATCCAAACTTCATAGAACAAGTCACCTTAATAAAAGGATTTGTTCCTAAAAACTTGGACTCTGTCAAATGGGTTGCCCTTGAGGACCCAGAGGGCTACGTGTGACCTTGAGGTTGCAGGTTCTGCACCTCTGGCCTAGATAGAAGAGGCAACATTATAATCAAATTAGAGAAGAAAGGGAGAGATTATCTTTCAGATCTATGGACAGGAGAAGACTCCAAGTCTAGACAATAGATAAAGAAGCTCATGTAACACTAAATGGACATTTTAATTGCATAAAATTAAAAAAATATTTTTGCACAAATAAAACCAACACAGCTGAGATTAGAATGGAAATCATTAGCTGGAGAAAGTTTCTGCAGGAAGTGTCTCTAATAAGGATTTCACTTCCAAGATATGCAATTAACTGATTCAAATTTATTCAGAATAAGAGCTAATTCCAAATTGACAAATGGTCAAAAGATATGAACTGGCAATTCCCAAAGGAAGAAATCCAAGCTACCATCAGCAAAGTGAAAATCTGTTACATGTCACTGATAATTATAGAAATGCACATTAGGAAACTTGGAAGTTCCATCTCAAACCTATCAGATCAAAAAAGGTGACAAAGAAGGAAAGGTTGTAGGAAAACGTGTACGGTGCATTGTAGATGGAGCTAATTCCCAGCTAGAAAACAATTTGGAATTATGATCAAAAGGTTACTAAACTGTGCCTTCCATTTGGCCCAACAATACCAGTGATCTATATGCCAAAGAGAGCAAAAGAAAGAGGAAAAGGATCCATATGTTCAAAATATATCAATAGCAGTTCTTTTTGTGGTGGCAAAGTACTGGAAATTAGAGGGGAGCCCTCCATGGGCGAAAGTGCACAAAAGTACGGTATGTGTGTCAAAACATTTCTCCTTCTATTGAAATTTTTGTTCAAGTAGAAGTGGCCACCAAGGGGCAGCAGAGCACCAGAGAACCCAGCAGGTTGTGGACACTAGAGGATGGCCAACAGGAGAGTTGGTGCGGAGGGGAAATGGGAGGAAGGTTTGGTCTTTTAATTGATGGGAAGAGAATGGAGAAACCCCTTTGGAAGCACCATATCCCTCTGGTTACCTCACAGCACCTGAGAGTGCCATCACAGGACAGAACAAGAGAACTCCTGGGTTGGAAGGGGCTTCTGGTCCATGCCCAATGAGTGACCTTCCAGCCTCTGGGGAAAGTGAGCCCCCTACTTCCTGAGGCAGGCCAATCTTTTGGGGACACTTTGGGGAAACTCCAGCAGACATCAGGCTTGAGGGAGCCTCTTAGTAATGTCCCTTCATTCACTGCCCCTCTTGTGCTCTGTGGCCAAGGAGAACAAATCCAGTCAAATACTTGAAGACAGCTTTCCTGTTTCCTCTGAGTCTTCTCCAAGCTGAATGCTGCCATCTTCATTAGCCTATTCTCTTGAAATCAGGTAGAATGAGCAATGAGAGCCCAATTCTTAAAGCATTCATAATATTCTCTGCCTGGTATCAACATAGTAGCTCAGTGAACCTGCAATTGGAAATCATGATGGAAATCCTGTCCCCAATTAGGAAGATGGGCTAGTATTTTCTGACTGTGTCTCTCACTGTTCATAGTGATAAGTCCTTTTATTGGCTTCTGGGTCAGAACTAAGAATCATGGAAAAGATACTGCTTCAGTTCCTGTTCCTCACACATGACACTCCACTTTTAGACTGTGTCTTCCGTTACTGGGATACTCTGCCACTTCCTCTTTACCTCTTGATCTGGTTCACTTCACTTCCCACCTGCAAGACTCACTTCACATCACACCTTCTGCAGAAGATCCTTTCCAGTCTCCCCAGCTACTAACACTTTCCCTCAAAGATTTCTCTCCATCTTTGTTCAAGTCAAGTGGCTTGACTTGTTAACTTGATTTGTTGACTATAAATGCTTTTTCTAGCTCTGTGAAGTAACTCTTTGATAGTTTGATTGGTATGACCCTAAGCACAAGAAGGTCAAACCAACAGGCTTTGGTCACAGTTGGATATGATGAGTAAGAGATAGTGAGGAATCCAGGATCAACCCTAGGTCTGAGCCTGGGAGAACAGGCAAATAGGGGTGCTTTCTATGATAATAAGAATGTTAGGAAGGATTCGTAGGAAGGCTTAGGGGAGGGTTTGTAAGGGGAAATAATGAGCTTTGTTTGGGACATGTTGAGTTTAAGATGTTGACGGGACACCCACATCAAGATGTCCAATAAGCAGTTGGAGGTTCTGGTGGTTAGGGCTAGATTCTCACATATGGGCTCTCTCCTCTAGCATGTAAGTAACATGAGGGTATAAACAATCTTCATTTTTGTGTTTGTACCCCAGCACATAGCTCAGTGTTTGACACACAGTAGTACTCAATGAACCTGATTTTTAAAATTCATTAACTGACAGCTTATTTCATCTCTTTTCTGAGATCTGACTGTTGGTCTACGCTCTCCCTGTCTCTGTGCCTCAAATGTCTCCCAACCCACATTTGTCTATTTGGAGTACTTCTACACCCAACTGTTCTTTCATATGTGTTCATGTGCTAAGCCCTCCTTTGTCCAGTTCAGAAAAAAGTTCTTGTGATACCCACTCCCCCAACTTTCTCTGTTTCTACATTTTTCTTCTTTCATAGTCCAACTAAGAGAACTAGTAACCTCTACCACCTTCTTCATCTTTTCACTAGTGTTTCCCCATTCTTTCCTTTTCTATCCTAAGACTCTCAAAGTAGGACAAAAACTTCCCTAGCACCTGTGTTTATCTTTTTAAATGTGCCACAACAAATGTGACCAGATACCTTATCAGTCTTTATGTCTTGATGGTTTTATCCCTCAACTTCTCAGGGAACTATAACAATACTTAAGCTACTGAATCCTGGTTTGAGTCTGTCAACGTGTGCTTGTAAATCTGTGTTTAGTGTTCTTTTTGTGTGAAGGAAATAAGTAGCTGTCCATACCAGATTCATATTTTACATTCCATAGGCTTCTGTGTGTCCCCCCTTCTTGGGAGACCCTAGACATGAATCAAAGCTAAGCTGTACATAATTTCCCTGAGGGCTACAGCAAAAGTGTGAGAAAAGGAGACTATTTTATCTCTGTAGAGGTCAGGTTCTGTAGAGGCAACCACACTGGCATCCCCAGGATGGCTGCTGGTGCAGGTTCTGAGATCTGCTTTACTAGGAAAGACAGTTATTTAAGGAGTCAACAAATCTTTTATAATTACATTCACTAGTTCAGGGGAAAAGTCAGCACCCTGAACTTCAGAGAAAATACAAGCAGAGAAATAAAGACCAACAGACAGGGCTCTGACTGCCTGAATCAACTATACGCTATCTATACATCCCTGGATCAAGAGACCCTTTACATCTGAGCAGTGGAGGAGCTCTGAACATAAGGCCACTCAGAATCTCGACCAGGGAATCACAAGAACCTTCTCATAAGTGAGCCCCCAAAGCTAAATACCAATTCAGAGTATATATGCACTTCTCAGAACCAGAAGGCATCACAACTCCCATGACTCAGGGCCTAATTAGAAATTAGCAAAAAACCATGAAAGCCTTTCTATGAGCAAGCTTCCCCTCAACAAGCTTCCCTTAATGGGCTCCACCATGAGACCTATTAATGGACTGGGAAGATCTTAAATCCCATTGACATTACAGGTACCTCCAGGACTGAATGTGATCACCACATGTATGACTCCAAAGCAGAAGGGCTCTTTTGTGTGGAAGACACAACACCCCAGCCCTTTGAGGTCAGAAACAGGACCTACTGTTACGTTTCCATTTGCTTCCTCATTGGCTTCAGCTCCTTCTGAGTCTTAGCATGCCTGTCACTATTTGTGTAGGACTTTGCCACCCATTTGTGTTCATCTTCTGTTACTGGTTCATTCTCATCCTCAGTTCATGTCTTTTCAAGGTCTGAATTGCTCTGCAAACTCCCTGTGCACACACATCAGTTTCCCCCGTTTTCCTTCTTGGTAGAATGGCTTCCCTTGAGGGTCCTTAGACGCTCATTCTTGAGAGTTTCCTATTCCTAATGGCTTCACTTTCCCTGTTAAATTTTGGTTCATAGCATTCTCTATCTCCTCTTCTTCCAAGGGGAGATTTTACCAGAGAGCCAGCCAGACTATGCCAGGCTTTTCTCTTCTCTGTCCCTTCCCACCAGGTAACCCTTCCTTCCACCCCAGCCACCAGTTCCTCCCTATCAAGATGAACCAGAACCAGGAGAAAATTTCCCCTTTATCAAAGGACACAATTATTAGTAAAGGAAGTCAGTGACTTACTGGCCTTTCTGCTCTGGGTATCATCAAGCCATGATGGTGCCCCAGAGATACAGCATCAGGGTAAACATAACATTCTTCACTTTGGTTCAGGAAACCATCTGCCCAAGTGCAGGATGGGAAGGTGTAACTAGAGGTTATTTCTGGGCTCACCTATCTGGTAGATGATGGAGCCAAATCCCAAAGGTGGGCCTCAAGCATCTTGAGAAATGGCACCTGACTGGGAATCAGCAGGCCCAACTGTGTGACCTATAACCTCACCTTCTCTATCTCTAGCATGGGGGTAACATCTTCCCTCAAAGTTGTTCTTTGTTGTGAGGTGTGATGGTGTATTTGAATTGAAGGAAGACAGGCACTCTGCATTCAGAGAAGACTTGCCCAGTTATAGCTAATGATGATAAAACAAATTGGACCAGGATGACCTGGTCAGGCCACTTGGTGTCTTTTCTCCTTGTGAGTCCTAACCAGCTATGCCAGGACTACAGACTGAGGGACCCCCGAGGTAGTGAGGAAAGCTGATCAGCCCCCAGGCCCTTGGAACCCCCCCCATACAAGGCTGCCTGAGGGGCCAGTGCCTAGCTCTGGGCGCTCAGAGGTCATCAGCTCCTTGGGAAGTCCCTTGGGTGGCATTTCCTTCCTCTCCCTGGGGCCAGGGACAAGTCAGACTCAGACTGCTCTTGAAGAAAGCATTGGACAGTTATTTCCATCAAACTACACTTCTTCACAAGGTGTACCTGAAGGAAAGACAGGGGCTTATCAGGGGCTGCCAGAGACACTGTGGCCAATGACCTTGAGAAATTCGTGGTCTTCAAAACCTTCGGTGTTCTTTGGTTTTTGTTTGGTTTTTTTTTAATTGTAAAGAAGAATTATAACCAATGGAATGAACAACAAGAAAGATGGAACAAAACACAAAGAGAGAGGAAGTAGTTTGCTTCCATCTGCATTCAGACTCCGCAGATCTTTCTCTGGATGTGGACAGCCCTTTCCATCATGAGTCTTTTGGAGCTGTCTCATAGCGTTGCATTGCTGAGAGAAGCTGTTATGGGAATCTGAAGATCTTCCCTGCCCCAGGCCCTTTGATAGGCTTAAGTGGCTCTGAGAACCTTCTCTGATTTGAAAGTATACTCTGCCCCCTAATAGGCTGAATGTGGTCACATAGAGCCTGTGGAGGGAGGCTTGTTCTTCAGGAATGCCCGCGCCTTATTACTTTGTGATTGGGCTGTGGGTCAGAAGGGCTGTGACATTCTCTGATCCAGGAGAAGGATATATATACCCTGATGTGAGTTTTTGCTTTGGGGCTCACTTTGAGAAGAGTTGTGTGATTTGGCCAGATGAGACTCTGAGCAGTCGTTGAGCCCCCTGGCTTTGAAAACTCAAATGTTGGTGCTTCCCTCTCTGGTAACTAACTAGGTATGGATGTCATGGTCAGACAACTGGAAGCCTGTCTGCTGATCTGTTTCTTTGTCTGCTTGTAACTTGTGTTTGTGTTGTGCTTACATTCTCTCAAGTTCAGGGTGCTGACTTTTTCCCCTGAACTAGGTAAATGATGTATATTTGATCGATTAAAGTAAGATTGTTAACCCATTTTGAGTTGCTTTCCTTTAGAAAAGCAGATCTAAGAACCTGTGCTAGCAGCCACCCTGGGTATGCTAGGGAGCTTGCTCATACAGGAGCCCAGCCTGTCAAAGTCAGTCATCATGATACATTGTGTCTGGAATTGTGTACAAAGGTCTCCTGGTGTTGCTCCACTCACTCAGCATCAGCTTATATAAGTCTCTCCAGGTTATTATGAAGTCTGTCTGCTCCTTATTTCTTACAGCACAATTGTATCCCACTACATTCATATACCACAGCTTGTTTAGCCATTTCCCAATTGACAGGCATCTCTTTGATTTCCAATTCTGTGCCACCAAAAAAAGAGAGCTGCTATAATTATTTTGGTACATAGGGTTCCTTTTTCCACTTGTATGATCTCTTTGGGATACAGACCTAGAAGAGGAACTGCTGTCTCAAAGGGTATGCACAGTTTTATAGCCCTTTGGACATAGTTCCAAATTGCTCTCCAGAATGGTTGCATCAATTCCCAACTACACCAACAATGCATTAGTGTTCCAATTTTCCCACATTTCTAGGATTTGTCATTTTCCTGTTTTGTCATGTTAGCCAGTCTGGCAGGTGAGACGTGGTAAGTCAGAGTTGTTTGGATTGGCATTTCTCTAATCAGTAGTGATTTAGAATATGTTTTCATATGATTATAGATATCTTCCATTTCTTCCTCTGAAAACTGCCTGTTCATATTCAGTGTTCTTTGTGACCAAGGCCTTAATTTGTGCTCTTGACAGAACATCCTAGTGTATAAAACTTTCCCAGGATATCCAATGTAGGGGAGCCCCAAGACAGCTGCGTGGGCAGCAAAGAGTCAAAGAAACCACAGTGGAAGGACCAGGGTGGCAAAGAAAAGGGAAGGGAAGGAGGGAATAAGCACTCATTAAGCTGGGTGCAGGACACTGGGCTACATGCTCTCATAGTGCCTTCGACCCTCACCATGACCCAAGAAGGAGAGAGAGCTTTTAATTCCAATTCTACAGTTGAAGAAACTTAGGTAGACATTGAAGTGACCTGCCCAGCATCAGAAGCAGAATTTGAACCCAGACCTCTCTGACATCAGACCCAGCACTCTTGCCATTGTCCCACCCGATGTCTTGGGGGTGGGGGGATGGCCTGGAGGGGCACAATGCAGGTGAGTAAGAAGCTCTTAAACAAGCTTTTATTAAGCATTTACATTCTAATGACGAAGGTCCCACACAAAAGGAAGCTGGGAGGGTTAGGGGCATGGGGAGAAGAGAGATACCCAGCCGGAGACAGGGAGAAGTCCAGAGGAGGTCCCTAGGGAGGAAGGCGTCCAGCGGACCCAGGGCAAGCCAAGTGGTCCCTTGGGAAGACATGAACTCAGATCACTGGCTCTAATTACCAACGAAACCAGTGACCACCTGGCCAGCATCCCCTCCCCACTCACACTCACATCATCTTCATACCTCCCTCCATACTTTCAGTAATACAGGCATCTTATATTCCCCAGGACATAACTCACCTATACATTCCATACACAAACAAGCCCAACCATCAGGACCAAGCCTCTGAGGCCAGCCCTGGAATGGGTGCCAAGACCCCATCTACCTGTCCTCAACAACTGGACTCATGCTCAGAATCCTAGCTTCCAGCTACTCCAACAGCCAGAAGCTGGCAGGAGGAACCCTCAGCTCACAGAGCTGCCTCAGAGGCCCTGGCTCCATCTGCCACATAGTCCAGGAATCAGCCAGCTCTGGTCCTGCTGAGCTGTCCAAAAGCTCCAGCACCCTATCTTTCCCCTGCCCCTCCTACTCCTGCCCAGGAGTGCTTTGGCCAAACCACAGAATAATCCAATGTCACCAGAGCCCTGGGGGGACGTAAGGGGTGGGCGGTGCCATCTGCATAAAGCCCAGGAAACCAGCTGGCTGGAACTCCCAGTTCTGGACCTCAGGGCAGGAGAGGGAGCAGCTGGGTGTGACATCCAGGGCTGACCAGCCCTCTCTGCACCATGAAAGGGCCTGCCACCATGGGGCTGCTTTTCTTCACCCTTGCATTTTTCTGGTCTTGGGGTGAGTGTGTCTACCATGACTGGGGATATGGGGTGAGAGTGAAGGGTAGTAAGGCTGGTGGCCTGAGTGCAGTCGGATGGACCCCTGGACCATAATGGTTAGGAGAAGGGGCTGGTGCTCCCCCCATACTTGGTGGTCACTGAGGTGCAGGGGTCCAAAGAGTCCAATAAGCAGGATTTGGGCACAGAAATCTCCTGGATTCAAGGAAACCCCTTGTTACATTCCCCCCCCACCCCTTCCCTATCTCCAGGGATGGCTTCGGACAACGAATTTTTCTTGGAGTTTCTCCAGACACTGCTGGCTGGGTCCCTGGAAGACCTCTATGAAGGGCCACTGGCCCCCTACAATATCAATCCTGATGCCAAGGGTGCCATGTCTGAACTCAAATCATGCATTGATAACCTAGCTCCCATGCACAAGGCTGAATTGGTCAAGCTGCTGGTATGAACCCAACCCCCACTCCCTAATTCTTCAATCCCCAGGCCCCAGACCCTTAGTATGGCTCCTGGCCCTGCTTGGACTCCAGGCCCCAGGCCCCAGATTCCCTGTCTCTGTGGTTCTCTGGGTCTTCCCCTTCCCCATCCCAGGGCAAGAGTTCACCAGTGTCACCTTTGACCGAACTCTCAGCCTCAGTTTGTCCATCTATAGGAATAGTGGGCGTAAGGCTCTCAGTGACCCTGCCAGAGTCCTAGCACAGCAGGTTTGGGTGGGCTTCTCCTCAAATTGAGAAGTATCCCCCACCCAACTTCCACATCTGTATTTTAGGTGGTTGTATTGGACAGTCATGAGGGTGATGCCTAGGAGCAGTTGTGAAGACCAAGCCAGCATTGAAAGACCTCTGCCCTGCCTCTGCCCCTGTCTTCCTGGCTGTTCCTGGCTCCTGTCCTCACCAGACCCTCTTCCCTTTCTCCTGATGTCCCTGGGCTATCACCACCCACCTCCATCCACCTCCAGATAAACCTATCCCAAACCACTTTGTCAATAAAGTCTCAGCGGGCTCTTCTTGCCTCATGTCCCCTCTGTCCAGTCTAGCTGTGGAATCTAGAGGTCTGGGGTGGAGGGAGAGAAGGGGGTATATTGTCTTCACCCTGCTCAAGGCTCTCTTGAGAGCCCAAGGGGAAGAGAATGGAAAATAAGGGGTAAGAGGCCCCCTCATCCTCCAGAATAAGGCATTGATGCTGAAATCAAACCCCAAGCCCATTAGCTCTGTCTGAGACCCTCAGGTACACAGACAGACATGAGGGCACAACTATCCAGATGGGCATTGTAGACAAGACTTCTCTCGGGAGAGGATAACCCAAAACCAGTTGTTATTTCAAACTGTCCAGATGGCCTCAAGGAAAACTCCTGGATGAGGGGATTATCTATCAAGGGAATCAGACTTGGAGAAGAGTTGGGATCTTGGGCCCAAGGGGCTGGTGGCACAAAGCTAAGGGTACCAATGAATTCTTGAGACCAGACTCCTGGGTACAAGTCAGCTGCCAACACGCCTAACCCAGAAGGCCTTAGAATTCTCAGCAACACTTTTTATGTGAATCCCTTCACATTCTGATCCCCCAAACACACACGGGCTCCCTGGGAAGCTTTACCCTCCCCTGAAAAAGGAGAACCTTCCTTTGGAAAGAAGTTTATGCAGGTAGAATGGACATACACAATCCTCCTCAGCTCAAGGATCAGAGTTGGGGTGGAGACGGGCAGCCCAGACCAAAGGAAACAAGACCCAGGAAGAGACAAATCCCAAAGGGGTGAGGAGGAAGGGTTCAAAAGTCCAAAGGAGCAGGCAGGAACAAAGGAGAGAACTTAATCAGGAGTCCAGGAGGAACCAAAGTACCCTGAGAACTGAGACAACTCCTAGACTCAGCCTGAGATCTGTGATAAGCCTTTGAGAAAAACAGGAAGCAATCACTAAGCTGGGCACCCCATCACTCCCTGGCCTGGGCACAGAGGCCCAACCTCACCAGCCCTCCTGCCCCCACCTGGCCAACACTCTCCAGGAGGAAGGAAGGGGGGCATTGACCTGGGGAAGGCCCACAAGGCAGCTGGGCCTTCCTGTCCCAGGGGCCCTGAGCTTGGGAACAGAAGTAAGAAAACTGTCCAAGTTATGGAGTGGGGTCAATACCAGGCTGACCAAAACAGAGGCCAGGGCCAGAGGGCCAAGTAAGGGGGCCTAGATGGCCCCTGGGAGCAGCTGCAGCTGCCAAGGTGAGGACCAAGATGCTGGTAAGGACTGCACAAGACAAGGGCTGGAAGATACCCACAAGTGCCTGGGAGCTGTCAGCGTCCCACCACCCAGGCTTTGGGTCCCTGATCCTTTTTCTCCCTTTCACTGCCTAAATCCTCTTTGGATAGTCACTGTCTTTGCCCCTAAACCTATGCTGATCTGGGCTGGGCTGCGCTGGCTGGGCTAAACTAGGTAAAGCTGGCCTGGTTTGATCTGAGCTGGGGAAAGGTAAGTTCTATTACATCCTATGCTCGTCTTAGAGTCTGCCCTCCCCCTTCCCTCTATCTACTTGGAGCCTGAGGAGAGATGAGAAGGTATTAGAGAGAGGCTAGCCTTCAGAGAGCTGAGTTGTTGCCAGCCCAAGGCTCTCGCCCTGGAGACCCCGGGAACATGGGTGCCAGGAACTCTCCCCAGTAAGCGATTGTCTCCATCACACAAAGACAGGTTCTAGAACTCAGAAGCATTACCTAGCACGAGATTGTTCAGAGGTCCCCAGGTAGCTGAGAGGGAGGGGGCTAGATGTCCCAGTTGGTGGATGCTGGAGGGGGAGCCAAGTGACAGGACCTGGGTGTGGTTGCCCTGCATGAGACTAGAGTTGCTGAATCCTTAACCTTCCCTGAGACTAGAGAGGTGAGGTCCAGCCCCACCATACACAGTGACTGCTGGAAAGGCCATCTCCTCTCCCCAGCTGGAATGACTCAGTGTCTTCTGAGAAGGCACAGAGTCAGCCATCAGGGTCGGGGTCAGGGTCATGGTCACGGTTAGAACTGGGACCAGAGGACAACAGACTGGGAGCCAGATGGGATGATAGCAGTCTGGTCCCTTCATTCCGGGGTGGTCACACACATGCCCATCCATAGACACTACACATTCTTACTTCCAGGTGCTGGTGGGGGGCCATTGAGACCGGGTAGGGGGGTAGGCTTGCCCTGGGCCTTTTCTGAGCACCGTCCACTCTACAGCTGGGGTCGGGGGGAGGGCTGGGATCCTGCAGAAGGAACGGGAGTGAGCTCAGCAACCAGGACTAAGATACCAAAGGTCCAGCCATAGCAAGGTGCCAGGACATGGGGCAGAGGCTCCCCCACCCCCACAGCCAGCACTAGGCCAGGAGCCTTCTGCTTCTCTCCTTGGGCAGCAGAGGGAGCCGATAGCCCCTAATCAGCCAGTGCCCCATCTTCCTCCATAGTGTGTGCTGGCTCCCAGCTTCCCAGTTTCTAGGCTATCTTCCCCTCTCTCATCCCCACATGCAGGCTGCTGTGAAGCCTCTTCTCTCCTTTGGGGCAGGCCCTACTTGCCTACTGCCTTCTGACTAGTTCTAGCCTATATTGCATCATTAACATAACAGTCTGAAAGTTTTAGGCTGCTGCTGGTTGGTGGCCTCAGCCTCCTCAGTCGGCTGTCAAAGCCACAATGCAGGTGGAATCACGCCACCCCCTACTCAGTCAACTCTGGTGGCTCCCCATGGCTTCCAGCATCCCACACAATGTCACCTTCCTCCTGGAAATGTCTAGGGCACTGTTATGCAGGATGCCGAGTCCTCTCTCTTCTCACTGCCCAGCTCTGGAGCTAACCATCCTCTGCTTTCTTCTCTCAGAAACCCTACAAAGGACAGCATGACTGAAGATATATGGGTGGGCTCCTGGCGGCCCCACCACCCTCGAGGGCCCATCATGGCCCTGTACACCAGCCCAGGCCCCAAGTACATGATCCCAGGAACCACAGGTACCCAGAGGAAGGCAAAGTGGAGGGGGAAGCTGAAGGACTCCTGCTTATGGGACCCATGGCGGCAGGGGGGACAATTGCATCCCCATGAAAAGAAGGAACCATATTTCATAGGCTTCAATTCTTCCAGCCCCTAAGGGAACCCTCCCATGGGAATGCTCCTCCCAGGCACAGATGTCTCCTCTACGTTCAGGATTTAAGAGTTCCTGAAGCCGGAATCTTCCCCAGACCCCCAGGAGAGCCTCTGAACTCAGCTTTGTGGAGCAAGGCCAGGAGGGGTGGAGGAGGATGTCATCAGAGGGGCCACAGGCTAACTGGGTGCAAAGGAGAGCTTTGCAAGGGGCAAAGCTCTTCTCCCCCCCCCCAACTTGCAGGTTTCGTGAAACACACCCCAACCAAGCTGAGGGCCCCAGCCTACAGCTTCCGTGGGGCCCCCATGGTCCTGACAGAGAACTACTCCCCTGGGCCTCGCTACAGTGTGAATCCCAAGATACTCCGGACAGGCAAGGACTTGGGTCCTGCCTACTCTATCCTGGGCCGCTACCAGACCAAGACCATCACAACACCAGGCCCTGGTGAGTGACCTGCAACAAGTGGCCAACCCTGCCCTTAGCCCACTTCTCCCTCTGCCTTCCCAGAGCCTCCCTCCCTCTCTGAGTCAGGATACCAGTCAAGGGCTGGCCCTGACCTTCCCCTCCCTCACCTCTCAGTGTCTTGCTTTGGGATCTGCAAAGTGCTCAGTGGTCCCAGGGGAAGGTCCTCAGCTGCCTCGAGGCACTGCACAAACATGGGCCGTTTCCCCTTCCTCTTCCATCATAGGAGAGTACTCTCCAGAGAAATCCATCAAATATGTATTCAACTCAGCGCCCAGCCACTCCATCTCCGCCAGGACCAAGTCCTTTCGTGTGGACAGCACCCCAGGTCAGCACCCGAACTGAGAGGAAGGGACCCTGGAAACTGAGGCAGAGACAGAACCGAGAGGAGGGAGGAGGGGAGCAGCAGGGAGGGAGAAGAGACAGAGAAGAGAGGAAAGAGGAGGGGAGGGGAAGGGAGACAGGAAAACATAATTTTAGCTAAAGTTTTCTAAAGCTTGAAGGACTGAAAGGAGCCTTACAAACACTTGGTTTCATCCTCACAACAACCCTGGGAGGTGGGTGCTGTTATTAATCCCATTTTACAGTTTAGGAAACTGAGGCAGGCAGAGGGAAGTGACTTGCCCAGGTCATACAACTAGTCTGTGTCTGAGTCCAAATTTGAGCAAAGGTCTTCCTAACTCCAGTTTCAGCACTCTGTCCACTTTGCCATCTGCCATCAATAGAGAGAGAGACAGAGTGGAACAGACATACCCACAGATCTTTCCCTGGAGCCTGGGACACAGCCTCCCTGGGGGCAGGAGGAATGGTGGGGCCTTAGGCATGGAGCAAGAGGAAGGGGGAGAGATTAGCCAGGAAGTGCTTTCAAATAACCCTGGGGACGCTGGCCAAGCATGGGCCTCTCCTAGAGAGGGAGGCCATTTATAAAAGACCAAGAAGTGAGAGAAGAAAGTGTCAGTGTGTGAAAGGGGAAGGAATAGGTGTGTTCCAGTGTGCTGGAGGAGAGAGTGTGAGTCTCATACAATGAGTGTGAGCAGGTGTGTGTGTGTGCAAGAGGGTGATTGGTAACACGGGAGAGGAGCAAGGGGGAAGGGAGTGAGGAAATGGGAGGGAGATGCCATTTCATTGATTAAGCACCTGCTGTATGCCAAGCCCTATGGCTTGCAAGCATTAGATAAACCAGTACAAAGGAGACAACATGGTGCCTGCTCTCACAGAGCATATAGTCTAGATGAGAAATCATACAATAGACTCCGAGGCTTCAGAGCTGGGAGCAGGTTTGCCGAATCCTTGTTAGAATAATGCAGTGTCAGCTGTGACATTCACATCACATGTGTCTCGAGTTCTAGGAGAGGAGAAAGGAAGCCCAGAAGGTTTTATGGAGAAAGGGAGCTTCAGGCTTGGTCTTGAAGGGTCTCAGAAAAGGGGAGAAGAGAAGGAGGGCATTCTGGGGGGAGGGACCGAAGGAGGGACAGCATGGAGGTGGGAATGAAAATAGCTTGTTAAGGGAATAGTGAGTAGACCTGGGAGAATTTGTGTAAAGTGGGAGCGAGGGGAGGAGAAGGAGTTTAGTGAATAAGGTTTGGGAGAGTCAGGGCTACAGACCGGAGGTCCTCAACTCTTCAAGACTGAAGACTATGGACTTAGCCATAGGGCAATGAGGAAGCCTTTGTTGAGCAGGGCAGTGACATGGCCATGGCAACCAGACCAGAATGGGTCTCTAATCTCTAAGAAAACAGAGCAGGCTAGAGACAGGAGAGTCAGGACACAAATAAAAATGTAATTAATATGATGTTTGCAAATGGAAGTCCCCCCCCTTCCTCAAGAAGGAGGGCTTAAGGCTGCTAAGGCTGGGGCTTATATATATAAAAGGGGCTGGCCCACAACACATTCACTCCTAGATCTTGAGATGGTTCTCATGGTTAGCATGCACAATACAGTGTTTTGGGGTTCTGTGGGAATAGTCATTGTCTCAAGTCTTGGGGGTTGTGGCCACCCTTCAAGGCACAGAACTAGAGTTCTGTGATGGGAACAGGAATGTAGTATTTGTCAGTGGCAAGGAACAGGGATTGTGAACATGTGACAGACAACTCTGGGAAATAAGGGGAGCTAAATTCCTTAGAGAACACTGGTGCCAGTCCAAGTAATACAGAGGGTGAGGTCTATCCAGGGTGCAAAGGATTATTGTTATGCCAAACTCAAGGCACAACCTCCTTGCTGGGCCTTAGCTCTGGAAAACAATATCTCCTAAATATTTTGGCAGCGAGAACTAGGGGGGAGGAGGGGGGGAGTCAGCTAGAGGATGGGGCAAAGGAGAGATACTGTAGAGGTAGAGTGGACAGGGTTGGGATGTAGGGGACATGGATGGGGGAGTCAGGTGGCTCTGGAGTTTCAAGGTAGGGTGTCCTTGGGGAGACAGAAACCCCCTTCTCTAAGTATAAATGTAAAACCCAACTGCCTTTCAGATACCCCAAGATGGGCATCCAATGGACATCTTAAATTCAACATATCCAAATTAGAACTCATGATCTTTTCCCCTGAACCCTCCCCACACCATCCTGTTACTGTGTAGGGAGGACACCCCCACCCTCCCATCCCTCCTGTTCCCACCCAACCTAGGAGTCATCCACACCCCTCAATCTCTCTTATGCCCGAATGCAAAATAGTGCCAAGGCCTCTCAATTTCACCTCTAAGCATCTCCTGTAGATTTCACTTCTGTAATCTCTTGTAGATTTCACCTCTCTCTTATAGGTTTTACTTCTGTCTCTTATAGATTTCACTTCTGTAATCTCTTGTAGATTTCACCTCTATCTCTTATGGATTTCACTTCTGTAATCTCTTGTAGATTTCACCTCTCTCTTATAGGTTTTACTTCTGTCTCTTATAGATTTCACTTCTGTAATCTCTTGTAGATTTCACCTCTATCTCTTATGGATTTCACTTCTGTAATCTGTTGTAGATTTCACCTGTCTCTTGTAGATTTCACTTCCATAATCTCTTGTAGATTTCACCTCTATCTCTTAAAGATTTCACTTCTGTAATCTCTTGTAGATTTCACCTCTATCTCTTATAGATTTCACTTCTGTAATCTCTTGTAGTCTAAGTATCTAAGTATCTCTTCTCAATTTCACCTGAACAAGCTGAACATCACTGATTGTGATGGAATATAAAATGACAATAAGAAGGAATTCTGAAAAAACCTGGAAAGACTCCCCCTCCCACCTTTCTGGTGCTTACACCTCATACTACCTGCTTCCTGCACATACCATTGGATCCAGTGACACTGGCCCCCCCTAAATGCACATGCTATGTTCTTTCATCTCTGGACTCTGGACATCTTGTCTGGCTGCCTTCTCCCGGCTGAAATGCTCTCCTTCCTTATCTCCACTTCCTGGCTTCCTTCCAGCCCACCTTCTACAGGAAGCTTTCCCTGATCCCCCTTAGTTCTTGAGTCTGGCCTCTGTTAATTGTTTCCAATTTGTACCTACTTGTTTGCATGTTGTCTCCCCAGTTAGACTGGGAGCTCCTGGAGGGTAGGGGCCATGTTTTGGCTCTCTTTGTATCCCTAGTGCTTAGCACATAGTAGGCACTTAATTCTTGTTTGTTGACTGACTTCAGAATTTTATTCTTGATTCCTTCCCCTCCCTATTAGACCACCCTACCCTATAGAATTTTAAGGCTTTCTCCAAAATCCTCCCCCAAGATCCAAAGTTCATGTCAGACCACGTCTGGCTCGCCTCTCTTTCTGATCACAAACTTTAAGAGAGGTTCTCATAATTCCCATCTTTGTGGATGAGAAGCAGGTGCCAACTTTCTCCTCATGGGCTCCTTAGAAGCAAGGCATCTGTCACAAGGGCCGGATGCTGGTGTGCAGTGAAAGGTCTTTTCAGAGAAGTTTCAGTTGAGTGATGTGGACAGTGAACCAGTGGCCTAATGAGGGAGTTAGGGAGGGGTAGCCATCTGAAGAATGGGGTATGGTACATCAGAGGAGAACACTAGGAGACAGTTCTAGGAGGACAGTTGAGCCTGTCTGTATTCAGATAGGTTGGTGTTTGATCTCTGCTCCTCCAGGTCCGGCAGCATACATGCTGCCAATGGTGATGGGGCCACACACTGTGGGCAAAGTCTCCCAGCCCTCCTTCTCCATCAAGGGCCGAAGCAAGCTGGGTGGCTTCAGCCAGGACCTTCACAAGGCAAGTGGTCCCCTCAGAGTTTCTCCCCAGGGTCCCTCAAGTTCCCTGACACTTTGGGTCTCCTGACAGGTGCTCAGCAGGCTCAAATACCACTCCCCTCACTTCCCAAGTCACAGTGAGAGGGCTTCTTTGGAGGGACCTTTCTGTCCACCTCTTCCTGGGCACTCTGCTTCCCAGTTAGACCTGGAGTGACTGCACACACACACACACACACACACACACACACACACACACACACACCAGCAGCACTTTGGGGTCTCAAACTCTCCTCTAGTCATTTGAGGGAAGTCAACAGGAGCAACATAGCCCCCACAGAGATAGGCCCAGGGGTCCATGATCAAGGTTGTCCTAGGCTGCTGTCCACAGACCAGAGCTTCCCAAAGGGCAGCAGTGCTTGGGTCGCCAATATTACTGGGCTCTGTCTTTTCCACAGACCCCAGGCCCTGCTGCATACCGACAGACTGATATCCAGGTGGTGAAGTACAAGGCCCCACAGTATACTATGGCTGCCCGAATAGAGGCAATAGGAGATAAGACGATGAAGCCAGGCCCAGGCGCTCACAGCCCAGAGAAGGTTTGGGGGCTGGGCATGGGCAGGGCTGGCAGGCTGGGATGGTGCAGGCTAAGAGAGCCAAGAGCTCACAATCAAGGACCTACTTCTCTGTCTCCTTCCAGGTGACGATGAACAAACCCAGTGTCCCCTTCCTCAGTTTTGGAATCAAGCATTCTGACTACATGACTCCTCTCATCCTGGATGTGGAGTAAGTCCTTCCCCTTGCCTGGAGGCAACTTGCTCTGGCTGCCTCCCAGGCTCCATCATGATCCTTCTGACAACAAATTTGCCTTTCGTTTGAGGGAGACCCTCTGCAGGTGATCAGAGTTTTCTCCTTCTTTCAATCAAGTGACAGTTTTAGCCATGCTGGGCACCCTGGGACAGGGCCATGCATGCTCAGAAACTGAATGCATTTATTTTTTTCTATGACGGAGTTTATGTTTATTAATCTTGTTTCCTGCTGTGCCTGGATGTTTAATAAATCACCCATTATATCTGCTGTGGGGGCCCAGTCTGCTGACATGAAAAGGGTCCCTTGTCAGGTTTCATCTCCAACCTCCCACCTGCCAGAACCTTTGCCTAAGGTCTGAGAAAGAGAGGAATCTAAGGGCAGGGCACCCTGACCAACCTGCTAGACCCCAAGATGACCCAGGTATGCCTAGATGCTGTTCTCAGGGGGAGGGGGAAGCCTCACTGGGGGCCTACACTCAGACATAGCTCTGAATTGACACAGTGCAAGAGAAGCCAGGAGTTGGTTGTATGGTGCAAACCATCCCTCCCTTCTCTGTGGCTCTCATGTAAACCCCAGGAGAGTCCTCAAAGGGCATCCCACAGTTCCAAAAGTAGAAAGGACCCACCTCAGGGGGTGCTCTAAGCACCTCTAGTACTGGCCATTAATGGTCCAGCAGGGAGGGACCCCCTCCCTGCTGAGGCCACCTCCAACTTTCTGGATGCTCAAGTCATTAAGCTTTTTCCTCAGATTAAGCTGGGATCTTAAGTTTCCCTGCTCCTAGTTCCAGCCTTTAGGGTGAGGCAGAAAGAGTCAGCTCCGTCTTCCATGTGGCAGCCTTTCAAATACTTGAAGGTAACTTCCCCCAGAACCTCCTCTTCTCCAGTCCCTTCAGCCAGGCCCCATAAGGAATGATCACCAACTCTGCTTCCAAAGAAGTCTGGCCAGGGCAGAGCAGAGAGTGACCTGTCTCCAGGAAGCCCAGGATCTCCCCACCCTCCCACTGATTCATCATCAGCTCACGATCCACTGAAACTCTCCTACCATTTTCAGATGAACTGCTCTCTAGCTCCATCTCCCCTGGTCTATAGTGACAGAGTTGATTTTTTTAACTTATGTGCACAACTTTAAATTGATGTCTGTTAAATCCATCTTTTTTGCTGTGCCTCCTAGCTTTATGTCAATCAACTGCAAATTTGATGGGACTATCAAATCTGCCTTTTCCAAGTCACTAATACATCTATTCAACAGGGCCAAGCACAGACCTCTGGGACCCTCGACTGAAGACCTCTTTCCAAGTTCACTACTCTTTTGGTCTGGTCACTCAGTCGTTCCTGAACCCCCATCTCTCCACATTATCCATGTCAAGTACTTGGCCAAAATCTAGGTAAAAGCTATCAATAACATTCCCATGATCTATCAGTTTGTGACCATGGCAGTTTCTTTGTGGTCATTGCTTCTTTTTCTAGAAGTTCACTAGCCATCCCTTTAATGATACCTTCTCCAATTTTTCCAGGAATCAAAACAAAGCTCCCTGGCCTACAATTTGAAGATTCCATTTTCTTTGCTTTCTTGGGAGATCCACACAACCTTTGCGCCTCCCCCCCCATCCCTCACCCCCCACCCCCTGTCATTCTCCAGGGTTAACATATATCACCACCATCACCTTCAAGTTTGTTGATCTCTGTCCTCATAAGGTCAGGTCATCAGTAAAAGTATTATTCTAAATTTTACAGATGAGGAAACTGAGAATCCATGAAGTTCTGCAATTTGACCATCCTCACATAGTCACTCCAGACATAGGTCAATGTGATTCAAACCCAAATCACTCCACATCAAACACTGTCTATCAGGCCATGTTTTGCCAAGCAACGTGGAACTCACAGCTCCCAGTTGTCTGAGCCCAAGGGTGAAGTTCATCTGGGCCAGGTGGCATCCAAAGTCATCACAAGTAGTTGAGTGCTGACTACTTCCTTACCCATCTTGAATTTCAATTCCCTATTAGCCATTTCTGCCCATTCAGGAGATTCTCTGTGGAGAAGGGATGAAATTTTAGAAAAAGGGCTTATCTAGTTCATGCACTAACACTAACCCATCTACCTTATCCTTCTGTTAAGGAAGCCCCGTTTGGGCATTTGTTGTGCTCGGAATCAGAGAGCTGCAATGGATTTTCAGAGGTGTCTAGTCCAACCCACACAGGAATCCTCATTAAACAACCCTGATGAACTTCCAACCAGCCTCTGACTCCTCAGACTCAGACTCCTCCAATGAGGAGTCATATTCCACCTCAAGAACACAAATGATTATGTATTTCCTTACATCCAAAAAGAAGCCAGTATATTGGTGATCACTGAGAGGACAAGAGGCTAGGATCTCTATTCAACATAACCCTGGGAGCTGTGAATCTCATGATGCAGCCCAGGGCAGCCATATGATTCAATTATTGTTTGATACCAAGTTTGCAGTCCATTCCAACCCCCAGATCTCCTCTATACAAACTGCTAACAAAGCTAGCCTTATCTCTCTCATCTTGTGTGAAATTGATTTTTCAAAACATTTAAAATATACTTCATTTGGTTAGATTCAGCCCAGGCCTTGAATCCAGGTTCAACCAGTGTGGTAACTCTCCCAGTGTTATCATCCACAAATTCGGTAAGCTTGCAGTCCAGCCAGGCCTTTATCCAAGCCACTGACAAAAATATGAAAACTGCCCAGGGTCATGAAGAGATCTATAGATTACTCTTTGGATTCAGTTCTGAAATCACATCTCTAGATCTTTCCCAAAAGAACAGAATGAAATTTTGTAAAAATACTTTGCCAAAAGGTACATATATTCTACCTACACCATGCTCCTGACCAACCAGTGTGGTAACTCTGCCAAAGCAGAGGAAAATGTGCACTACAAAGGCCCTGTTGCGCTTAGAGAAGGCCGCTTGCTGGTGCTGTGTAGACACTGCTTTATTTTCTAAAGCATCCCTTTTATCACATCTGAGAATTTTTCCAGGACTCAGTCACTTACTGGAAGGCTCTACTATCTTTTCCTTTTTCTGAAAGTTGGCCACACTTCATACCTGCAGGCAGTAATTCTCACAACCTCATGCTCCCTTATAGATGACCTACAGATGAGTGGTGCTAGAAATCCCATCTGCTAATTCTTTCCATACCTGAGATTGGATAATTTGAGTCAGGAGACAAGTTCACCAAAGATTGCTTTCCCTTGGGTTTTAACTCCCAATTAAGCACCCAAAGATCATTCTCATGACCACAAAGACTTTTGAGTCCTTCCACCTTCTCTGTGATCAGCACCAAAGATCTTTCTTTCTCCTGCATGGCTAGGCATTTAGATCCATCCTCTTACCTGCCCTGGCTTCCACCTTCTGTACATCTGTACATACATATCTGTACATATTTTGAAATCTAAGTTGATAGGTGAATCTCCAGAGCCATCCACATCAGTCTCATCAGATAATTCCCATTGCCCATACCTCTGATCAGAAATGTTTACAGCTTCAAAACTTCACAGAACTTTATTTCAGAGACAGAAGAAGGCACCTCAGTCGCTGAATCCAAGCCATACACAAAAGGAGTAGCAGCTATAAACATTCTGATGTGCCTCCACCAAGGGCAAAGGCCTCCAATGAGGAACCTACTCTTATGGTTGTGCTGAACCCTCTGGCCCATGGCAGACTCTTCCTGCCCTTCCTTTACCCCAAACTCAGACGGTCTCTTCTACATCAAAGCTTCCACCTTTTTCACCTGAGCCACCAGGTCCTTCTTGGTGAGTCAAACCCAGATTAGAATTTCACTGCCTAGTCTCATTTCAAAGGAACAAAATCTTGAGCATTGATAAAGAGCTCCAGAAAGCATCTAGACCATTGAAGCCCCACTCCGCCATCACTACCATGACACACACAAAGGTCCTGCTCAGCAACTAAACACAGTGAAAGCATGACCCTGGCCAAGTTTCCTGGCCTGACTTGACTTTATTCTTGTCACACACTCAGACTACTGCACAACTGGGCCGCTTACTGCTCCAAATCCATAAAGGGCATTCCATCTTCTTCCTCTGTCTTTGCATTGGCTGTCTCCCACCCATTTGAGTGCTGTCCTCAGGCCCACCCCCAAACACCACTTCCTCCCCGGTAATTACTTGACGAAAATGCTTGTTGAATTGCCTGTGAAAGGTTTGTGACCAGTGTGTTTCTTTTGTTGTGCCGGTATACCACCCCCTCCTTAATGCAAGTTACTATAATCATTCCTTCCCCCAGTGCTACAGACACAGACACACTCCAGTAACTCCTAACAGTGGTTGCCTGATTTCACCCACACACCCTGCCTGGCTTCAGTCACAACCCACAGGAACTACAGAAAGACACTTAAAATTTCTCATCTACATATGCCAACTAACCCAAGGCAACAAGCTTCCAGCAGTACTGAAATCTTTCAGAGACACAATTTCATTTCTGTCTGTGCCAGCAGCCTTTTCAGTGAGAATGACATAGGACTGTGTTCCCTGTGAGACCTTCACAACCTCAACCACTTTGTCTTGTCTCCACACTCCTCTGCATCCTGCTTCCAAAATTAATGTGGTCTTCTTGCCTGAGCCCTCAGACTCTCCAGGGCCAGCCTGCACACCAACAAGGCACTGGGCATGTTGTGAAAATTCAGAATCATTACAGTTAGTTGCACGAATGCCAATCAGAGACCAAAAGGGTCTGCCTAGGAGCCAGGTGCTCTGGTAAGGGCTTTGCAGCCTGCTGGTCCTTGGACAGAATGAAAGACCACTAGCTCTGGCCATTCTCTCAGGTCATCCCCCTGCCCGGAACACTCTCCCTTCCTGTGCTCTGACTAGGGATCTCCCAGACTTCCAAACCCCACCTTCCACAAGAAGCTTTCCTCAACCCCTCTCCACTCCTGCGCCTGGCTATTTAATGTTTTGCAATGTTTTGCGTGACTTCACAAAGATAACTGATGTCATGGTACCCGGGGGTGGGGCTGGAGAATTTGTAATTCAGAATTTTTAAAGTGTTTGGAGCCGATTTCCCCCACTCATGCTGTATGCGCTGGGCCGGTATGAATGTGCTCGCTCGTTGCCGGCCTCCGGCTCCTAGGGCCCACCGGGGCTCACTCTTCCCATGACTGGCGGAGCTGGGGGCTTCCAGCCCGGATCCGGCCTTCTTTGCAGCGGGGCCCGCGGGCCGTGGCAGCGGTCAGTTTTGATCTTTTTATTCTCAACACGGAGGGAAGGACACAGGTACAAAAGCGGGATCCGAGGCGCCCCCCGCCGCCCTCTCATCCCTCCCCCGGGAGTGGGGCCCACTCATGTCCGTGCTTTCGAGACCAGATAGGAGAGGAAGAAGAAGAGGACGATGAGCCCCACGGACACGCCGAGGAGCAACCGCCGGTTGTCCCGGCCCGAGCGTGTCATGCCGGAGAAGCGCTTCACGCTACCGGTCAGCAGGCTGGTCACACTGGAGAAGTCCGAGTCCTGAGACACAGGGGGGAGAGGGGTGAGGGGCCGGTGCGGGCACGTGCAAGGCTGGCCCGGCCCTCCTCCCGCGCATGCGCGCCCCTCACCATGCCGTCCAGGTAGCGGTTCTGCTCCTCCGCGTCTCGGTCCATGTCCAAGGCCAGCTAGGGGGGGAGGGGCAGAGCCGAAGCTCAGACAACGCTGCCCCTCCCCCCTCCCCATACCCCTCCCCCTGCCGTCCCCCGCCCTACGCCGCCCCGCCGACACGCACGGCCTTGAGGCGCGTGACCTTGGCCGCCAGCCCGTCCGCCAGGCGCTGGTTCTCGCCATTCAGGAGTGTGTCCGTGTCCGTGTCCGCAGCGGCGGAGGCACCGCCCCCCGGGCTAGGGCCTGCGCGGAGGGGGAAGGGACAAAGATCAGGAGGGGTCGAGGACAGGAGAGAAGGAGGGGGGCTCTTGGCCCCGCCCCCTTCAGGACCGCCCCCCCCCCCCCAACCTT
Organism: Pseudochirops cupreus; assembly: GCA_028627135.1. NCBI lineage: Eukaryota > Metazoa > Chordata > Mammalia > Diprotodontia > Pseudocheiridae > Pseudochirops > Pseudochirops cupreus. The sequence continues at coordinate 55,828 of CM053583.1, forward strand.
CCCCCAGCGCCGCTCCCGTCTCACCCCGGGCCCAGTTCGCCATGGCCGCCAGCTCCCGGTGCCGCCGGAGCCGAAAGCAGCGCGAGGCGCGTGCGCGCGGTGACGTAAGCCGACTGCGTGCGTGGCGATAACCGAGACTTCCGGCCCACTGGCCCCGCCCACGCCGTGAGCGCCCCCCTCGCGGGCTCGTGCGGAGGAAAGGCGCGGCCCCACCGGTAGATCAGGGAGGCCAGGCCCCGTGTCCTCCCCCGCCTCCTAGCCCCGCGCCCGCGTCCAGCTGGAGCCCGCAAATTCGTATGAAGCGCCCACTGTGCACCCTGGGGAGCTCACCCGCTGAGAGCGCGCGGTGAAGGCGGGGCTTCCAGGGAGCCGCCCCTCCCGCCACACACCCCCCTGAAATCGCGGACAACCCCCTCCTTGTCTCCGACTTCACCTGCCGGTCTTTCCTCCCAACTGCCGCTCTCACAGCAGGGGGTTCCCCAGCTGTTTCCCCCCCCCCCCTCCCGGCTCCACCCACGCCCGTGGATGGGCTCGTTCCTGAAGTGGCCGCCACCTGCAGGGTCCAGAGCCACGTTCATTCCAACCCCGAGCCCGTGGCCGGCCCCTCCCCCAAGCATCCCACTGTGCTTCGCGCAGGGCGCCGTGCGGGGACCTCAGAGCTCCCGCCAGACGCATCGCCGGGTGCCTCTCTGCCCCGGGGGAGCCCGAGCACCTTCCATGCCCCGGGGCCAGGTGGGTGGAGGGCCGCAAGCCTGCCAGAGTTCCATGGCCCCCTCCCCCCTCCTTCCCCCCCCCCCCCGTCACCCTCGGGGGTTCCTCTGCCTTTCCCACAGGCCCCCACACCCCCTTTTCAGCTTCCTTCCTATTAGATGGTGCGCTCCCTGCGGGCAGGCTGCCTAGCACCCCGGAGGTGCTTAATAAACGTTTATTGACCATTTAGAGATAAGGCTTCCACCGGAGATCCCGAATCCGGGGCTCAGACAGAGAAGGGGTGGCCGCAGAGCTGGGAAGGGAGCGGGGCCTGGTCTCAGAGCGCACCCTGTGAAGGAGAAAGAGAGCTGACTCTGGCCCGCCCACTGCCCACTGTCCTGCCGTGCTGCCTTCTCAGCCGCCAGGCCGTGCTGGGGTCACAGGGAGCCCCCCCCCCCAGGCCCCGCCTCCACCACGTTTGTCTGGGGAAGAAGTGACTGCACCCACTTTGGGGGGGACAGAGCGAGGGAGGGACAAGGAGTCAGAGATGGGGGCGGCTCACATCTGTCCCCCCTCTTCTGGCCTCACTGAGGGCTCCTGGTCCCCAGTGCAGATGCCCAGGTCACAGCTCCCAGCCTGATTCTTCACTGTTGTGGCTGGCACCAGGTTCTGTGCCCATTCCCATCCACCTCCCCAAGGGCAGAGGGGTTTTCCATTCCTGCCCCCATCACCAGGAGAGGGGAGGGTGGTTGGCAGCCAGCATGGGGCGTGCTTCTTGCAGGATTCAGACCCCAATACAGAGGTCAGTCTGATCCCCTCAGAGGCCAGCGTGTGAAAGATAAAAACGGGGCTTATACACTAGGGGCACCTGGAGTCAGGGAGCTTCCCTTCAGCACTGCATGCCTCAGTTTCCTCCTCTAAGATGGGGATCCTAACAGCCCCTCCTCAGGGATGTGCTCTGCACAGGGCCTTATCTTTCTTGTTCTTTCACCTCCCTCACCTTGGTGCTCTCTCTTTGGACAAGGTCTTCTATCTCCTCGGTCCAGCCCAGGGCCTTCACCAGAGTCTGCACCCCACCGATGATTTCCCCCAGCAGGGTCACATCATTCTCCCGAGGCTGCCAGGCAAATGGTCCCACCAGCTCGCGATTGATCAGCACTCGAGGGACAGACCTTCTGGACACTTCAGACAGGCTAGCAAAGGGCTCCACCTAGAAGCGTGGCAAAGGGCGCCTATCACCAGACTATCTCTGAGAGGCCCCCCAGAGCACCTCCAGACTGAGGCATCTCATCCCACACATGTCCCTGAAAGTCTCCCAGCAGAGATCTGGCCTCTCCTCAAACACCTCCAAGAATGAGGCACTCACCCCCTCTCTGACACCACTTGTTGGAAAATTACCCCTTGAATGAGCTGAAATTTGCCTCCCAGGAGCTCCTGATTCTGTCCACAGGGGTGGGGGTCTAATCCCCATTTCCCCTATGCCAGTCCCTCCCTCCATTCCTTTCGAGCTTACTCCATGAGTCTGTGAACTCTGACTCTAAAGGCCAATCTTGATTTCCCCTCATTTAATAAATGCTACTTTACCTGCATTTTGGGCAAGGGAAAAACAAAGAAAAAAGAGGCAAAACCAAAGTCTGCCTTCACGGGAGGAATCTGTTTGGCTTGACTCTGCTGACTTGTTATGGGGACTGGGGGCTAAGGGGGAAGCTGGGGGTTGTGGGGGGAAAAAGGTGATATGTCAAAAAAGGGGGAAGACCAAAGGGTTTCAGAGGGCAGTGACAATCAGCCCTCAGCTTTGGGGAAAATGCTTGGAAAGGGGGTGTCAGGGAGGGCAGTCTCCCCCTGGGCTCACTCTCTTACCAGCCACCGAAGGACTCTCCCTAACAACTCCCATGGCTTCCTATGGCCTCCAAGACCAAGCACAAAGCCCTTGGCTCAGAGCTCTCCTCCCAGAGGCCCCTGCTGCTCCAGCCTTCCCTCTATCTTGTACCTGTCTAGTGTTCCCTCCTCAGAACATGAGCTCCCCGAGGGCCGGGCCTGGGTTTGCCTCTTTGTTGTATCCCCAGACAGTGCTCAGCACAGTAGGGTGCACACTGGCACACTGACAGGAAGTAGTAAGACCAGTGATAAGGCCAGGACCTGAGCTAGGGAGGTAAACCTCGCTCTCAGCAATGCACAAAAACTGACCACGTACTGAAACCTAAAAACCTCACAAACTAACTACGAAAAGCCGAAGTGAAATGGGCCTTCTCCACTGATACAATAAAAATGATTGTCAACACAGAATAGCCAGAGAAGGATTCAAATGCAAATAAGGACTCAGCATTTAGGGAATCACAGAACGGCTCAAGAGAAGAACCAGTAATTCCATCAGAGAAAGTAACAACAGGGAGACAATGCGCCAAAACTCGGGGACTACATCCATAGGAGTAACAGAGGAAAAAATGATCTTTAAACACTTTCACTAACAAAAGAGAAAGAACAGATCAATGAACCAGATATGCAAAAGTGAATGCCAAAAAATGAATTAACAAAATTAATCAAGCTAGGAGCTGAATTTTTTTAGAAAAAACATTAATAAATCGTTACCTAATATGAAATGAAAAAAGAAAGTGAGGCAGCTAAGGGGTGCAGTGAATAGAGCACCAGGCTCTGGAGTCAGGAACACCTGAGTTCAAATCCGACCTCAGACACTCAACACTTACTAGCCGTGTGACTGTGGGCAAGTCACTTAACCCCAATTGCTCTGCCCTCCGCCTCCAAAAAGAAGAAAAAAAGAAAGGAAAGGAAAGGAAAACACAAGTGTTCACATCAAAAATGAAAACAGAAAATTCTTAACAAAAGAAGAGTAAATAAATTTTGCCCAATTATATGCCAACAAAACCAACAGCTTAAATGAAATGTAGGAATATTTACAGAAATAGAAAACGTACTTGTTAGAAGAATTAGAAACACAAAATTTAAGGGGACCAATCTCAGGGGGAAAAAAGGAGAGAATCCAGGACCAAACAGGTCCGAAAGTGAAAATAATATATACAATGACGGCAACAATACTAGTGGAAAAAACCGACACCACAAAACAGCACCAAGTGCTAAGTTTCAGTCTGTGACTGTGATGGAAAACTACTGTGCTCCGAGAAATGATGAGGAGGAAGGTTTCAGAAAAACCTGCACAGACTTACATGAACTGATACAAAATGAAGGGAGCAGAAGCAGGAGAACATTGCACATAGAAACAGCAACATTTTAAGGATGATTGACTATGAAATATTTCGCTACTCTGATCAAGACAATGATCCAAGACAAATCCAAAGGACCCGTGATGAAAAATGCTGCCCACCTCCAAAGAGAGAACTGATGGACTCTGGGTACAGAGTGGAAGCAAACTTTTTCACTCTCTAATTTTTCTTGCTTTTTCCCCCCCAAAACATGGCTAATATGTAAATGTGTTTTGCATGACTTCCCATGTTTAACTGATATCATATTGCTTGCTTTTTCCAGGAAGAGTGATAGGGAGGAAGATAATCTGGAATTCAAAATTTTAAAAATAAATGTTAAAAATTTAAAAAGAAAAAAATTCAAGACATTTTTAAAAAGAAGAAAAATAAACCTGAATGATACCAAATCATAAAGACCCAGCTTGGCCCCAAAGATGAGACATGAAAAGATGCCTCCCTGCCTCCTACTCCTTTGCAAAGGTTGGGTCCATAAGTGTCACTTTGGTGGGGGCAGGCGACCAGCAACAGTTTTCATCTTTCCTTCCTATTCCACTTTGCCTCAGAAGAGGTAATCAGCCAGCCAGTTACAACAATTACCTAATTTGACGCCTAGGGGGTAATACAATAGCCACTCAGATTCAGGTGGTTCCCTCCTCAGCTACCTTAGGAAATTCTATTAAGTGAAAGGTTAGGAATAAAATCACAATCTTCCACAGTCCCCAGTAAGAAAAATTCCTAACATTAAGGCAGAGGTTTGGTTCTCGGCCTTAATCTGAATTTCTCTTTATTTCTAGCTAACCCCTGGCCTTTTCAGAACTCAGAATGCTGGAAATGTTTGGTAGAAAGAGCCAGGCATTTCTTGGGACACCACCTCAGTCCCTGGGGAGGCAGGACAACTACTGCCTTAAGCCTGAATCTTATGATTTGAGAAGCCTGGAGGGAGCAATGGCCTCCCTCCATCTCCTTTCTTTCTCTTTTCACCTGTTGGCCTTTCTCTTTCCAGATGTGTTCTAGGGATTCTGACTCCTTCCTCTCCTGACAGAGCCTTCAGTCTTCATACAAACCCCACAGAGGTTTCAGGTCCACCAACCAATTTAAACAGATCAGGGATTGTAATCTGTCTCACACCTCTGACTGGCTGATAAAATGCAAGCTGTATCCTCATCTTAGAGATGCATCAGGGTTAAGTGGGAACCCTCAGTCTTACAAAAAGATATCCCCCAAAATTTTACTTTAAAAAATGAATTGGGGCACATATTAAAAGATTCCATCAATCCCTGCCATGAAACAAATATGTCATCACTTGCCCTCAACCCACCTTTCCAGACATTACACAATGCTCCCTTCCTCACAATGAAGAATCTATCCAAACTCCTTCTGAAAGAAGAGTAAGGCAGGCAGAGACCAAAGCAGGGAAAGACTGTACTGATGAGTGAACTGCTGATAATGGTTCTGGGAGAAAAGCAGAAGAGCTTGACTTTTAGAAAAACTCAGAATAGGCAGCAGGGATTCCCGTCTGGGGATTCTTGGCAAGGTCAGAACATGAACACTTCTGCCCTTTTTTGACCAAGACAATCCCAAACAATTTATGATGGAAAATGCCTCCTCCCCCAGAGAGAGCACTGAGGAACATTGCGTGCACACTGGAGCAGACTTTTTCCCCCTTATTTTCCTTGGGGTTTTTTTGGTCTGTGTTTCTTTTGTAACATGGCTAACACAGAAATATGTTTTGCATACTTATAACTGAGATCAAATTGCTTGCCTTCTAAAGGAGGGGAAGAGAGAATTTAGAACTCGAAATTTGAAAAAATGAATGTTAAAAATTTAGTACACGTAAATTGGGAAATATTTAATGAAACAAATAAAAAATATATGGGGGGGGGGGAAGCAACAAGGCAGGATTATTCCCTAGAGCAGTTGGGGCCAGATGCCCGCAGTGCGGGGTAGGGGGAGAAGAGATAACATAGGAGCTGAGCGTTGGAAGGGAGAGGGTTGGAGCTCTCTCCATCCATCTACGCCTTCCAGATTTACCTTGGGATTCATCTTTCTTCCTCCCAACTTGTTTCTGTCCTGGGCCCCACTGTCCTTCCCATCTCCCAGACTCCTCTAACTCATTCCTCCTTCAGTTAGCTGCTAAATCATGCATTTTGCCTCCACCCATTGGCTGCTGCAGCCTTTCTTCCATTGCCCCGGGTTCTCCCCACTCCGGTCCTAGGCTCTAGGCTCTGCAAAGAATGGCACAATCTCCCTTCTCAAGGGCCTCACACCCTATAGAGGGAGATGGCATGGGATAATTTGGCGGGGAGGCACCAAGCCTTGACCTCACATCCTGACCCCCTAATCAGCTTGCATTCTTGAACTCCCATGGCTCCACTGAACCCAGTAACAGCAGGGATATGGGGGCTGAAGGAGTACAAGGAGCCTGTGCCCTCAACAGTAAGTCTGAAAGAGAGGAGAGTTTGGGGAGAAAGTTGGGAACCACCATTTTGGATGCGTCACATTCAAGATGGCCAAGGCAGCAGCTGGGACTGGAGCTAAGCAGACACACAAGGGCCGTATCAACAGATCACAGTGTCATCCGAGTAGAGGTAATCACTCAACTCATGAAGGCTGACAAGATCTCGAGAGCATAGAGAATGGGGCCCAGGACAGACCATGGGACCCTCAGGATCTGAGCAAGAGTCGTCAGCAAAGGAGACCAAGAGGTAGACTGACAGGTGGGAGGATTGCCAAACTATCTGCCCTTTTTTCATCTGAATCATATTGAAATGCTGTCTGGCACAGAGTGAGCAACAGAGATTTTCCTCCAGGTCAACACCCTTTGGCCAGGGATGCCCAACCTAATCAGAATCTATTCAGTGCCACTACCACACGGTCCACATTTCATCAGCATAGCATTCCTGACCACATTCTCCTGACCTGCTCAGACTGGTGAGTGAGGTAGGTCTGGCCTCCAGTGAGGGTGAACTCCTCCAAGTGCCACCAGATAAGTCATTCTCCTCCCCCCAATCTCTAATCCCTCCTTTTCCATGATGGACAAGCTTTCTGCCTGTGGGTCTCTAGCACCAACGTAGTACCTGGTACTTGATACCCCACAAATTAAACAAAATGCAAGGCACCCACTGGCCCTTCCTCCTCCCCGCTCCCTCTCTTGTAGGCCTCTCCTGAATCCCATTACCCCTCAGGTCTCCAGACCTCCAGAGAGGTCCCAATGATGAGGAGCAGATCTGCCATGGGGAAGTCAGCCATGTGCAGGAAGAACCTTTGTGGGAGCTGCTCCCCAAAGAAGACGATGTCAGGCTTGATAACCCCTGTGCAGATGGGGCAACGGGGAATCCTGTCTGCCATCACATCCACCTGAAAGAAAACTCAGCAAGAGAGTAGTCAACATGGTCAACTCTTTCCAGGTAGGATTTATTCTCAATCTTGTGTTTGGGAGAGCATCCAGTCCTAAAACGCCATTTCAACCCGCATCTGAATGAAAAGTTCCCACCTCTAGAATACCCACCAACAAGCATCCAAGGCCTACCCTGAGACCAAACTGTGGTCAATCTGATATTGCTTGAGGACCCTCCATTGTTCTTGGTAACTAACTGCTCTGTTAAAAGTCCTTCCAGGCCTCAAGCTTCATGGGATTCTTTCCACATCCCCCCCTTCTCCTTGTCCTCCTCTCTGACACCCCACACCTGACCACAAAATCTCAGCGTTGGAAGGAACCATTCCCTCCAACTCATGGTTAGCAAGCAGCCCACCAGACTGCTTGAAATCCCCTCCCCTGCTGCCCCAGTTAGGCCTTTCCACTTTGGGTGATCTGTTAGGAAGGTTTTCCTTCTATAAAGTAGAAACTGCCAGCTGACAGAAAGGGCCAGAAGCTTAGAGGTTGATCCCCAAGGCAGGCTTTTGGTGTGATTCCAGCACAAAGTCTCCAGCCTGGACAACTGGAGGCCAAGGGTGGGCCCAGGTGATAACATAGACTGTATTGAGCCCTTTAAGATTCACAAAGTGCTTTCCAGATACAGAATTATCTCATTTTACCCTTGCAACAAGCCTGTGAAGCAGAGTCTATTACCAAAGCTATGCCAAAGGAAGGAATAACAAGATGGACCGGCAGACTCGGAATGAGTGTGGGCTTAGAAGCTGGTGGGTAGAGAGGCTGATGGCTACCCTGCAATTCCAGGCTCCCTATAGGCTACAGATCTCATTCCTTCTTACTGCTTCCGTAACCCGTTGACATGCTCTCCTGGTAATACAACCCCATTCCCACCAGCCTTTCTGACAGCTCAGTCACAGTCCAATTGTATGGTGGCTAGCTCCAGCCCAGACTCCCTTATGTGGCTTCTCCTCTTGGCCAGAGGGCCCCACTCAGCCCTGCCTGTAGAAGCCCTTCCCCGTGTAGATGCCTTCACAGCTTCCCCTTTTCCTAGTCCGACAGGCCAAAGGCTATCCTCGGAGCACGGTATTGCCCTCCACAGGAACAGTCTGATACCTGTCTATCTCCTATAACCCTCTTCCTTTAGCCCACACCCTCAAGGCACTACAGTCACTCACATGAAATTCTTCCCCTGGAAATGACTGCCGGCAGACAGTGCAGGTGGCAGAGGCGAAGGTGCCATGTGCTTCTACCAGTTTTGTAGCAGGGATGCCAGCCGCTGCAATCCAAATTCAAAGAGGAGGTAAGGCGAGTCCACCCACCATCACCACCACCACCTCTAAGCCTGGCTGTGTTGTCCAGGAAGGGTCATGTGCCCCTCTCTTAGTGCCAGACATTCTGCCACATCAGAAAGGACTGGTGTCTAAACAAGACAGAGGGCATGAGGAGAATGCTTGAGCTGCCAAAGTTCAATACGATTTAGGAGACACAGGGACAAAAGGCAAATGGAATTCATTACCCACTCACTGTCATTCCCCGTCATCTCAACAAAGAGGAGGAGCTGAGAGTCTAGAAGAAGAGGAAGAGCATTCTAAGCACAGATGCCAGCCTGGGCAAAAGCAGGGACAAGAGAGGAAATGGTGAGTCCGTCTGGCTGGAACACAGAGTGAGTAAAGGGAAATGAGGGGACGGAATGGTGACAAGATGGATCTTTGACCTTGTGTAAACAGAGAATAAGGTGGGATTTTTAAGCGATTTGGGAAAAATACTATGCCAGCTATATCAAGGATGAACCAAGGAAGAGAAAGGCCACTGAGCAGCTGGGGTCCCACAAGAGGCCTGGCTGTGTGACCTCTAATTCTAAGATACTGTGGCCAAAGGACAAGACTCAGCAGCTGACTAGGTATGGGAGTTGAGGAAGAGTTAAGGCCAGTTCAGAGGTGACAAACCTGAGAGACTAGAAGGATAGTGGTACCATCTGTCAACCTGTCCACGAGCATTTAGTAAGCACCTACAGTGTGCCAAGGACTATGCTAGGTAGGAGCAGGGGATTTCCCTGCTCATCTGGTGGAGTAGACTGGCGGGAGCAGGACCTAGTGCTATCTGCTCTGGACATGTGGAGGCTGTAATGGCTGCAGAGCATTCCAGGCAAAGAGTCCAGAAGGAAACACTTCTATAGATTTGAGAATGTACTGCTCAGATGACCAAGGAAGAGCATGTGGCAAGAAAGGCTCCCCTAACCAGTTGTCAGGAGGGGGACAAACCAGCAAAGCAAACAGGGAAGAGGAGTAATAGAGGAGGAGAACCACCAGAATGCAATGCAAGAAAGCTGAGGGAGGAGGCAACATGGGGCAAGGTGGCTGGCAAGTGAGAAAAGGCACTGGGCTCAATGGCAATCCTAGAGACAGTGGTCTCAGTCCAGCGATGGCTCAGAATGAGCCAGATTGTGAGAGATAGAGAGATGATCAGAAGTGTGTGAGGGAAAGAAAAAACACAGGAGGAGGCAGAGGATCTGGGGGATGAAGGGAGGCTGAAGCTTAGCAGGTTCCCCCCTAGAGGAGAGGTATAGGGCACAGGAGAAGTCCCTTCTTTCCTCAAAGATTACAGCCAAGGAGAGAGGATGGGGGTGATAGTGAGGGGATAGAATTGGGAGAAGATACTCAAGGCAGCCTGTTTTCTTGGCCAAGGTGTGAGGCCAGGTCCTTGGTGAGGTTAGGAGGCAGCATAGCGGGTTTGAAGAGAACAGAGTGAGTTGGACCAAAGCCAAGCAGGGGAGAGTAAAAGGAGTAAGGTCATGCCAAGTGAGGGCCTAGGGGAGCTTACACAGCTTAATGTGCAGCATTGATTCTTGGCCATGCTCTAGAAGGAACAGAGGTTAGTGGTGGGGGTGACCCTGGGACGAAGGCAGACAGAACAAAGGGGAGAGGAAGGATGCCAGGGTGGCTGGCAGCTGCAGGAGGAGTGGAGAAGAGCTAGAAAAGCAAGGCCAAGGGGGCCTTCTGCAGGACAGCGAGAGCCAGCAGACCATCCCTGTGTGTGCATCAGGGGAGCTGAGCAGACTCAGAGTCTGCTAGGATGTCTGAGGGACTTCCTACATAGGATGTGGAGGCCCAGAGGCCATCTTCACTGCCAATTTCACCCATGGGCTGGCCAAAGTGCCAACAGCTGTTTTGGGAGATTTCTCTTTTTCCTAGCATTCCTTAGTCTTCCCATGAAAAAGGAGAAGGAACTGGCCCCTGGAGTTTTTTCCCTCTACTTGATCCCATTAACCATTCACTGTTCCTGGCTGTATCTGCCCTGAGCACACAACAGAGAAGAAAGCCAGGGAATGGAAGAGTGGGCAGGCCCATCTGTAAAGACCGCATTAAGCCAAGAGAAAAGCTGCCTGGGGAGTGTTGGGGAAGGCCATACTCACCTCTCTCAAGCCCATCAATGTTCTGAGTGTAGAGTCGCAGAAGCAGCCCCTTGTCATGAAGCAGGCGAAGAAAGTAGTGGGCCAGGTTGGGCCTGTAGCTCCCAGGATAGAGCTCTTTGGCCAAAGTGAAGAAGGGTTTGGGGTTGTGGAAGAAGTAGTCCAGTTCAAATATGGCTTCAGGATAGGGAAGGTCATACTGTTCCAGGTTGCTATAGAGGCCACTACCTGGAGACCTGAGGAGGGAAAATGGCCTGTCTCCCACAACAAGACTCCCACCTGGAGGCCGAGGGCCCAAGGTGAGAGTCAGCGTAGGAAGGAGTCAGAGATAAAGGAGGGCAAGGGCATTCCTTACCTGAAGTCTGGGATCCCACTGGGGGTGCTGATCCCAGCACCCACCATGACCACCACCCTCTGGCAGGTTTTGGTCCGAATCATTTCTGCTATGTCCTGCAAGGAGAGCTTCTCTCCTCCATGGCCACCTCCCGCTCCACAGCCCCCAAAGGCCCCCGCAAAGAGGCAGTCACGCTTCTCAGTCAGGGAGCTGGGGGCGACAAGAGAGCAAGAGCTCATACCACACATTCCCACCTCCCCTCTCCCCCGTCAACTCCCTCTCCAACAGTCTTGCCTGACTTTTGCATGGTTAGTGGCTACGCAACCCTCTCTTGGGATGGCCACATAGGTGGTATGGGATAACTGTACGTCTTCTGCACCAGACCAGGGCTCATGGATGGGTGAGCAAATGCAAGGGATAGAAGGCTCCCACCTTCCTCGATGGGACAGTCTAAGTACTCCCCTCAGTGCAGTCATTTCCATGTTTTGTATTAGAAAGGAATTCCACAGATGCCTCCTCATAAGACTGGGAGCTCCTTGAAGGCAGGAACTATCTCTGGCCTCTTTTTGTACGTCTCCTGGTTAGCACAGTACTAGGCACTTAATAAATGCATTCATTGACTAACCCCGCCCAGCCAAATCAAAGAAATTTTAAAAGAAACAGAAAGCCATCAATACCTAGCTGCAACGTCCAGGAAAACAAATTCCCACACTGGCCATATCTGAAAACGGATGGTCTTTTATATGTGCGTTTGTTCGACACCTCTCCATTAGAAGATGAGTGAATTACTTGGACTCGTGACTCATCATTACATTAATCAGAATTCTACAGTCTCTTCAAATATGTTGTCATCAATTACTCTCCTCATCAGCTCACAGAGGTTTTCCTAGATTCCTGTGAAGCCATATTTCTCACCATTTCTTCAGATCTAATACATTCATGTACCACACTCTGCTTATTAGCAATCCCCTAATGGGAGGATTGAGGCTTCTGGCTCTAGGCAGCTGTGAAACTCTATGTGAATCTTTATATTCCAAGTGTTTTTTCACGTTGTTTCCGCCATTAGAGGGCAAGGCTATTTTTGCCTTTTAAAAAAAAATTTGTATCCTGTGCTGAGTAAGAGTTTAACCAATTCTTCTTAAACAATTTCTTGTTCTTCCTCACACTCGGCACTTTCCTGCCCCTGGGTTTGCAGAAGCACATGCTGTGTAAGCCTTCATGACTTGGATGTATTATTTTATTACCTCAAGATTCACTCAAGAACCCCAATTCTGATGCTTTCCCTGGTCCCTCAACTGTTAGGGCAACTTGTTCATACTTGTACGTAGAAATACATGCTCCCCCAAAGAATATAAAATCAGGGAGGACAGGGAAATAGTACCTTCTGTGGCTGGCACACAGTTAGTGGATGCTTAATAAATGCATATGGATTGTGTGCTTGTACAGGGAGCTGGGGGTCACCCCTGAAGAATACCAGATTCCTAGGGTCCTCCTGGGTGTGGTTAAGTATGAGGTGAGAAGATCCCAAAGTGAAGAAAGTAGTTCAGTAACACTATTGGAATTGGTTTTTATCCAGGTGCTTCTGAAAACTCCTCAGCAACTGATGACCTGCCTGTAGAAGCTGGATTGTATGGTACGTCATTTTCTAAAGTGTAAATGGAAATCCAACACTGACTTAGTAAACTCCATTTAACAGATATGACAAGGCCATTTCCTTCTAGGGCTGGGTTCCCTCTAATAACCCTCAGGATCCCAGGTCATTTACTCTACCCCCAAGACCTTCCCTCAGAGGGTCAGTGTAAAAGCTTAAACGGGTCAGATAATAACATCAACTTGCTTTGCAAAGTCTAGTTATTAGGAAAAATGATGCTGTGGGGTAAGAAGTCAAGATGGTGGATTATAGGCAGCCACTCAGCTGAATTCTCCCAACATTCCCTTCCAAATAACTTTAAAATAACAGCCTCAAATCAAATTTTGGAGCGATAGTCAACAAATCTATTTATTTATTTATTTGACAACACCACACGGTTTTGAAGACTGCTACTTTTTAATATAGTTTGAGGTCTGGAAGAAGGGCTATTACTCCCTTTGTCCCTCTGTCTTTTCATTATTTCCCTTGATAATCTAGGTATTTTATTTTCCCAAAAGAACTGTTATTATTTCAAGTGTATCGTAACCCCTTGGTAATTAGATTGGCACAGCATTGAAAGTCTATGTTAACTTTGTTAGTATTGTCATATTTACTACGTTGGTACGGCCCAGCCATGAGCACTGACCATTCCTCAAGCTATGTAAGTTGTTCTTTACTTCTTTAAGTACCACTTTGTAAACGAATATAGTCATTTGAAATGAGATTTCCCTTCCTATTTTGCATCTTGGATGTTATTTTTTATAAACACTGTTGATTTTTGAGGGTGTGTTTTGCAGGCTGTAATTCTGTAAAAGATAACATCTCAATTAGTATCTTTGGTGATTCTCTAGGATTTTCTAAGTAAACAATAATGTTATCAGCAAATGAGCACAATGTTCTCTTTTTTTAACCTCTATGCCTTTAATTTCTTCATCTTATCTTACTGCTATAGACAGTCTAGGACTGTATCAAATAGCAGGGAGAGTGGGCATCCTTGTTTCACTTTTGCATATACTGGGAAGGCCTGTAGTATATCTCTATTACCTGTGATGCTTGCTTTTGGTTATAGATGGATATATTTCACAAATGCCCCTCTATGCTTACACTTTATAGGGTTTTTAGTATAAATGAGTGTCATATTTTGTCAAACCATTTTTCTGCTTCTGTTGAGATGATCGTGTGGCTTGGGATATTTAATATCATTATGTTTATTGTTTTTCTCATGCTGAATCCACCACTCATTGGACATACTTTAAGCAGAATTCATGCTTCAGGCAGAGTCTTAAAAGTCCTTCTCTCTTTTTTTTACTGTATAATTAATTAGTTTAGTTTTCATAAGATTTTGAGTTTTGAATTTTCTCTCCTACCCTCTCCTCAAGACAGCAAGCAATCTAATGTAGGCTCTAATTATACATTCATATTAAATAAATTTTCACATTAGTCATGACGTAAAGAATAATTAGAACTTATGAGAGGAACCATAAGAAACAAAACAAAACAAGAGAAAAGGAGAGCAAATCATCTGCTTCCATCTGCATTCAGGCTCCAAAGTTCTTTCTCTAGATGTGGACGGCATTCTCCATCACCAGTCTTTTGGAGTTGTCCTAGATCACCGCATTGCTGAAAAGAGCTAAGTCTATCAAAGTCAGTCACTGCACAATGTGGCTGTAACTGTGTACAACATTCTCCTGGTTCTGCTCACTTCACTCAGCATCTGTTCACATAAGTCTTTCCATGATTTTCTGAAGTCGGCCTGCTCATCATACAATTCCATAATATTCATATGCCACAAATTATTCAGTCATTCCCCAACTGATGGGCATCCCCTCAATTTCCAATTCTTTCCCACCACAAAAAGAAATGCCATAAAAATTTTTGTACAAATAGAACCTTTAGCCCTTTGGGCACAGTTCCAAATTGCTCTTCAGAATGGCTCAATCAGTTCCCAACTCCACTAACAATGCATTAGAGTTCCAATTTTCCCACATCTTCTCCAACATTTATCATGTTTTGTAATGTTAGCCAATCTGATAGGTATGATGTGGTACCTCAGAGCTGTTTTGATTTATATTTCTCTAATCAATATTGATTTAGAGCATTTTTTCATGTCTATAGATAGCTTTAATTTCTTCCTCTGAAAACTGCCTGTTCCTACTTGTTGACCATTTATCAATTAGGGAATGACTTATATTCTTAGAAATTCAACTCAGTTCTCTCTATATTTTAGAAATGAGGCCTTTATCAGAGACACTGGCTGTAAAAATTGTTTCCCAGCTTTCTGCTTCCCTTCAACCCTTGACTGCATTGGCTTTGTCTGTGCAAAAACTTTTCAATTTAATGTAACTGATATCCCCTGATGCTCCCTATCTCTTGTTTAGTCATAAATTCTTCCCTTCTCCATAGATCTGATAAACTATTCCTTGCTCTCCTAGTCTGCTTATAGTATGTCTTCATACCTAAATCATGTGCCCATTTTGACTTTATCTTGCTATAGGGTGTAAGATGTCGGTCTGTGCCTAGTTTTTGCTATACTACTTTCCAGTTTTCCTGACAGTGTTTTTAAATAGTGAGTTCTTATCCCAGACTCTTATCCCTAGTCTTTGGATTAATCAAATAGTAGATTACTACAGTCACTGACTGTTGTGTCTTGCATACCTAACCTATTCCACTGATCAACCACTGTATTTCTTAGCCATTACCACACAGTACTGATGACTGCTGCTTTATAATATAAGATCTAGTACAGCTAGGCCACCTTCCTTCACATTTTTTTTCATTAATTCACTTGATATTCTGGACCTTCTGTTCTTCCATATGAAATTTGTTTTTTTTTTTCGAGCACTTTAACATAGTTTTTTGGTAATTCCATTGGTACGGCACTGAATAAATAATTTAATTTAGGTAGAATTGTTATTTTATTTTATCAGCCTAACCATGTGCAAAAGCTATTTTCCCAATTATTTAGATCTGACTTTATTTTTTGTGTGAAAAGTGTTCTATAATTTGGTTCATATAGTTCTTTGGTTTGTTTTGCCAGGTAGATTCCTAAATATTTTATAATGTCTATAGCAACTTTAAATGGAATTTCTCTTTCTATCTCCTACTGTTGGGCTTTATTAGTCAAATATGTAAATGCTAATGAGTTATGTGAGTTTATTTTATATCCTGTAACTTTACTAAAGTTATCAAGTCATTTTTATTGCTTCTCTAAGATTTTCTAAGTAAACCACCATATCATCTACAAAGAGTGATAGCTTTGTTTCTTCTTTTCTATTCCAATTCCTTCAATTTCTCCTTCTTCTCTTATTGCTAAAGCTAACATTTCTAGTACGATATTGAATAATTGGTGATAATGGACATCCTTGTCTCATACCAAATCTGATAGGAAATGCTTCTAGCTTATCCCCATTACATAAAATACTTGCTGGCGGTCTTAGGTAGATGCTACTTGTGATTTTAAGGAAGGCTCCATTTATTCCTATGCTCTCTAGTGTTTTTAATAGAAATAGGTGTTGTGTTTTGTCAAATGCTTTTTCTGCACCTATGGATATCACCATGTGACCTGTTAATTTATTGTTGATATCAATGATGCTGACAGTTTGTTTATTAGGGAAACTGGTCTATCATTGTCTTACTGTTTCCACTTATCCCGTTTAGGGATCCAGCAGGCGCTCAGCTCTGAGACACCATAATTCCCAGAAGTCTCCTAAGCCTCCTTCCTGCTGTCCTTCTAAGCTCTGGCGTCCCCACACCCACTGGCCAGTCCCTCCAGAAAAGGCCACCTACTTTTGTTGCCAAGAGCCGGCCCCGTTCACGATCTTCTCTGGCAACGCCTGCTCCCACAGAGGGATGCGGCTGAATCTGCGAAGGGCCTGGGGACTCCCCCAGACAGCGGGGACGGAAAGCTGTCTGCACAGACAGAGACGCCTCAAGCCTAGGAGACAAGGACACAAGTCGGGCACATTGGGGCTGACCGTGCTGGGGCTCAGTGCCCGCCTCTGACGCGCGGATTACAGGGATGGAAGGAAGGACTTGGCACTCCACAAGGTCCGTAGCCATCCCTTGGGGGCACTTGCCAGTGACCTGGATGGGGGCAGGGCCAGGAGCACCTGGCAGGCGGGACCCCCACGGCTCCCCAGAGCCCGGGACACGTTTACCTTAACACCCCAGCAGGTGGGAGGTGACCAGGCAGGGAGAGCGCAGGCGCCCCAGCCGCCCGTTCCTTGGTCCTGAAACGTCCAGACCGAGGGAGAGGGGGCCGGGGGTTAGCGTGGCCCAGTGCCCACGAGCCCGGCCCCCTCTCCCACGCGACTGACAGCTCGAGAGCGGGAACCAGATGCCCAAGCCCGAGCGTCCCTGGGAAGCCCCGGGGGGCGGGGGGGGGGGCGGTTCGACGCCGACAGCTCTGCCAGCCCCGCCCCCTACCAAGGCCAGAGCCGGGAGCCCCTGACGCTAGTCCTAGGCACCGGGTGCTCACTACCCGCACCTCCGAGGGTCCCATCCCCCACCCCAGGCTGGCGTCCCGCACAGAGGTCACTGGAGCCCCTCGAGCGCGTGCGCACATTGGGACGCTCACCGCGCGCTGCTGCGGGCTTTCCTCGCGCAGGCCCCAGCGCCGCACCCAGGGCAGTCCAGGCAGCGGCGCGGGCCGACCCCATGACCCCGAATCTCCCTGCGGAGTAGGGAGGAAGCCGGCAGCACCTCCTACCGCTCGCTCCGCGCGGCGCCGAGGCCGGAAGTGGGAGAGTGCGCGTGCGCCCCGCCGGTGGTGAGCGGGCGAACGCCGGAAGTGAGTTGCGGAGCCGGAAGTGAGCGCAAGGACGCCGGAAGTGAGCGCGCGGGCGCCGGAAGTGAGCGTGCGCTTCCGTCGGTCCCACCGTCGGCCCCGCTCACCGCCCCGTAGCCTTAGCGCGCGAACCCACCCCCCTGCCCCCGGCGTCCATCCCGGAGCCGCTGCCGCCGCCATGAAGGACGTGCCGGGCTTCCTGCAGCAGAGCCAGAGCGCTGGGCCCGGCCAGGCCGCCGTGTGGCACCGCCTGGAGGAGCTCTACACCAAGAAGTGAGGGGCGCGGGGGAGGGGAAAGAGGGCCGCCCCGGGGATCCCTCCCGCTCCTCTCCCCCACCCTCGGGGGGGGGGGGAGGTGGCGCTAAAGGTTCTCTCGTCCTCCAGGTTATGGCACCAGCTTACGCTCCAGATCCTGGACTTCGTGCAGGATCCCTGCTTCGCTCAGGGCGACGGGCTCATCAAGGTGAGTGGGGGGGGGGGGCCACCTGGCGCCCCGAGAGCCCCGCTTCCG
>CM053583.1:74278-135458 GCA_028627135.1 Pseudochirops cupreus
TGGCGCCACAGGCTCCACGTGACCACATTCAGCCTATTAGGGAACAGAGTATACTTTCAAATATCCAAGGGTCCTCAGGGTCCGTAGCCACTTTAGCAAAGGGCCTAGGGGCAGGGAAGATCTTCAGATTCCCATAACAAAATGCAAGGAGGCAATGCTGAGTTTCCTTTTTTAAGGCTCCTTTGGCCTCCCCCCAGAGGCAGCTAGAGGACACCTGGAGCCAAGAGGGTCTTAGTTCAGATCCTGCTTTAGAAGCTTCCTAGCTGAGACCAAGAGCAAAGCATCAAACCCCTGGCTGCCTCTGTTTCCCCAGCTGTAAAATGGGGGTGTCTGTGAGAATAGCCCCACCCTCCAGGTTGTGGTGAGGGTCAAAGATCCCAGACTGCAGAGCACCTGGCACGGGCCCAGCCCTCTCTTCCTTCCTCTGTTGGGCAGTTGCTTTGTTGAAGTTAGTCTTGGGCTGAAAACCTTGACCTTCCCTATTGATGGCCTTTGCTGTATCTATTTCCCACAAAGGATGTCAGCAGTTTGTCTGGAGTTCAGGTCAGACCATGTTCAGCGTCTCATCTTTTTCCACATCCCAAGCCAAGTCAGTGGCTCAGAATCTCCAGCTGTCGGGGGGCGGGGGGGGCTGCTTTTGGGCAGTTGAGAAGCACCTTTGACTTACTGTGCTTCTGACCTGTGTCTTCCCTGAGATCAGAGCAACAATTCTGCCCACAGGTTCTGTCCCCTAAGCTCTCCCTACTACTCATTGACCCTTCTGATCTTCTCTAATGGATATAACTGGGGTGGCATCAGGGGCGCATCTCATACGCGCCAGGGCAGTCCTTCATCTGCCCTTTCTCCCCCTACCTTCCCTCCTTCTTGTCCCTGTGTCTGGGGGAGGCCAGAGGGGCCTTCTCCTTCCCAAGGTCAAACCAGCTCCAATGACCTCTGGTGCTGTCCCCTACCCTCCTGTCTTCTCCCTATCTTCCTTTCTCATCTCTCGTCTCTGTCCACCCCGTCAACCCACAAAGGCACCCAGGGCCCACCATCTCATAAAAAGTGCTGTGCCATCTCCTTATACGCCACGGTCCTCCTCTCTAGGCTCCCTTGTCCACTAGTTAGCTGTGCAGGGCACATTGTCTTCCTGCAGCCCTTCAAGAGGCTGGCTTCCCTGGGGTCTCCTCCCAGCACCAGACCCACAGCCAGGGCCTGATAGATGCCGATGGAATTTGTGTTGGACCAGGGGGCATCCTGGTAAAAGCTGCCCCTGAAACCCCAGGAGGGGAGGCCCTGAAGCACAACCTCCCATTGAGATTGTTCCCAACAGGCTTGACAGGATCCCTGGGTCAGATCTATCCGGTCATGGCCCAAGGGGTAGGGCTGCCTTCCCCCAGCACAGTGGAAGGGACGGAGGTTCTTTTCCCAGACACAGAATTCAGCCCGGAGGAGTGAGGCTGCTTTCGCTTCAGAGGGTCAGCATGGCACCAGTCCCTGGAGGCCAGAGTCCCGCAGGGTTTAGGGTTATACTTCTTTGTCAGAGAGGCACCAATGTGCAGACTGTTGTTACTAACTTGGTACCAGGGAAGGCTTCCTGGAGGAGGTGGTGTGTCAGAGGCTGGGCCATGAGGTGGTGGGTCCAGCTTGCCTGGAGGAAGGTGTCAAGTGAAGTGCCCAAGGAAACAGATGGGAGAGCTCGTCTGGAGGTGACACAGATGGGGTAGAGCCCACCTCAACTACCCACTTGGGCATCACCCACCCTGATTGGCCATCAGACTACAGCCACATGACCAGAGACCTTTTGTCACCACAGTGTCTGAGCAGCAGGAGAGAGCTTTTACCTTGGGCCTAGCAGGACTTCTTGGGGAAGGTGTCTACAACTTTGGGGAATTGGTGAGTTGGCTCCTGAGCCAGTGATGGGTCATGCAGTGAGGGGTGTGGCCGAGCGCTCCTTGGGGCCAATGCCATCTCTGCTCGGCCCACAGCTCATGCACCCTGTGCTGGACTCCCTTAAGAATACGGACAGGCAGTGGCTGATCGACACACTCTACGCCTTCAACAGTGGGAATGTTGAGAAGTTCCAGACCTTGAAGCCTGCCTGGGGCCAGCAGGTGAGGCTCCAGGCCTGGAGGGCCACCAACATGGGGAGGGGGAGAGTACCTCAGTTTCCCCCACCCATCCCTCCTAAGTGGAACAGAATTAAATTCTAACTGAAACCAAGGTTCCTCGAGGGCCCTGCTGCCCCCAAGGGCCTCTGTTGGCTATCAGCTCCCCCTCTCTCGTTGACTTTCTCGTGGGTCTGGAAGGGGCAGAGGACCCACTCATCTCTTCTCCTATACAGCCCGATCTGGCCGCCAATGAGGCCCTCCTCCTGCAGAAGATCCAGCTGCTTTGCCTCATGGAGGTGAGTGTGGGCATCCCCTGGGATGGCCAGGGCTCCCCTGCCAGGCTGGGGTTCTAGGAAGAGGTGTTCATCCCTGGCTTGGCGTTTCAGATGACTTTTACACGCCCGGCCAACCACCGACAGCTAACCTTTGAGGAGATCGCCCAGAGCGCCAGGGTGAAGGTGAATGAGGTAAGTTCCCTTCTAGGGGTCCCAGGGGCACCCCCCACCGCCCCACCAACCCACACTTGGCTGTGCCCTTATAGGTGGAGCTGCTGGTGATGAAGGCCCTTTCAGTGGGTCTGGTGAAGGGCAGCATTGATGAGGTGGACAAGCGGGTGCACATGACCTGGGTGCAGCCCCGAGTGCTGGATCTACAGCAGGTACAGGCACCAGACCACTGGGCTTCTGGCACAGCTTTGAAAGTCAGGGATTGGGGCCCTTGGGGTTGGGGGAAAGGTGGGGAAAGCCCCCTGGACTCCAAGCACCTTCCTGGTGGTAGGGGGGAGAGGGGAGAGGCAGGAGAGGAAGTACCTGCACAGGCAGGGGGCGCCTTGTGAGGGTGGCTGTGCCCTGGCTTGCCCCCAGATCAAGGGCATGAAGGACCGCCTGGAGTTCTGGTGCACAGATGTGAAGAGCATGGAGATGCTGGTGGAGCACCAGGCCCACGACATCCTGACCTAGGATCTAGGTGCTCTGCACAGGCATGGTTCTCGCAGGAGCTTCTGGGGCCTCCCCCAAGCCCCCTTCGGTGTGTGAGGGAAAGACAGAAGTCATTGCCCACCCCAGAATCTGTGGGGGAGCATTCTCCTAGATGAGACGTGTGGGTCCTGTTACATCCCTTCCCCCCCATCCCAAAGGCAGGAGCTTGGGGCCCTCCAGCTAGTGCATGTTGGTTTTTCTCTCCTCTTGGGTCTGACCTCCTCCCATACAGATCTGTTTTAGGGTGTGGTACAAGAATATTGTTGAAATAAACATCTCTACCTTGCTTCTCTGGACCCTGCTTGAGTTCAGGGGGTGCCTTTGGGGACGGGGTGAGCCCAAGGAGAACAGAAGTGGGACACAGCCCTGGGGGCCTGTGAGGGGGTCCTCACTGGTCAAAAAGATCAGAGGCAGCTTTTGGCAGGCAAGACTTTTAATGAGTGGTTCTGGAGGGGTCTCCTGAAGGCAGCTCTAGGGGACCAGCATCAGTGGGCGCTTGTTTTGGGGTGCCTCTGTTACCCCGAACTTTTCTTGTAGTTGTGGAGGTTTGCTAATATCCATCCTGGAGGAGTGAGAAAAGTGAGGAAGAAGACCACCAGGGCGACCATCTGCTCCTGGGGGGGGAGGGGAGATAGTGCATTAACCACCCAACGTGGGCCAAGCAGTGTGCAGAGAGCAACCCGGGAAATAGGTGCTGTTATAACCCCTGTCAGATACAGTTTGGGAAACTGAGGCAGGCAGCAGTGTCAGGTAGGATTTGCCCTTGGGTCCTGCCTCAGAGGTGGCCTGTCTGCTGCCCCACTAGCTACTTGGGGAAAGAACCAGCTTAGCAGTGGCTGGGAGGAGGCTAGTCTCTTCCCCATCTCCTGCCTTCCCCTCCCTCCCAAGGTTCCAACTCAGCCAGGCCTCCTTCACCATCCCCCCAAAAAAGAACCTTCGAACCCTGTGACCTTCCAAAGGACAAGACAGCCAAGGAAGCCTCAGTGAGACCAATCAAGGACAGTCCCTCTGGTCAGCCCCACCAGCCAACGGGGAGGGTGCAGAGCAGGGACTCAGGGCTGCAGCCCCCTTTCCCAGGGATGTCTTTAGTGGTGAGCAAGGGGGAGGGAGGACAGGCCTTGCCAACGGTGGCACCTGATCAGTGGAGCAGAAATCAATGACCAGGAGATGTGCTCATGCTGTGTGACATGATGCTGGTCACAGCCTCTCTGGTCAAACCAAGGAGCTGGAGTAGATCATTAATGAGGTGTTGGGAGAGACCACTTCTCTATGCTCCAGGCACCAATAGAAGGTCCTTCAGGAGGGGAGCAGAATGTCAGGTGGCTCAGTATTCTCTGGGGTCTTCCTTTGCACCCTTCGGGACTCGTGCCTCAGGTGCCCTCCAACCACTACTGGCTGATAATTTAATATTAAGGGACTAGTCCTTTGAAGCTGGGACATGGGAACAGATGACCCTCCTAAATTCTCCAGATGGACGGTTTTCGCAGCAGCCAGGATGTTCCCTCTGTGGGATCTCTGGAAAATGAGGCCAGCTGAGAAGGAAGCCTTTGGGCTGACCACCTTGGCCCTGCCCCTTCAGTTTTGGAGCCTAGCCCTCTAAGTTCCTCAGGGCCTATCCCTCCCAGCATTGTCCGTCTGACCTTCCCTGGGGCCACAACTCCTCTTCTCAGGGTCACTTACCCCGCTGCTGGTTGGATCCCTGGCTGGCCGGCCAGAAATGTGAACCTTGGGAACCAGCTGGTTCCTCAGGAAGGCCTGGAGCAGCCTGGAGGTTCTCATCAGACTCGGCATGGTCCTCGGTGGGCTCTACTCCGTCCCGCACAGGGAAGGGCTCCTTGCCGGTCTGACCTTCACTCAGAGGGTGGTGCTCACAGCAGCCTGGTGCCAGAAAGCAGCAGCTGTCCCTGTCACAAAAGCCTGAGAGACAGGAGGGGGAGGCTGGCTCCAAATGCCAGGAATAGCACCCTCCTGGCTACAGGCCGCGGGGGGAGTGGCCCACTCCACAGGAGGGCTCACCTTTGGTCCCTGGCCCTCAGATTGCAGTGGGCTCTGGGGGCATTGCCTGAGATGACAGGGAAATTTGGGAATGTGAACTGGGGAATCATGGCTCTGACCTCATTCCCTAGAACTTCCATTGATTAGTCACAGAAACAGATTTAGAACACAAGGCAACCCTGGAAATGCAACTCCCTCACTCAGCAGAAAGGGGAACTGCCCGAGAGAATCAGTGTCTCGCCCAGGGTCACACAGCCTCCCACAGGGTCTCTGGCAGGGTAACCAGCAGCTGTGGCCAGAGCTCAACCTGGCCTTGTTCGCATTCCCTGAATGAACTTGTCTGTACAACTCTGGGAAGTAGGAAAGAGGTGAATCTGAAGCCAGTGGAGCTCTTCCCTGGGGGGTCATCTGTCTCGAGCCCACCCCAGCAGGGAGACGTCCTTGGCTTGTGCCCATAAAGCCAGCTAGAGGCTCTGGCTGGCTCCTGCCCGACAGTGCACACAGACAACACATCTTCGGCATTGGGCCAGGGTACAAGCAGAGTGCGCTAGGCTCCAGGATTCTGTGTCTCCTTCCTACAGTCTTCAGTCAGCTCCGTCACCTTACGTGATCTGTCCTAACTGTGCCCAGAACCGAGCACAAAACCAGTTGTGACGGAGCTCTGCTTTTCCTCTGATCTACCCAAGATTCCAGTGGCTCAGCAGTCTCCAAGGATGGAGAGCACTTGGAGTTGCCAGGACAGCCTGGTACCCTGTCACACTGCCAGCCTCACACCCCCTCCTCCCCTTTTTTCTCAATCTCTTCATTCTTTGTAGGTGGCATGATGCCCTAGACCTGGAGTCAAAGGCCAGCTTCACAGCTTACCACCCATGTGGCCTTGTTACATTACTAAATGTCCTTGGTCTCAGTCTCATTGGTGAAATGAGGGCTCTCATTTCAAGCAGTAATCCAGAAACGTGGGACCCGTTAGTAGAGAAGAGCAAGGCAGGGTTGGAATAGAGACTAGATTGGAGAATGGAAGCAGATTGACTGGAAGGTGTGGCTTCAGTGTGCTTGGCTGCGTCGGTCCGACCCAGGATAGACTTTCCCCTGGTCCTCCCTCCATCTTGGGAAGCTTGTGCTTCTGGTTCCTCTCAGTCTACATCATTCACTTGAGCTGGGGGTGGGCGGGTGCTTGGGGCCACCTGAAAGACAGACTCAGGTGACAGACGTTCACTCTCGGCCCCACAGCCAAGAAGGGAATAATACTCTACTCTCAAAGAGTGACTAGCAAACCTTTTTTGTGCCTCAGGTGAGGGTGCCACCCTCTGTGCAGGGTGCTGGAGACCCAGAAATGCAGGAGAGGTTCCTGCCTTCCAGAGGAGGAAGACAGCATGTTCAGAACTGTGAACATTATGTACAACTGTGCCCAAGCTAACTGACAGATGCCACCAGATGTCTTAACTGGAAGGGGAGTTGGGGCTTCCACAGACGAGGGGAGGAGGGAGGGCATCGCATGCAAAATCTTGGGGGTAGACTAGCAAGATGGCTTTGCCTAGTAGAGCAGAGAGAAAGACCCCAGGAGGCACCATCTGTGATCAGTCCCTAGAAGGGCCTGGGGCCCAGACGCCCGCAGGAACATTCCTCAGGCCCTGATTCTCTGCCCTGTGGCTGAGGGAGGGAAAGGGTCAGGACCTCAGGGGCACAGTTCCTGAGTCTCTAGTGCCTTTCTCAGTCGAGAACACCCTCCAAACCCATAACCTGAGTCACACTCTTGGGCTCTGGCCACCTCCCCAGTGAAGCTTTCCAATTAGAAGATTATGTCTGCCCCACCCCTGCTGTTAGAGCAGGGATCAGGGAAGAGCCAAGAGCGGCCAAGCCACGATCCATTAGCTCAAGGGTCAGGGATTTCAGGACAGCCTGCGGGTGTTGGCTCTGTCTCCTCCTCTGTTCCCTACAAGTGACAGAAAATTACAGGGCTTCAATAGGAAGGATGGGGGCTGGACCAGGGCGAGGCTCCCTGGGCAGCGTGGTTGGCCAGCCACCCTCTCCACAGTCCCTCCCCTGCACACATTAATGATGCTGATACTTGGTGGGGGGGGGGGGGGGAAGTGCTGGCCAACCAGCACCCTGGGTGAGCTGTTGAGCCCCCATCCTTGAGGGTGGGGTGCAGGTAGTGCCCCTCCAGCTGGCAACCAGTGAGCTTTGAGAGTGTCAGTCTTTCTAATCCCTTCCTGTAATCCTGTCATTTGCCCCACAGCCTACCCCCCAGCCC
This sequence comes from Pseudochirops cupreus, assembly GCA_028627135.1. Classification (NCBI taxonomy): domain Eukaryota; kingdom Metazoa; phylum Chordata; class Mammalia; order Diprotodontia; family Pseudocheiridae; genus Pseudochirops; species Pseudochirops cupreus. The sequence continues at coordinate 81,595 of CM053583.1, forward strand.
ATAATTACCCCCTTGGACTCTGGGGCTGCTGAAAGGAGCATTTATGTGGAGGAGGAAGAGGGGTCTATTAGTGGGCCCAGCTTGCTTCCTCTTAGTGATAAGCCACTGGCACCAGGTGACCCTAGGTAGCTTCCTCTTAGCCCCTCTCCAGAATGATTTGAGGGTGAGGACTGACCTGGCTAGTCACCCCATATGGGTCCAGTTGGGGGTAGGAAGGGGCAGGAGGAGGGCCTCAGAACAGAAGACCAGGGCAGCTACCCTCAGCAAACTCTCCTTCCCTGGCTTCCAATGGGTGGGTTACTGCCGAACCCGCAGAGGCATAGAGTCCCTGGGGGTGCATCTGGGCAGGCAGGCGAGCAGAGGCAGAGACTCACCGAGAATCCCAGCCCTGGGCCTGGCCCAAATCCCATCAGATCCTTCTGTAAAGTCTCACATTGAGGTCAGAGGCTGTGTTGCCCTGGTCTGGGAGCCTCTGGATGCCACTGTTTCTGTTTGTGGGTAGTTCTTTGTAGGAATAACTTTCTAATTTTCCCTTGCATCACGCCCAAATAAGCTTTCTTTTTTTTTTAAATGTTACAGCTCTGAGGCCAAGGTTTGTTTTTTTCCTCCTTATGTTGGGAGAACAGCATATACCTAGCTGGGACGCTTAGCCCACCCAAACACTAAGCAGCCCGCAGCCCTCCCCTCCCACTGCCCCCACCTGGGTCCATCCTTGAAAGCAGAGCAGAGCAAGGCTAAGTCTTTCTTATGCTTGAAGGGTCCTTGGCCAGCCTTCCCTTCTCCATCCAAACACCTGGGGTCTCTACCGGATTCTATCTGTCCCATTTCTGAGGCCCTCCTCCACCATGGGCCCCTCCTCCAGCCCCTCTCCTACACACGGCAGGAACTGCTGAGAAACTCGCTTATTGTGTGACCTGGCAGAGGCCATCCAATAGACATTTATAATGCGCCTACTGCATGCCAAGCATTGTGCTGAACTCCAGGGTAAGCACTCAGTATCCAAACAAAGGCCAAAGACAATCCCTGCTGTCCAATAGAGGGAAGGACATGCAAACAACCATTTCCAAACAAGTTAGATCCAGGCTGTGCTGGAAATAATTAACAGAGGGAAGGCACTAGAGTTATGGGGCCCCAGAAAGGCTTCGTGTAAACAGTGGGGTATTAGCAGGGACTTAAAGGGAGCCAATGGATGGGGGGGAAGGGGCGAGGGAGAACCTTGGGTGCCTGGAACGCAGCGGCCCAGGGTCACTGGACCAAACAGGATTTCTATTTGACCCTGGAGGGGATGGGAAGCTGCCTGGGGGGTTAGCGTGGCCATATCTATGCTTTATGGGAGGAAACATTGGAGGCAGGCAGCCCTCCCCCCCCAACACACACACACACACACACACACACACACACACACACACACACACACACACCCAGCAGCTGAGGTGATGAGGGCCTACGCCAGGGTGGGGGCAGGGTTGGAGAGAGACGCATTCAATCAGTAGGCCTTAGTATTGGCTGACATGGGGGGGGGGGGGGGCGCGCAGTGAGAAAGGGAAGGGTCCTGGATAGCTCCTAGGTGGTTTTTGTTGTTGGGGGCACGAGCAGGGTTAAGCAGCTTGCCCAGGGTCATATGGATTTGGACTTAGGTCCTCCTAACTCCAGGGCTGGTACTCTATGCACTGCACCTAGCTGCCACCTTGGAAGGAAGGATAGTGAGTGGAGTATGGGACAATTTGAGTTTCAGAAGCCTGCTGGACATTCAGTTCAATGTGTCTGAAAGGCAGTTGTAGATGTGAGACTGAGGTGGGCAAGAGAGAGTCATCAGCATAGAGACGGTCACAAAATACATGGGAGCTGATGAGATCCCCAAGTGAAGGGTTGAAGAGGGCCCAGGACAGAGCCCTGAAGGACACCCACAGTTAGAGGGTGTGGCCTGGAGGAGGATCCAGCAAAGGAGACAGTGGAGGAATGGTCAGAGAGGGAGGAGGAGAGTGGGGCAGTCCCCAAAAACCTAGAGAAGGTGAGCACCAATGTCCCCAGCCACAGAGAGGTCAAAGGCAAAGAGGACTGAGGAAACGTGGGTGGTGGCCACTCCGGAGAGAGCAGTCAGAAGTCAGCCTGTAGAGCTGAACAGAGAGAAGGAAGGAATCGGAGGTGCCAAGGGTTTAGCTGCAGAAAGGAGGAGGGATGTGGGATGGCAGCTGGGGGGTGAAAGGGAGGGGGGATGTGGGATGGCAGCTGAGGAGTGGAGGGGAGGGGGGATGTGGGGTGGCAGCTGGGGTGGGAGGGGGGATGTGGGATGGCAGCTGGGGGGTGGAAGGGGGGCAGGGGCATGCTGGTGGGCAGTAGGGAAGTGGCCAATAGGAGAGGAGAGAGTGAAGATAAGGAGGGGGCAGGACTGACAGAGGGGGCAACTTCTGGGAGGAAATGGGATGGAATGTGGTCTCTTGTTCCCGGAGACTTCTTCAGGTGAGACAGGAGGAGGCACTTGAGAGAGTGCTCCCAGCTAATGGTCTCAAGTGTTCTCTCTGTAAAATAAAGCAGAGGAGGGGAGCCATGGGAGGTTGGAGGAGGGATGAGAAGTTGGGAAGAGCCTCTGTGGAGGATGGGAGAGGGAGTGGTGATGGAGTCCAGCAGGATCACCTGGCAGCTGTGACGGCCAGTTGGGATTTCATCCAACTTTGTTCAGAAGCAGGTGAGGAGAAGCAAAGACAGCCCCTGGTGGCAGTGACCCAAGGCTGAGCGAGGCTCGGCAGGGCCGAGGATGGCGGGCAGTGCCCTCCCTCAGTCTTGGATCCCTTCACAGCCCACAGCCCACCCTTCTCTAGGCCAGGCTGAAAGAAGAGGGTGGGAACTTGGCTGGAGCATTCCTCATCCCAATGTCCTTGGGGAGATCAGCTGGGTAATCTCTTCATCCCTAGAGTTTGGCTGTAGTTAAGGAGTTTTGGTCATCACCAACCAGGTGGTGTGAATGTGTTCCCGGTGGCTGGAGGCAGGAGCAAGAACACCAGCAAGGACACTGGGGAGCCCTCAATCAGCAGTTCTGTCCTGGTTTATCTAACTACCTGTCTTCCTCCTCCTCCTCCTCCTGTTTCCTCTTCTTCTCCTTTCTCCTTCGCTTCCCCTCTTCCTTCTGCTCCCTCCTCCACTCTGTTTCCCTGGAGGGCTTGGCTTCTCCACAGTTCACCCTTACACATCCAAACTCATACTTGTGAGCACTTGGCACCGCCCAGTGTCCAAACTGGGAATCACAGGCTCAGCCTAAAGGCAGGAGGGTCCCCTGGGAGCCTGGCAGGTGTTACAGCCCACAGACCTCTCTTGGGGCACTTTATTATTTTTTTCCCATTAGGAGGAGTAGCTTGTAGCCCCTCGTGACTTCAAGCCACTTCCCCTGTCTCAGGCTTCAGTCTCCCCAAATGTACAGTTTTACTCCCAGTACATATTTGCTCCCAGTTCTGACCTTCTGTGACTTTTGGCTCACCGAGGCCACAACAGAAGCAGGTCCACAGGTGCCTCAGAGTGGTCACAGGATGGACACCCAGCATCTCAGAGCTGGCAGGGACCTCTGAAGTCACCCAACCCAACTGCCTCTACAATATTCCATAGTCCAGGTCATGTGAGGAAAATAGGGATGTTTAGCCTGGGTCAAAAAAGACTGGGGTGGGGGGGAGCATTCGAACTGCCTTCCAGTATCTGTAGACTTCCAGAACTAGCAATTAGAACATCTGGGTTCAAGGTCCAGCCCTGCTCTTGGCTTCCTTTTCTCCGTCTTTCCTAGAGAAATGTTATTAATAATAACACTAATGCTGGCTAGCATTTACATAGCACAGTCTGTGAAACGGTTTATTTATGTTATCTCACAGGATCCTCCCAGTAAGCCCCCAGGCAGGTGTTATTATTACCCAAGCTTTACCGGAAAGAGGAAGGAAACTGAGAGAACTTGCTGATGACTCACCTGGTATCATCCAGCTTGGAGGTGTCAGGAACAAGATTCAAACTTGGCTCTTGATTGTAAGTTTTTAGGACATCCCTCCCCGTTCCTGGCTGTCTTCTTCCCTCTCTGCCAATTCCTCCTCAGTCTCCTTTGCTGGATCCTCCTCTAGATCCTGCTATCTAACCACTGGTGTCCTTCAGGGTTCTGTCCTGAGCCATGTGCTCTTCTCCCTCTATACTAATTCACCTGGTGACCTCATCAGCTCCCATGGATTTAATGGCAATCTTTGCACTGATGATTCTAAAATCTACCTTCCCAACCTCCAATCTCGAATCTTCAACAGACATCTCAAATTGGATGTCCAGCAGGCACGTTTAGGGTTATATATACTCAATATGCAAAACAGAACTCATCGTCTTTCCCCCAGGGAAAGACCTGGACCTAAACCCTCCCCTCACCCATTCTCTATTACTGTAGAATAACAGACTCCTAACATAGTACTCAACCTGAACTTCTCTCTCTTTCTCATCCTCCAAATCCAATATAGCACCAAGACCTGTCATTTCACCTCTGTGGTGTCTCTGGTCCATTTCACCTCTGCTGCACCTCTGGTCTATTTCACCTCTGCTGCACCTCTGGTCCATTTCACCTCTGCTGCACCTCTGGTCCATTTCACCTCTGCTGCACCTCTGGTCCATTTCACCTCTGCTGCACCTCTGGTCCATTTCACCTCTGCAGCATCTCTTAAATACTGCCCCTTCTCTCCTCTGAGACTGCCCCCACTCTGATGCAGATGCTCATCACTTCACACCTGGACTATTATAATCCTGCTGGGGGAGGAAGCGAGGCAGTCTGCCTGCCTCAAATTCAGCCCATCTTCTAATTAGCTGTCAAATAACCTTTCTAAAATACAGGTCAGATCATGTCATTCCCCCTCCTCAATAACCTCCAGTGGCTCCCTATCACCTCTAGGAACTATTGCTTGGCATCCAAAGCCCTTCATCCTGTGGCCCCTTCCTACCTTTCCAGTCTTCTCACACCTCCCTCCCCAACACCCAGTCTTTGATGCAGTGATGCTGACCTCCTGGCTGCCAGTAAAACCAGACCCTCGCACGTCTGGCCATCCTCCCTGCCTGGAATGGTCTCTTCCCTCTGCTCAGACCAACAATCTCCCTGGCTTTCTTTAAATCCCAACTTCAGTTCCAGCTTCTTCAGGAAGCTTTCCCCAGCCCCTCTTCTATCTGTGGACCTCCTCCTGTTAATCATTTCCTATTTGTCCTGTCTAGGGCTAGCTTCCACATAGTTGTTTGCTTGTTTTCTCTGCCACTCGATTGTAAGCTCCCTGAAGGGCAGGGCCGGTCTTCTGCCTCTGCTGGCATCCCTGGGCCTCGCACACAGTAATTGCCGAGTCCTTAACAAGCTCTCCCGGCAGTAATGATAATCGATAACCTTGACATAGTGCTCCTGTTGCTAACGGGCACTGTGCTAACCGCTTTACAGCGAGTTCATTTGATCCTCACTACAGCCCCAGGGGAAGGTGCCTTTATTGTCCCCATTTTACAGATGAAGAAACAAAGGCAGCCCCATTTGTGTTTAGGGGTTGAGTTTCCAGGCCCTCTAGTGTGCTGTGCACTATGTCGCCCCTAGCGGCTAGCCAGCTTCAAGGACTCCCAACTCCTAATTCTTCGCAAGGAGATATTTCACGTTGCCTTCTATTTTTTCATTTGTTTGGATCTGTTTGTAATCGTATCTTGATTTCTGATAAAGTCATTTGCTTCCACTTGCTCCACTCTAATTTTTAAGGAGTTATTCTCTTCAGAAAGCTTTTGAGATTCTTTTTCCATCTGGCAAAGTCAACATTCTTCTCCTCATTGGCTTTTTGGGCCTCTTTTGCCATTTGAGTTAATCTATTTTTTAAGGTGTTCATTTCTTCAGTCAGGTTGTTGACTCTCTTTTCATGATTTTTTTGCATCATTCTTATTTCTCTTCCCTGTTTTTCTTCCACTTCTCTCATTTGGTTTTCAAAATCTTTCTTCAGCTGATCTCTAGCTTTTTGGGCAACTCCTAATTCTTGCTGCTCTCTCACCCAAGAGTTACGGGCTCGTTCTTAGGAGAACCAGAATCTGGTTCATGGCTGGCAAGGACCTCAATAGCCTCCCAGCTTCAGAGCCTCTGGCTTTCTCCACTTCTCAGACCCCCTCCCCATTACACACCCATCTGACCCCTCCTCTGCCTGACTGCCCATACATACCTCTGACACACACACACACAGACACACACACACACACACAAATACAACCCTAGGGGAGTAGCTAAGGCCTCAGGGGATGATTCGAGACCTAGGAGAGATGACCAGTGCCTTAGGAAGTGACCAAGGTGCCAAAGACCAACTGAGACTCTAGGAAAGGACCTAGGAAAGCCTCCTGGGGGGTAACAGAGGCCTCATTCCTGTTACCCCCAGGCATCAGTACTACAACCTGGTTTGAGGCCATTGGCCCTACTTGATGGAATCCTAATAAAGCTGCTCCCAGCCCTAATATTGTAACTTCATTATAGGCCTGGCCCCACTGAGCAGCAGACCCACTGTACCTACCCAACCCCCCCCACCAATGTCCTAACTTCATATATGCCTCACCTGAACTGGAACAGCAGGTGTGTCCCTGTGATGGGAACCCAGCTACTGCCTCCACCTGGTCACTGCCCCCAGCCCCATTCCCACAGACACAGGTGTGCTCTTGTATTCAATCACAATCACATCATCCATCTCGCCTGAGACAGGACCACAATACCTAACTCTCTGTCTTAACCAGACAGGGCCACAACAGCCAGCCAGCTGGAGGGCAGGATGACCAGCGTGTTTAACCACCCAACCATGGATGGGACCCCTCCTCCATTATCTCAGCTGTTAACAAACTCCTCCTGCCTCCTTAATATTGATCATATTCCTACATTCTGTGTAAGTTTTGATTGTGTCATTGCATCTTTTCCCTATAAAAATCCATCTTGCCTTCTCTGAAGTTGCTGGTTCCTCATGGAACTCAGCTCACTCCACAGAGGAGTCCATCTCAACGGATGCCTGTACTTGGATTAGAGGTGGTCTGACTGAATTCTTTGAGAGAGTTCCACCACAACACATCATGAAACCCCAACAGTTTTGGGGTGGGCAGAGCCTCCCCCACAACATACAGACTGGCTCCTCTTCCCACTGAAGCAGGGAAGAAGTCAGTCACAGCCCTCTCCCCAAGTGGGGATTTCCCGGGAAGAATAAGGGGGACGGTCTGCAAGCATCTGATCGCGGGCTTTGGGGCAGCAGAGGAGGGAGGGGACACCATGCTGAAGTCCAGGGACCAAGACTTGCTTTTCTCTCCTCTTCCCGGAGGACACTGTCTCCTACCATCAAAACAGAATGACAAGCCAGTGAAAAAATGAGTCTGAGGGTGGGGCTGCCAGTGCCTTCTCCCTGAGACCCCTCCCACTCACCTAGTCTCTATTTTCTTCCTACACATTGCTGCAAGTTCCCTCCTCCTTCAGACTGTGAGCTCCTTGAGGGCAGGAACTGTCTTTCACTGTTCATGTCTCTGTCCCTTAGCACAGTGCCTGGTACAGGCACCCCGCAAGAGGGCCACTAACATCGAAGCAGCTGGGGATGCCTGGTGATGGGCTGGGAGAAGTGGATGGCCTTGGTGTCTTCTATGCCTGACCAAATTCTGGGTACTTCACAGCACCTGCTTCAGGTGCCTTCATGGCTATTGGAGCAAAGTGTTCCCTGGGGGAAAGTCTTCCCCTGTTTAGGGTAGACACCCCCTAACTCACCAACAGGTTTGATGACTGTCAGTGATGCTCAACCTGGTTTGGGGACTGAGAGGGGTGGGGTGGCCACTTCCAATGCTATGGCTTCTTGGAGCCACAGGGGAGAGTTGGGTGAAAGTGGGCACCAAGGGTGGATGGACAGCCCTGCAAAGGACCTGGCAGCCCTGCTCGCCAGAGTCAATGTTTGGTCCATACACTGTAGTTGCTTAATAAAGGCTGTTAACTGATTAATCCAGGGGTGTGGGAAGTCAAGACCCTGCACTAAGTACCTTCCATAATGAGGTGAGAACATCTCCACTGAATCCTAAACCAGGTGAGAACATCCTAGTTACCAGGCAGAGTTAGCTTTAGAATCTGTAGGCCTTTGAATCCGAGAAAACAGAATGATCACGCCCAATAGAATGTGCAGATGTTGGTCTAGGAAATCAATTAAGACCTGAGGAAAAAAAGTGTCCAGAGGCTGTATTTGAACTCCAGCCTCCTTAACTCCAAGCCCACACCCACTGTATCACCAAGCTCCCAGGAAAAAGAAAGGGAAAGTCCTGAGAGAAAAGGAAGGAAAGAAGAGTGCAGGGAGGGTGAGGGGGGATGGAAGGCAGAGCAGACGGAGCTCCAGATCCACAGGACAGCCTTGAAAGTTACAGGTTGGGTGGCTCAGGGTTGGACATACTGGACTTCCCTGTTTTTCTCTTCTATATATTCCAAAACGCCCCCTTTTTTTTGAGGGCTTGTTAAATTCACAACAGATTTTTTTTTCCTGAAGAAAAAAAGGGCAGATCTGCTAAACTCAGGGCCCTCGTTAATAAGCTGCAGGACACCCGATCTCTCCAATTCTCAGCCTTTCCACTCTCATTAGACATACTTCCTCCTCACAGAGGGCACAGTCCAGACACTGGGCTTTCTGCTCCATTTCCTACTTCCATGATTTTGCATTGGCCAATCGAATTGGCACAGGCTGGTGCAGCGCATGGCCCACAGTAGGGGCTTTAACAAAGCTGTCATTGACGGCGGATTCCGGTTCAATCCAGGTTGAACTGGAGACCTGAGGGTCACTTCCTGCTTAGAAGGAGATACTGTAATCTTGTGACACCCTCCCCCCCATCTCCCCTCATCGCCCAAGCAAAGATCAGCATTCTCCCCCCACCCCCACCCCGCCTCAGAGAGATTCCCCAGTGACCGGCCAGCCCATATCTGCTAGGAGGGAAGGGGGGAAGGGGAGAGGAGAAGGGGCCGAAGATAAGGAGGGCAGGAGCCCAGACTCCTCGGAGGAGCCAGAGGGGTCGCCTTATCCTGCGCCTTCCCCCGGCGGGGCTTCCAAATTCGGGGAACCCCAGGGCTCCTGGCGGCAGACTTGGACATTGGGGAGCAAATGGGACCGTGCGGCCCGAAAGGCGCTCAGAAGTTGCTACAATCCGCAAACTTGTGGCCAGTTTCCTGCCCCATGACGTAGAGCATCAGGGGGGAGGGGCCTGTGCCTCTGCAGACTTCCCAAAGAAGGCAGGACCACCCCCACCCCACCCAGCACTGGTCCTATCCTTCAGCCCGCCTGACACCCAAGAAGGCGCCCTCGCTGAGACGGCCAGGTAACTGTAGACCCAAGGGATCCGTAGGACCCTCTGCCCCGCCCTCGTCTTACCCACCCCCCGGAAATGAACATCCTGAGGCAGGAGAGGTTGGGCGGCCGCTCTCTCCCCTTGGACGCCCTGGAACCGGACACCCACCGGCTCCTGGTGCGAAGGCTTGGAATCGGACCCTGGCCGTGGGGTGTGGGTGTGGCCAGGAGACGGAGAAGGGAGCTGGGCCAGACCTCCCCCGTCCTTGAGTGGGGGTGGGGGGGCGGGGCGGGAGACCCTTCCCAAAATGGGCAGCTGTGAGCCTTGGCTGGACCTGGGGAAAGGGGCTGCCTGGCTGGACCTGGGCCGTCCAGTCCTTCGCTCTTGCCGCCAGGCCCTGGGATGGAGGACGACCTCACCGTGTTCACCACCCACTCCCTGCCCAAAGACCCCCGCCTCCTGGCCACGGTGACTAATTCGTACCTGGGCACACAAGTGTACCATCGCATCCTGCATGTGAGCGGGGTGTACAACGGGGCTGGAGGGAACACGCATCGGGCGGACCTGCCAAGCCCTCTCAATGTCCGCCTGGTGGCTCCAGAGTGCCAAGGGGCTTCCATAGAAGAGACCTTTGCTCTGGATACCAAGACAGGTAGACACCTCCCCCACCCCCCACCCCCATTATCGAGTGCCTGTAGGGTTTCTCTCACCACTCCTTGGCCCCTCTGTCTCCCAGGACATTTTCTCCCCGGAAGTCGTGGCTTCAAGCCCCACCTCAGACACTGTCTGGCTGTCACCTGAACAGGTCACCTCACCTCTGCCTGCCTCAGTTTCCTCATCTGTAAAATCAGGGGGTTGGCCTTCACCCTCTGGGCCTGTGATGTGCCCGTTCCCCCTCCACTTATGTGTCTGGGTTCCTCTTTCCCCAGGCCCCCTGAATGGGGTGAGCCGGAGCTCTCTTGAAGAATGGAGGAACGGTAGCAGGCCCAGGGGCCACAAAGTCACAATATCCCCGCCTCCCCTCCCTCTCCCCTTTCCCATTGCCTGGGTGGCCCCCCACCAGCACAGACGGTTGGGAGTCAGGTGGGGCGGCTGCCTTAGGGAACTCCCTCTTTAATGTGAATGAGAGCACTCGCCCATCATCGGGCCCCTCTGCCCAGCTCATCCCTCCCTCCTTCCTCAGCTACTTTTCTCCACACCCTCCGGGGCCCAGACTTCTCGGCTGCCCACAGAATCTATGCCCACCGAGTCCTCCCTCACCTGCTCGTCTCCAGCGTGTCCATTGGCCGCTTGGGCTCCACCACCCAGCCAATCACCGTGCACCTCCAGGCTGACTTCACCCCCCACAGTCCTGATCTGGCCTTGCACCTGGGTCCGGACTTCCGGGGTGCTCGGTGAGTGTGGTAGGGGCCAGGACGGTTGCAGCGTCGGGGAGCGGGACTGGGGACTCGCCTCCAGAAGCCCCATGCTTTGCCCACCTAGGTACCTATATGGCCGCACATTGGTCCCGGAGGAACCTGGGGGACCACAGCCGGAGGTGCATATGCTCTGGACCCCAGTTCCTCCGTCACTGACGCTGTCAGAAGAAGAGGAGCAGACGTGGGACTTCCTCACCGTGGTGGGAGGCAGCAAGGAGGAGGCCGAGGACCAGTTCCTGGAGGCTGCCTCCCTGCAGGGGGCAGGTGCCCTATACAGCAGCCATTCTGATGCCTGGGGGACGCTCTGGGAGGCCTGTGCCCTGGACCTGGTGGGGTCCTTCCCCCTCCGCCAGGCTCTTCGAGGGTGTCTGTACTACACGCTAAGCGCCCTGCCCCAGGCGGGATCCCCGGAGCCTTTCCACGGGCTCAGCCCCGGGGGCCTTTCCAATGGGCGCCAGGGGGAGTGTTACTGGGGGCACATCTTCTGGGACCAGGTGAGGCCCCCATCTTTGCCCCCGCCCTGCCCCGTATTCGCTGTCTGGCCTCTGCTGCCCTCCCATCCTGGACTCCACGAGCCTGCCTCCTGCCTCCTCACTTTCCTGTGTTTCCCGTGACCTCCTTCGGTGAACCTGAGAGCCTCTGTAACCCTAAGGCCTCCCCTGTCTTTGCCCCAGGACCTCTGGATGTTTCCCAGCATCCTGCTGTTGGACCCAGACGCTGCCAGGAGCATCCTGGAGTATCGAGTCCGGACGCTGGGCGGGGCCTTGCTCAACGCGGAGGAGCTGGGCTTCCAGGTGGGGAGGGGGGCCTCCCGGGAGGCTCCGCCCTCTCAATGCAAGTACTAGGCCCCCCTCAAGCTTGCCCCCCTCCTCTTTGACCAGCAGCTCGCAAGGAGGTGGAGTGGGCTCAACCAGGAGGGAGCCCTTGTGGGGCTGGGTTGTCCAAGGGGTCCTGGCCTCCAGGGAAGCAGCCCCAGCCAGAGGCAGCACCAAAGAGGCCCAGGTCCCAGCTTCTCATCTCAAGATAGGACACTCTGCCACTTACTCCTATGTGACCTTTCCAGCCTCCTTTTCCTCACCTTCACAATCTGTCTCCAGCCTTTCCCCACCCTATTTTTTTCCCATCTTTCCCACTAACCCTCAGCTCCACAGGACCACAGTTTGACTCCTGACCTCAGTATTGTATCTCCTGCCTCCATGCTTTTGCGCATGCTGCATCCAATGCCTTCAACCAGCCTCTTCAAAGCCGCCTTTTATGCTGTGCCCCCAGCTGTCAGTGTCCTCAGCCTTCTTAGGTTCCCTGAAGTGTCCCTTCCCCCCCTTCCCCCAGCTCCTGGATAGCAAAGGCTGCTTGGTCTTTGTCTTCATCAGAAGTGAGAGGGTGGTTGAATCTAACTCATTTCACAGATGAGAACACTGAGGCCCAAGGGAGTAGGGAGCACAAGGGGGATTCAGGCCTGTGGCTCTGTCTTCAAGCTTTCTTCTCTCCCCCTCCCCCACCCTCAGGGCGCCAAGTTTGCCTGGGAAAGTGCTAGTTCTGGCCGGGAGGTCTGCCCTGAGGAGATTTACGGGAGCCAGGAAATCCATGTCAATGGGGCAGTGATGCTGGCCTTTCAGCTCTACTACCAGGCCACCCAGGTACCTGCTGGGGAGGGGAAAAGATACCTGCCCAGGTCCCAAGGGGAGGGGGGCCCAGGGCCACCCAAGTACCTCCTGGGGGGGTGGGAGAAGATACCTGCCCAGGTCCCAAGGGAAGGGAGTTCCAGGGCCACCAGATCCCTTTCTGGGACACTGCCCCAGGCCCCCAAAGGGACAGGACCCAACAGGATAAAGCTTGGCTTGAGGGTTATGGGGCCAGGCATCTGTGTGCCCAGAAGTAGGGTTAGGGTGTGGATTCAGGCTCTGCTGGAGCTGGGCATGGGGAGCCTGGAAAAGGGCCTCCAGGAATGGAAGCAGTGACCTCCCCACTGCCCTGTGCCACCCTAGGATTTGCAGCTATTCCAAGAGGATGGCGGCTGGGAAGTGGTCAGGTCTGTGGCTGATTTCTGGTGTAGCCGAGTCACCTGGTGTGCTGAGGAGCAGAATTACCACCTCCGAGGCAAGTGGGGGGGGGGAGGAGGAAGGCCAGCAGGGGACAGCCCCTTAGATGCCTCCTCCCCAAGACTGGGTTTTATCCTACCCCTCTCTAGGAGTGATGCCCCCCGATGAGTACCACTCAAGTGTCAATAACTCCGTCTACACCAACGTCATTGCTCAGACCAGGTAAGATTCCAAGCACTCTCTGCCTCTGTGCAGAGGTGATAAGGAAAGGGGGGAGGTGTGGGGGAAGGGGGACATGAGGGGCATGGCCCACAGACTCTGCTGAGGACTCAGTCCCTATGAGCCCAAGTTCCTGGACCTTTACCCACAGACCTCAGCTCCTAAGCGGCCCCACCCCTCTCGGACTACCCCCAGCCCCCTCCCAGATAAAGTCCCGAGACACCTGTTAGCCTCTCGTCCTCACTCCCACACCACCTCCCATCCAGCCTGCGCTTTGCAGCAGATCTGGCTGGAGACCTGGGCCAGTCAGTCCCTGAACAGTGGGCAAAGGTTGCTGAAAAAATCAAGGTGCCTTTTGATCCTCAGAGAAATTACCACCCCGAGTTTGATGGCTATGAGCCTGGTGAGTGAACACATGCTTCTGGCTGCATTAGCCCCCCATTTCCCCAAATCCCATTTCTTTCTTAAATACACACATGTGGATATAGTATCATTGTCAGTGTTTGTCATTATTAATAATCACAAATAATAATATTAATGTCTTAAATATTTGCATAGACACATATGTATGTGTCTGTACATGTATGCACACATACACACGTTTATATAGAAATACCCACACAGACTTGAACAGACATTTGTGTATCCTGTATATATTTCTGTGTGTACGTATTCCTTTCACCTCTCCGTAACAAACATGAGCCGTTCCCCCAAGCATAGGCTTCACTCTATTCTCTGTGTCGCACTCCCCCCACCCCGCAAGTGTGGGCCTCATCCGGCCCCCCAGGCTTGGCTCCTCTGGAATCCTCGCTGACCATCTGCAGGCTGTTCTGAGCTTCAGCTTACAGGCTCGTCCCTGGGGCTCGTCCTGGTTCTGCTCCCCTTCCTCTGCTTCTCTCTGTCCAATCTTCCCAGGCTTCTCTGTAGCCATCCCCTGCAGCCTTCCTCACAGCTCACAGGGAGCTCCATTACTTGTCCAGCCCTTCCCCAGCCGACTTCCCAGTGCTTTGCTGACCCAAAAGAAGCCACTATCAATATATGAGCACCTCCACATCCTTTTCTTCTCTCTCAGACCTCCTTGGGGAGGGAGCTTGGGGTACAGGGCTGGCAGAGGCCTATGGGACCCCAGAGCATTGGCCTCCCTTTCCCAAGGATGTCTCCTCAGTGTAATGAGATGAGACTAGGCTCTGAGAAGACCCCGATCGGCACCTTGAGCCGGGGGAAGGCCTTCCCAAGAGTTAGGCCAACTCGAAGCACTTTATAGGCAAGACTGAGTTCTACCATCACGACAGCCCTGGGAGGCGGAGGCAGGCAGAGTGGAAGTGACTTGTCCAGGGTCACACCACCAGTCAGTGTGTGAGGCCGCCTTTGAGCTATGCCCAGTTTACCACATTGATGCTCAGCATGCATTGCATCTCTTTTTAAATATTTGTAATCACTTTGTTAGCTATTTCCCGATTACATGTAAAAAAATTTTACCATTCATTTTTTATACTTTTGGGTTCTGAATTCTCTCTCTTGCTCCTGCCCTGCCCTCAACCCTGACTAATCTTGCCATCTCTCCTGAATGCCCCAGGAGAGACTGTGAAACAGGCCGACGTGGTCCTCCTGGGCTACCCGGTGCCCTACCTCCTGAGCCCAGATATTCGGAGAAAAAACCTGGAGATCTATGAGGCTGTGACATCCTCGGAGGGCCCTGCAATGGCCTGGGTAAGGGGGACAGCCAACCACATCTTTCAGGTCCCTTCCTGAACCCATTCCCCTGGCCCACAGGGTGCTTCTCCGGTCAGGGCTGGCTGTCCACCCAGCCTGTCTCCCCACCCGTGGAATGGGGAAAAGAGATGGCTTGTTCCCCTTCTAGGCCCTCTAGGGCTTGGGGTTTCCTTGTGGGGCTACGGAAGGGGTTCCTAAGGTCAAGGCCCTGGCCATCCCTATCTTTTTAGAGCATGTTTGCTGTGGGCTGGATAGAGCTGAAGGAGATGCACAAGGCCCACGAACAGCTCAGGAAATGCTTCTCCAACATCTCAGAGCCCTTTAAGGTCAGGCCACACCCCTCACGTGCCTTCTCCCCACCCCTCCCCCCCAGCTTCCATGGACAGCCTGGGCTGGAGTCCCTGCTGTGATCCAGGGCCCCTTGGGCACCTCTGAGTGTCAACTTCCCCATTTGTCCAGTAGTGAAAGTGATTCTTGCTCTCATTCCCTGTGAAGGGTGTTGGGAGAAAAGCCCTCACAGAACTTGGAATCTGGCCCCAGGCGTGCTAAGCACTCAAGCTCTGGCCCCTAGGTCAGGGGTGGGAGGGGGGCACAGTGAAGTCTGTGTAGCGCCCTCCCCTCTTCCTGGAGGTAGGGGTGTTAGGGGATGGTCTCCCTGGAAGTTGTCCTCATAGGTGTGGACAGAGAATGCTGACGGCTCGGGTGCTGTGAACTTCCTGACGGGGATGGGAGGCTTCCTTCAGGTGGCCCTCTTCGGATTCACCGGGTTCAGGTGTGCGAGGGGGAGGCAGGGAGGCCAGAGGGCCAAGGCTTCCCCCAGCCTCTCACTCTGGACTTTCCTTCTCAGGATCACCAGTGCTGGACTGACCTTTGACCCCACCTGTTCGGCCGAGGTCCGGTCCATGACGGTCCCCAGGGTCTCCTACCTGGGGAGCAAGCTCTGTTTCTCCTTCTCCGAGGAGATGGTGACAATTGTAGTGATAGCCTCAGGGTGGGGAAAGGCCCCTCCCCTGGAGGTTGAGTTGAAGACTTCTGGGAAGCGGTTCCCCCTGCCCCTGGGTAAGTCAGGTCCCCTATCAAGTCAACAAGCAAGCATTTATTAAGTGCCTACTGTTAAGGCGCTACACTGAGCCCCGGAGAGAGACAGAAGCTGAGTCCCGGCCCCCTGGGCTCCTCTCAATCTGGCATCCTCCTCTCTTCCCCCCTCCCACACACAGAGGCCCCAGGCCTCTCCATCCTTTGGGGGAGCAGTCTCCCCCTAGTCCTCCTGCACTGCTGCCCCCAGTCCCATTCCCAGCTTTCTCCTCAGTGTTGGTCTGGGTGTCTCCTCAGGACACAAGGTCACCTTCCCTATCACTGCTGGGAGGATCCAGAGACTGACCTTGTAGGAAACAGAGGAAGCAGAACTTCAGACTCCCAGAGCCCCTCAGCACCAGGAAGAGAGGGATCACACACACACACACACACACACACACACTCTCTCTCTCACACACATATACACACACACACTCACGTACACACACGCACATCCCTGCCTCGGGCTGGGGCAGTATCCTCTGCTGATGTCCTCTCCTCCCCGCCCCCCCATCAGTCCACTGCCAAGGTCTGTGGACTCTGCCTTGGCACCTCCCACACCTGTTGCCTTCTCTCCACACCTCTGGTCCCCCCACTACACCCTCTAACTTGCCTCTGACACCAGACTCTCCTTCCCAGATCCATCTGATATAAAGGCATCCTTCTAAAGTTCACCCCCCTCCCTGACCTTCAATGACTCCCCAGTACCTACACAATGAAACCTGAATTCTTGACCATGGCATTCAATACCTCCATCTCCAGCATGCTAGGTGCCTTGGCTGCTCTGCCCTGTTTTCATCTCTATACCCTCAGTCCATGATCCATAGGTATGGCATAGCTTGCCCACCTCTATTCCCCACCTTGGCTGTGTCCTTCAAGCCCCCTTCCTTCCCCAAGCTTCTCGTCTGTCCCCTTCAGCACCAGACCAGCCACTCTTTTTCCCCTTCTCTCAGTCTTGTCATCAGTTATCTGTGTACATGTGTGGCCAGCACTTTGTCCATCCCTAGCCCTGGGGCTTGCACACAATAAATGCTGACAGGAGAATTGGGTTAAGTGTATCTCATCCCTCCCTCTGCCTTAGAGGCTCTTTGACTCCATTCCAGGAACCAGAGAGCTGTTAAGTCTCCCTTCTTCCCTCCTCCCTGTGCCCCCTCAGGACTGAGATCCCTGCTCCCACCAGACCCCCATCTAGCTAAGCGCTGTGTTGCCTGGTCTCCACTTACCTACCCTGAAGCCTCTTGGGGGCCAGTCTGAAAGAAGCCAGAGCTGAGATGCCCTTTAGCCTGTGGCTTGGATTGGCTGGGAGTGTGCGGGCTTCCCTTGGGCCCCAGGGCCTGGACGAGACATCAGAGACCAGGGTGGGAGAAGGAGGAGCTTAGAGACCCTTCACTTGAGTCAGGCTTTTATTCAGCACCTACTTCGTGCAGAGCTCCACGGCCTGCTCTCAGGATCCAAAGCAGGAAGGGGGACACAGCCTAAGCCCTAAGGCTTTGCATGCATAATTTCATTTGGAGTTTGTAAAAGCCTGGATTTCTGCTTTCAAAAAGCTTACAATGTAAGCATGGAAGGCGGGCTAGGACACACCTGAATAAACTAATAAGTTTCCAAGGAGGGGCTTGGATGCTGGGAGTCATACAAAAAGCTGAGGACTGAGGCCTCCTGCTGGATAAGGAGAGACAGAGACAGACAGAGAGAGAGAGAGAGAGAGAGAGAAGAGACAGAGACAGGGAGGGAAAGAGAGAGAGAGAGACAGAGAGAGCAAGCAGAGAGCCAGACCAAGCCAGACTAGAGAAGGGAGCTGAAGATCAAGTTTGGGGAAACCCTGTTAAGGGTGTGGGCAGTAAGTTGGCAAAGGAAATTGAGGAAGATCCAAGAAGGAGGGAGCCAGGAGGCAGGAGTAGAGCAGAAGCTGAGGGAGTGTCAGGGTGGGGCACAGAGTCTGAATCTGCTCAATTCTGGGAAGAGGCTGGAGAAAACCCAAGGTAGTGCGGCCTGTGGCCATGGCGCCTTAGGGGAGTGAGTGTAATCAGTGTGGGCAACCTCTTGGAGCCTCTGGAGGAGGGAGGTAGTGCTGGCTCGGATTCCCTCCCCATCCCAACAGCCAGCCAAATCTGCCTGGGTGTGGCGGCTTTGAGCCTCTCCACCAGCGGCATTTGGGGCCGATGGGGAATAAGAGAGGCCCCACCCTATAATTAGGATCTGCCCAGGGTCTCCGGTAGGGGCTCAGGCCCAGACTGCCGCACCACCACCACCCCTCCCCTGCAGAGCTGGCTCTCTGGATTCCGACTTCTGTGTGGTCCTCTCCTGCAGCGAGTGAAGGAATGGCTGGAGAAGGGGAGGAGGAGGAAGGGGCCCGCCTGTGAATGGAATGCGGCTAGCAAAGGCCGGACCCCACCAAGGCAGTTGAGTGAGGGCAGGCCCGGCCACCCAGCGTGGGAGTTGACGGGTCGTCCTTCGGCAGCTGGGGGCCAAAAGCAGGTGAAAGTGGAGGGACCTTTTCGCTCACCACCCCCACCCCTTCTATCCCGACTGGGGCTGGGGCTGGAGGCGGGAAGCCAGCTGGAAACGGACAGAAACCTCAGCTTCCAAAGTCTTCAACTGGCGCGCGGTCAGTCCTTAATTTAGGTCAGGCCCTCCCCCTCTAATTGGGCTCTGGTTCTGGTCCCACGCTCAGCCCCTGATTCTCTGTGACTGACGGAGCGCGCACACTCTCGTGCTCACACCTGCTCTGACACCACCACCCCCTCGCCTCAGCACGCGTGTGCACACACACACACACACGCACCATCTCGCCGGGCATGCACATTGCCACGAGCACACACGCATTCACCCACACCCACTTTAGTGGCCCCG
The DNA here is from genome assembly GCA_028627135.1 of Pseudochirops cupreus. Lineage (NCBI taxonomy): Eukaryota > Metazoa > Chordata > Mammalia > Diprotodontia > Pseudocheiridae > Pseudochirops > Pseudochirops cupreus. The sequence continues at coordinate 100,199 of CM053583.1, forward strand.
AGCACCCACGAGAGGTCTCTGAACCCGGAGCCGAGGTGATGGTAAAGCCGTCTACGGGAACGCAGGGAGCCGCGCTGGCCCGAGAAGGGCTAAGTGAAGCCTGGAGTGATTGCCTGGCACACTATCTGAGTCATGGAGAGTCTGGCTGGAGGCCGTGGAGAGGGGACACACATGGTGGTAGTGGGGACGTAGAGGAAAGGGAAACTGGTTTCAAATTGGCCCCACCCAGGCTCCCTGCAGGAGAAGAGCTCAGGAACACGTCTGAGGGTGAGCACCTTGAGACAGCTAGGGGGTGGGGACAGTGTGGAATGCAAGGGAGACTATTGGCCAGGAAGAAAGCGAAGCCTGAGGGGTGGCTTTCCTCCTCACTTCAGATGCGGGGTGAAGACACAGAGGGTGCCTGGAAAGGAGTCACAGTGGGTGGGGAGGAGCGTCTTGAGGGGCTGGGTCGGGGTGGATGTGTCAGGCACCCCCGGCAAGAGTAAGAGCCTGGGGGTGTCGAGCTAAAGGTCAGTCGTAATCAGCCTCGTTGAACTTGACGCTGAAGTAGCTCATGGAGCCCTGAGCCAGGCGGGACAGGTGCAGAGCTCCAGTCACCACCAGGGCTACGAGCAGCAGGGGCAGCAGCAGGGTCCACACCGTCGCCAGGATGTTATAGCATTTGGCTTTGGATCCATAGCGCTGCGCCGCTTCCAGATCCCCAGTCACCTTCTGGTCCCGGGCCTGGGGCAGGGACAAATTAGGAAACACCCCTTGTAGCGCTGCGCTGGGGAGACTTCACCCCATCTGAGCATCCTGGCCATCTGCCCCCAGGAAAATGAATCAAGTCACTGGAGCTGCGCTCTAGAAAACTCAGTGGCTCCCTAGGAAGAGTACTTGAAAGGGGGGAGGGAATCTGCTTAATTTTTTTTCCCCCATTTAAAAATCTTTTCTCTGACTCTATCTTCCAGGATCCTCATGGGGGGAGGAGAAGAGGAAAAGAGAGAGCGAACTCCCAGTAAGGACTATGCACTGTCAAGCAATACAACTTCTCTCATAGGCCATGTCCCCAAAATGCCTGTTTCAATTTACACCCTAAGAAAGACTGGGATTCAGTGATTTAAACTCAAAAACATACTTTCCAGGCCTGTCCAAGGAGTCACCCTGTTCTAAGATCAAATGAACCCTCCTGCCTCTGAAGTCACACACACCCCTGCCCTGAGGTGACCTTCCTTCCCTTCCCCTTTTGAGGACAGATCTCATGTGCCCCTGGGGAACTACAAGTCATCTTCTCCATTAGAACAGGAGCTCCCTGAGGGCAGAAAGTGTTTTTTTGCCCCTCCCCCCCCAATACACACCTTTAAAACTATGTGTAGCTTAGCATCCAACCTGGCATATAAACGGCTTTGTGCACTGACTGATGGAAAGCCCCTCGAGGTCTGGCTTCCTCTGGCATTCCAGGCTCTCACACTGGCCGTTTCCAAATAAACTGGCCTTTCCGCTGTCCCCAGGGGTTCCCAGGTGGACACGCAGCATCCCATGGGTTCTCCAGCTGGTACCCCAACCTCTTCCCTCCCCTATTACCTTCCAGGGACAGTGTGCAGGCCCCCCTCCGTGCACATCTCTGGGGCCCTCCTGAAACCTAGCCGAATACTGCCCCCCACCCCCAAGTGCCACATGCCCATGCAAGGGTTTTTCCCCTGTAGCTAGGTGGAACCCGCCTGTCCGGTTCCCTTTTGCTCTGCTCCTCCCTTCCTCCCCAACCTCGGAGTGCCCCACCCTACTCCCCTACCTTGATGGAATAGGCCAGGGCCAGGAAGCCCAAGCAGCACAGGTTCAAGTAGAGGGTGTTGAAGACAGACCAAACCAAGTGGTCTCTTGGGGGGCGCGGGGCCCCCATGGGGATCACGGTGGCAGAGCTGTGTTCTGAGCCACGGGCCGTCATGGGTAGATGTTCCCCACGCGGGTACGACGTGTCCATGGGTTCGAGTCCCGTATCTCTCTTAGGAGCTCAGGCAGCCTAACTCCAGGGAAGGATCAGGCCAATCCCTTTATAAGGCTGTGGCCTAGCCGCACGGGTCTCTATATAGAACAGAAAATGACAGACTGGCCCTGGGGCATAAAGTGGGGGGTGGGGAGCGTGGGAGCCCTGGGCACAGCCCAGAGCCACCCCGTTCCCACACACCCAGCCGGCCAGCCCAGAGCGCAAATCCCGGATTATCCTCCCCACCCCCAAAACCGCGGGGGCCTCAGAAAGATGGTTTGGGGCCTGACTTGTGAGAACGATCACTGACTACCAGCGAAAAGCAGCAACCCCTGGCCTCTAGAGCTGCCCGACAAACAGAGAGCATCACACAGCCAGCAATGTGTCAGAGGCCGGGCTTCCTCCCTCGGAGGCCAATGCCCCTCCTCAGCCTCTTTGAAAGAGTAGTTGGCTTCCCAGGGCTTCTGTTATTTTAGTGGAGTGGTTGAGCCCCTCCTCACATATACTCACACACATACCACTCTCCCACACTCACATTACACACCCACACACACCACTCTCGAACACTCACATTACACACACACTCACATTACACACACACACACACACTCACATATCTCTTTGATTTCATAGGTGTAGGAAACTTTTGTGGAAAGACATTCTCGAGTATAGCCTCCTCCTTTGAAGGACCTTTGCAGGGGCTAGGAGTCAGGATATCACGCCCCCCTCCCCAAGCCCTGCCTCCCTCTTTCCATCCTTCCCCCAGAATCAGCATGCCCTGAAGAAAGACAGTTGGGGAAAACTTCTCTCCACTCCCTAACTCTTCTGAAAAATAAAAGACACAAATCCTGTGCTAGGGCCCCAGACTCTCCCCATACCAGCAGAAGGTGGACAAAAGGTCATTAATTCCCTTCAGACACAATTCCTCAGCCCATACTTCAGCACTACCCTGCTCCCTTCTGTCAGAGGGGAGCTGAAGAGTAGAAATGAGAGAGGGCCTGGATCTGCCCACGAGTCCCACCAGTATTCTCAGCTATTTAGAGGTTAGCTTGACTCCTAGTAGCCTAATGGCATATACCCCCGTGGAGGCCCTGAAGCACACTCACCTGGGCATTCTCGGCCTGAAGTAGACCAAGGCAGACAGAAGAAAATGTCTGCTCCATGAAAGGATTGGGGGGGGAGGGGAGGGCTCCCAAGTTGTCCTTGAAGAGTGAGGCTGGTACTAAAGGCACCAGTAAAAGGTCTTCACCAGACACTGGCTCACTAACCCTGTGGCAGTCAGGACCACCACTCCCCCAAGCACACCAGGAAGATCAAAGCAGTGGATCCGGTGACATCTGTTACCTTGAGTTCAGAGCAACCACAGTCCTTTAAGAAGGGTTCAGGAAAGGTGGTACAAGAACCTGTGTTCAAGTCCTGGTTCTTCTGTCTGTCCTGACCCTGTCATTCCCCTTTTGGACCCAATTTCCTGATTCATAAGGTAGGACTAATGGGCACTTCTGGAGTTAGGCCTATGATCCTATCAACTTGAAACCTCTAACTGGCTGGTTTTTCTTTTCTTCTAATTTTCTTGCCATGTTTCAGAGCCAAAAGAAACTGGTAAGGGTGCAGTTGCTGAATGTTCTAAATATCCTAAAAATAAAGGGAGGCCCGAAGCCCCCTGTGGCAAAGGGTGGGAGTTTATTGCAGCTTAATCTGGGGGACTCCTCCCTCCATCTGGCTGACATCTCCTTCTGAGGGGAGGGAGTATGGATTCGGAATGTTGCATATGCTTTGGGATGAGGGCCTGATGGGTTTTCCTGACCCTTTTTTTGTTTTGTTTTCTAGCTCTATTAGAAAAGAAAGCTCAGTGGGGACAAAGGGCTATTCTGAAATGCATGAGGTGTCAAAATATAAAACACCGGAAAAACGTCTTTTAAAATCTCTCCTCTCTCCAATCCATTCTTTATACAGCTGCCAAAGTGATCTTGGTGCAAGCAGAAAGAAACCAGGACTTTGCAGGGCGTCAGGCACAGGTAGTGAGCAGGTGTGACTATTCAGAATGCAATCCCAGACACAGCCACGTGGTGGCATTCTGAGCCCAGGCTACCAGACTAAATCTCTTCATCCCCCACTGGTTTCCAGGCTTTCAGGTTTCCCTTTAGCACCTGCCCTCAGTAAATTGAAGGTTCTAATGACTCTAAGATAATCATGCAGCATTTCACCGATTTCTCAGATTGGCTTGACTCCCTTTTCATGAAGCTTCTCTCCTCATCTTTTCCTTGATCTAAAGACAAGCCTTGGAGTCAGAGACCCAAGTTTGGTTTCCCTCTCTGCTAGGAGCTCCCTGGGTTACATAAGGCAAGTCACCTTCAACCCCTGAGCTTAAGATTCTTGGCCTTCACAGATGAAGGGGTCAGACTCTGAGATCCCCTGCCCAGCAGCTTCTACTGCAGGCAAGGAATACCTGGCTGCAGTGGGAGGAGGAGGCGGAGAGCAAAGGGAATGACCCAGGCCTCCCCACTACTGCAAGACCCCTTCGAGGTTCGAGGGGATTCCAAAACTATGGGAGAGGGTCCAGTGTCATCTGGAAAGAATTCACAGACTTGATACTTCTTCTAGTCAAGTGGCAAAAGTTTATTGTGATGCTTATAAGGCATGTGGAGCTCTTGAGGGAACTTGCAACCTAACTGGGATGAAGCTAAAGCTTATATAGAAAAAAGTCAGTGAATGGTGAGCCAAGTATACTTATTAGGTTGTCAGGGAGGGCTGGGGATTAGGGAGCGGCCAGTTCTTAAAGAAAACTGCAAATTTTGCATTTAGTACTCAGGTGTTTTACTTAGAGTTCATTAGGGGGCCACTAAGGAATGTGTTTTGAGGCCTGCACGGGCACTGAGTGAACCAAAGGTCATGGCTGTCCTGCCTGTTACTAACCAATGTCCTGTCAGATAAAATGGATTGGGGAGTGGATGGATATCTTGACTTCTGGAACGTATTCCCTAACTAAGGGAGTCAGCAGGAGATGGTTTTGTAAAGGGAAATTGTTACAGCATCAGCCTATTACTGTAACAGGAAGAGAGAGTCTGCTTCACTGGGGCTCACTTCTGAGTTATTACAGAGATATGGTCTTTGGGCTGGGGTCCAAGCACCCCATCAGAACGTTATTTTTCATTACCGATGACGCACAGCCTCCCATTGCATATTTCTCGCTCCACCCTGTAGCAATTGCTAGGCACATAGGAGCAAACTATTACCACTCCCAACCCCAAGTCTCACAAAACCCTCCCTGACCCACCTCACTCCAGCCCTGCTAGGCCTTTCTAATTCACTCCCTGGAATCCCTGCCCCACAGTGGACAATTTCCTTCCCATCTAGGGCCTCCTTCCATCACCTCGCTCTCACTGTTCCGAGTCCCAGCTCCCCATCACATCACTGCATTCTTGGTCTGCCCTGACAGCATTTGCTTCGCCTTTAGGCGTGCCCTAACCATGCTGAATGGGCGCATTATGTGTCCAAGTTATCCAGCTTCACTGGGCCCTCACTACAGCAAGGCAGTCTTTTTCTACTCTCTGAGTCCCATCTCAATCCCCACAACAGACTTTCCAAACCTTTTCTTTCCTCAAAGCTCCTATTGCCTTTCACTCAGCTGAGGACCTCAACCCATACTTTACTGTGAAAACTGAAACTACATAACAGGGGCACCTCTTGCTCTCATGCTCTTCACCTCAAAACCCCCTGATGTTAAAGCCCAGCCCATCTCCTCCTTTTTTCCATTTTCTGACAAAGAGGTGGCTGTGTCCCTTGCCCACGTCAGCCCCTCTCCACACTGGCTGATCCTATTCCGTCCCATCTTCTCCAGCAGATAGCTCCCTCAGTCACTCCAAGCCCTCAGATCTTCCATCTATTCAAATGCACCCAAATCTCCAAGCTCCTGGAATGAGTATCCTCTCCCCTCACTCACTCTTCAACCCCTTTGATTTCAGATCTTATCGAGGAACTGAAGCTGACCTCTCCAAAGTTACCAGTGCTCCTTTCATGGGCTTTTTCTTAATCTCCATTCTTGTTTGTCTCTCCACAGCTTTTGACATGGTGAGCCATCCTCTCCTTGCAGATACTCCTCTGAGTGCTTGGGACACCCAAATGCTCCTGGCTCTCTTCCTATCATCTTTCTGACCTTTCCTTCTCAAACTCCTTTGCTGGCTCACCATCTACATCCTGCCCTCTCACTGTGGAGGTTCCTCCAGGTACGCTCTGATTCTGACTCCCCAATTCAATAAGATCCAATGGCTCCCTTTAAGATAAAGTACCAAGCAGGTGTCATTCCCATAGATCAAAGTTTATCTGAGCCCACTTAACTGTTGAGGTTTGTTTGGTTTTTCTCATGCCTTCCCAATAGAGAGATTTTCCTCAGGGTTTCTCATGAAACATAATGCTATAGTTACAATAGCTCACTCTTTAGCCTAGAGGCAAACTGGTTCTGGTCCACATGGGACTTCATCTCTCCCATTATTTTGTGGCTTTTCAGTCATTTCAGTCTCCTTCTAAGTGGCTGCATTTGGGATTTTCTGGGCAAAGGACTGGAGTTGTGAGAGGTAGCAAAGGTTAAGTTTCACAGGACTATAAAAACTGCTGAAAGAAGGCAGAGTGAGGTTAGCAGACCAGACAGGAGCCTTGGGAAGAAGTTCAATCCCTGGTTCCCATAACACTAGAGTAAAATGAAAAGAAGCTGGCAACAGCAGGTGTGTTTGACCAATGAGAAAGCAGACATCAGCCTTGGACTCTCAGGCCCAGATAAGGATAGATTTAGGTTAAACTGGTGAGGGGTCAGTATTCCAGGGCTATTGCTGCACTTGCTTAATGAACCTCATGCATTATGTGTATTATCTAACATGTCCACCTAGAATTAAAGCCTCATCAGTAATAATGTATATGATCATGGATAAAGTATACCCTAAAGAGAATGAACCAATCAGTCTTCTGAAGGGAGTGTCTGCACCAAACTAATGGCATAATGTGGGGAGCCAAGCTCAGGGGAACCCTGCCATTCTGTGGCAGAGCTAAGACAGTGTTAGAGGAGCCCCACTGACCAGCAGTAGAGCTGAGAGAGAAAAGTTTGGTGCAAAAGAGATATTTGGAAAGAGTTACTTACCCAGAGGTTGTGACAATCATAAATGAGATGGGACTCCAAGAATGGTAGAAAACAGAGTCAACTTTGTGCAGCTAAGAGTGTAGTATATATAGTGAAAAACTGCATAGTCATCATAAGCCACTATCTTTGGGATTACACTGTTGCCCTAGATCCCATTCACTTTGTACGTGACAGCCATGTTCTCTATCAGGGTGCAAGTACTGGGCAGGATGTTCCAAACCTCCCTAGAGTAGGATGGAGTTCTCCCAAGGTTTCTACTTAGTACTACATTGCAGCATTATGATATTTCCCCTGAGAACACTGCGTGTGTCCTTGTTCCCAAGCTGGGAGCAAATACCACACTTTTCACAAAGATGTCAGGCTCATGCCTGTGAGCCTTTCTGGGGGGTGGGGAACCGATCCAGACCTGGTAGCAGGGTCTTTTGCTGAGAGGGCTTATTCAGCCATCAGGGTCAGAGCCTGACTGGCCTGTGGTCCTCTACAGCATAAAAGTTGCTTGGTTTTTGTATCCCTCCCTCCTCCTTCCACAAGAAGGACAGAGTCCACTTCTGGCCAGAGGTGTTCAATTACTCTGGATTTCTCCTTAATAAACTTCTTTTGACATCCAGATTTTTGGTATCAAATGTGTCTTTGCTTTTTCCAAGTTGGCATTTCCAGCAAACGGCACTCAAACAGGGACCTAATATGCAGATTTTGGAGGAGGCTAGATAGAGACCACAGGAAGGGTGCCCCGGTTCCTTTTCAAAGGTCCTGTAGGTTGAATATACCCCTACCCGAACTCACGGTATTAGACTGACCATGGGCAGAAGTCCAGAGGAATTGGGCAAGTCTGCCAGTAGATCACACAAATTGGTATACCAAGCAAAGGTGTGGTTCTTTTATCTTTGGTTGGTCACAAAGTCCCTTCTTGCTGGGAATCCATGCAAGACAACCAGCTTTAGCCAGATCTACAGAAACCGTCCGCAGGGATCTGTGCTGGGAGGCTTCAGGGTTGGCTTTAATCTCTAACCAACCTTGACCGAATTGATTCTAGGATGCGGGTGGGGAGGATGGGATAGACCAGGAAAGGGTAGGGTAACATCCTTTGTCCTTTGTTGATCGAGCAGTCCCTTCTGCAGGAGTCTGGTTGGGAGGCTATTGGCCTTAATCAGATTTGCATGAACTGTCTGCAGGAGTCTGTGGTGGGAGGCTGTTGGCTAATTAGCCTTAGTCAGATTCATAGATGGAGAGACAGGACGGGAAACGTCCTTCCTTCAGGAGTGTGATTGGGAGGTTGTTAGCCTTAATCAGATTTGCAGAACCTGTCTTCAGGAGTCTATGCTGGAAGGCTGTGTTAATTTACAACCAGCCTTAACCCTTTAATTTACAATCAGTCTTAGCCAGATTCATGTATGGGTGAGATGAGATCTAGGCCTAGGATGCTGGAGAATTCCCAGGAAGACATACCATCAGAGAGTCCCTTGGGAAAAATGTTATGAAATTGGGGGGATGCCCTCAAAACTAAAAATAAGGATAAAAAGAAAATGATCAAATATTGTCGTCAGGAGTGGACCAAGTGTCCTATCCTGGCACCCTCAGAAATTTGGCCTAAATTCCGATCAGATGAAGACCGGATTTGTCAGTTATTAGATTTACATGTAAATGATAAAAAAGGATGTTTTAGAGGAGAAGGAGGATTATGTCAGTTGCCGGAGTCTAGGAACTTCAGTCCAACAGTAGCAAGTATTTTTGTACGCCAGACAAAAAGAGAAGAAAAGAATGAAAAATAGAAAATCATAGTACAGACAGTAAAGGAAGTTATCAAGACAGAGGGGGAAAGAAAGAGGGTGTAGACCAGGCAGCGATGTGAGCCAGAAATGAAAAAGACGTTGGGTGGATGGGAAAAGAAGGAACAGCTAGGGAAGAAGAGGCCAGAGAGAGTCGGTGTTTTAAATGTGGAAAAACTGGGCATTTTAAGAGATGTTGTCAGGCAGCTAGGTGGTGGAGTGACCGGAGTCAGCAGGACCTGAGTTCAAATCCTGTCTCAGATACTTAACATTTCCTAGCTGTGTGACCTTGGGCAAGTCACTTAACCCCAACTGCCCTGCCTTCCACCCTCCAAAAACGCAAAAAACAAAACAAAGGAGACATTTTCTTGAATTGAAGAAAGATGAACAGACTCTTCTTGACTTCAGGACTAGCACTCCCTCCACTGCACCATCTTAGTGGTCCCTGTTATTTTTTAAATCACCATAAAATTCTGCTGCACTGACATTCATGGATCCCTATTAAGAAAAAACACCCCTTGTATTCTGAATAGAGATTTCGGTCTCTTACCTCATTTAATTCTGTGTGTTTTCAGCTAAACATCCGTGCCCTCCATTTACCCCTGAGTGACAGGAAATAGTATCAATAGACATGTAATCCAGTGTGGTTGTGGTCACCTGTGGAATTTTGTGAGCGACAAACTCAGAAAACAGCTTAGAGAAATAGTGAGAAAATCCGTGAGAGACACAAAGGCATCTGGATGGGGAAAACAAGGGGGAGCCCAGCCTTTCCTCGTGCATCCAAATGCTTGCTGAAGCCAGACTCCTCTGCCCAGTCCTCAGTTCTGGTGCTTCCATCAGAAAGCACCTGAAGCGACATGACTGCCATCCCAGGGATCTGAGGGCCCTGGACTACTGGCTACTCCACCTTCCCATTGCTTCCCAGACTGCTGGCAAACTCTTGTCTGCCAGCTCCAAGCTTTTGCCAGTCCCAATCTCTTCCAGGGCTGGGAGGGAATGTTAACTCTCCAGGACTACAGTTGCCAAAATGCCCAGTTCTGCTTCTGATCCAAATGTGTCCAAATACCTGGTTTCATAGAAACTCTGCTCCCTGGCCTCAATCTATCTTTCCAGCGTTGTTGGGTATCCCCACCCCCCATGCTGGAATTCAGCCAAATTGACCTCTCTGTTCCTCACCCTCCCTCCCAAATGCACAACCTCTTCTTCCCTCCACCCTTTAGACTCCCCTTTCCTTCAGAGTCCCACCTTCCCCAGGAGGCCTTTCCTGGTTGCCCCTCCCCCACACTCTCCCTCCGGCCGCTTTCTGGTTATCCTTTTTAATTCGGTTACGTGTGTTCAAATACATGTTCTTGTTGTGTCCCCCCCCATCAGACTGGCAGGCCCTGGATCACAAAGGTTGTTTCCTTGTCTTTGAATTCTCAACACACAGTAGTGGGAGGGCCCGTGGTAAAGAGGTGCACAGTGACTGGTTGAGCTCTGAGCTCCTTCTCAGCTTTGGACTCCACTGAAGTGGAGACTCCTAAGCAGCTACTCACAGGTCACCGTTTCTAAGAGGCTGGCACTCCTCATTTCCCAGTAGAAACCTCAGATAGCTTTAGGATATGATTGGCAGAAAAGTGACCAGAGACAGACGCAGGTGCCCACCCTCGAACCCAGTCTCTGCCCCATCTTGAGCTCTCAGAATGCCCTGTACCAGCTCAGCAGGTAGTCTCAGCCCACAGCCTTCTTCAGCCCTGGGGTAGCCATAACTCGCCCTGTTTCTGCTTCTCTTCCCAGCCCTGCTCCTCACACACACACACACACACAGACACACAATATCCACTTTGTCTGCAGTCCCACTTACTGCCACACCCTGCATCATGCCTGGATTCACTTGGGGGGGTTTGTGGAGGGGGAGACACCTCCCTGCTTCTTGAGGCAGCCTCTGGAACACCCCATCACCATCTGCTGCCTTATTGGATTCTGGCCAGTTGGATCATCTGCCTTCCTCACCAGAGCTCTCTCTAACCACTGACCCTCTGCCTGAACACATCTTCCAGTGGTGAGCATACTATCTGCCATTCCCTAGAGTCTCCCTATGCAAGGTCTTCTGGACATCTCCTTGCCACTGTATGAATCCTGTTCTCCATCCCCACTGCCCACTTATCTAGGACTTCCTACAGGCTGTCCCCCTCAGCCTGAGCACTTTCCCTCCTCACCTCTGCCTCCTGGCTTCCCTGGCTTTCTCTAAGACTCTGCTGAAATCTCGCCTCTTCCCAGGCCTCCCAAACGCTGGCACTCTCCGCTCTGAGAGGACCACCAATTTATGCTCTATCTCATGTGCCCAGTTGTTTACATTTTGCCTCAACCTTAGATTGTGGCCTTCTTGATGGCATGGGTGTCTTTTGCCTTTCTTTGCATCCCTAGATGGTGCTTAACACAGTGTTGGACCCCTAGTAAGTATTTAAATGCTTGTTGGCAACTGCTTGACAGTCCCCTTCCCCCAAATCAAAGGCCCAAATGGCCTAACTGTTCAGAAAGCAGCAGCCACTTCCTGACCACTTGCCAGGTGAACATTGGTGTCCAAGGGGCGCCAGTGGGCTCAGTGCTTTTCTTGCATCCCAGAACTTCTGCTGTGGACTCACTGACCAGGAGCAACTCAGCCCTCCCTGGGCCTGCCCCACCACCAGCATTGTAAACACCCTACCTCATGACATGAGTGACCTTATTCAGGCAGCATCTCTTGCATGAACAGTTCTGAGAAAACCAAATCTGGCAAACTCCCCACCCTCTTTCATTTCCTGTCCTTATGAAGCACATAGAGATCCAGGAAATCATAACTTTCATTTGCAGAAGAAAAACCAAGTTGTTCCCAAAGACAGGTTACTGTAAGTTAAAGGTCTTCTTTATACTCCATGCCTGACCTCAAGCACCTTACTCATTGCTCCAGAGGAAAGAACCTGTGGCCTTGAGGTCCTTGGGTGTAGCCTTTTGACTGAGTCCAAGTTTTATAGAACACACTCTTTTATTAAGGGGATTTGTTCTGTGAAGTTTGAATGCAATCAAAGGGTAGCACTTGAGGATCTAGAGGATCACATGTGACCTTGAGGTCGCAGGTTCCCTGCCCCTGATAAAAGCAAACATTCTAGCCTGGCATACCTCAACATCTTTCTTCTTCCATTGGCTTTATTTATACAAAAACTTTTCACTTTAATGTAAATCAAAATGATCCATTTTGCATTTTGTAATGCACTCTATCTCTTGTTTGGTCATAAATTCTTCCCTTGTCTATAAATCTGACAGGTAAACTATTCCTTGCTCTTTTACTTTCCTTATACTATCAGTCTTTCCATCTAAATCATGCACTTATTTGGACTTTATTTTGGTATATGGTGTCAGGCATTGGTCTATGCTCAATTTCTGCCATACTATTTTCCAGTTTTCCCAGCACTTTTTGTCAGATAAGTGTAAAGCCAATCACGAGCAACTTTCCAGAAAACTGCTGCTGTAAGCAGCTTTGAAGTTCTGATTACATAGTATAATGAACTCTCTATTCAGCAGTAAATTAAAGCAAAACATTTACAGAAACCAAAATACAGCGTTCACAATGTTACAACATAAGTTTTCACTAAAATGGCCACATAGTTTTCACCAAAGTGGTCACATAGTTTTTAAAAAAAGATATCATTCAGTAAGTCCTTAACTCAATCATCCTTAAGGGTCAGGCCTCCTTAAGGGACATAAAGTACAAAAGTCCAAGTTCTCCACCCCTAGGTCACAGTAAATCATGATCTTCTCAGTCAGCAACAGGTACCCAAGAAGAGATCTTTTCATCTTGACTTTGAGGCTGACTCTCAGCTTCCATGGTTCCTCTTCCATGGTCCCAGCTCCTGCCCAAATCTACCTGGGATTCAAAAGCAGGCAGCTCTCACCTCCTTGTCTAGCTCCTTGTCCAGTTCCTCAGGACTTCTGTCAACAGACAAGAAAGTCCTCTTTCAGGGCTTCCAGTGAGATCCCAGGGCTTCTGTACAAAGTATCACAAACAAAAACCAACACAGACACAACAGACAAACATAGAATGTTGGGACACCACAAGTTTTCTCCTTCTCAGTTCTGCTCTCTCCCAGCCTGGGCTTCTCATTATATATGGTCATTAGCTCCTCCCAACAGGGGTTCACAAGTTCTGTTTCTTAACAAAGACTTGATATAATCATGGCAAGGCTTAAAAGAAACTTGAACTGAACCAAGGTGCTAAATAACTAAATAGCTGAGACAAGGAGTTAACTACTTCTTTGCTGCCAGTTTACAGATAGTGAGTTCTTACCCCAGAAGCTGGAGTCTTATGACTTGCAGGATTGTAGATTTTATGTTGGAAGAGGCCTGAAAACAATCAGAGGATCAGAGAGCTGGAGGTGCAAGGAGCTTCAGGGGCCAACTAGTCCAGTCCCATCTTCTATCAGTGAGGAAACTGAGGCCAAGGGAGTTGAGGTAACTTTCCTAAGATCATGAAAATAGTGTCAGAGCCAAGACTTCTGTTTTTTGGCTTGTGTAATGCATGACCTTCGGCAAGTAACTGGATTTCTCTAAGCCTCAGTTTCCTCATCTGTAAAAAGAAAAAAGACAGTACAATAGAAAGAATGCTGACTCTGGAGTCAGAGGACCTGGGTGTTAATTCTACCCTCCAGATTTTAGATCTCTTCTTGACTGATGGATTGATGGAAGTCAATGGAGTCAAACTTTTCAGAAAGTAGTGGGGACATTCCACTGGTCTGGAAAACACAGATCCAAGGCCTTATAGGACAAAGGATTTATTTCCTTCTAGCCCAAGTGCCTAGAGATCTCCATGAGGGTTCAAGGGTGAGGGTCCCTTTGGTACCTTGGATTTGTTTCTTCTTCACTATCACCTAAGTGAGATCATGGAGCAGCACAGGCTTCCTCCATGCTTGGGGACTGAGTGATGCTGGCACCATTCACAAAGCCCTGAGGTCATCTGCAAACTCTTGGTAATGTGGCCAGCTCTCCAAAGTTCCTCAGACACAGGAACAAGCACTGGGCTCTTCCCAACATTCCCTCTAGGCTGAGATCCTTTGGGACGGAGGACTTGGCTCTTGTCCAAGGTCGTGCTGGATGACCTGCCTCCTGTCCAAGGTCGTGCTGGATGACCTGCCTCCATCTCCTCTGGCTCTTCTAAATACAATGTGATCTCTCTGATTTACCCACATCTTTAGAGGGTTCAAACTACTAACCTCCTTCTCCACAGGGAAGTCATCCCCCCATTCCTCATCCCCACTTCTGAGTAAAAATCCCAGACTTTCAGCACAGGAAGTTATCTCAGCAACCAGCTAGATGGAACAAGTGGCTAGATAAAATATCAAAGGAGACTTCACCCTCGACTCTTTGTCAAGAGGTCCTCCAGCTTGCAGCCTCCCTAAGGATGGGGAGCCCACCACATCTTGAGACAGCATATCACCACCTGGCTCCTTGATGTCTCCAAATGAACATTCCTGAGGCATTCAGAACTCAACATGTACCAAATATGATTCATTATCTTTCCCTTAAACCCTCCTATTCTCTTTTTCCAAACTTGCCTCTTTCTGTCAGAAGAGACAGGCAGGCCAGTGAGACATCCTTGGCCACCTTCAGATAACTGTGATTATTAGGAGATTCTTGATGTCAACCCTGGATTGGTCATTTTGTATCTTCCACTCATCTCTCCTTGGCTCTGCCCTCTGGGGCCAAAGAAAACCAGTCTAAGCCTCCCTCTGATGACAACACCCAGCTCTTCTGTCCATCTCCTCACCCCCTGCCCCCCCCCCATTTCTTCTTTTGGCTAAACATCCCCAGTTCCTTTGGTCTACCCCACCAGAGTTAGTCTGCTGGTGGCTCAGTGGATAGGGCTCTGGGCCTGGAGTCAGAATGACCTTCATTCAAATCTGGCTCTGGGACCCTGAGTAAGTCACTTCATCTCTGTTTGCCTCAGTTTCCTCAACTGTAAATGGGGATCATAATAAATAGCACCTATATTGTAAGATTGTTGTGGGGAACAAATGAGACAGTTTTTGTAAAGGGCTCATCACAGTGCCTGGCATACAGCAGGCACCTGTTCCCTTCACTTCCCTCCTCTGTCCTCATAGGACTTGAACTCAAGACCCCTCACCCTCCAGGTTGCCCTTCTCTGGACAATCTCCTGCTTATCAATGTCCCTTTAAAATTTTGCTGCCTGGGGTGGCTAAGTGCCACAGTGAATACAACACTGGCCATGGAGTCAGGAGGACCTGAGTTCAAATCTGGCCTTAGATACCTAACACTAGCTGTGTGACCTTGGTCAAGTCACTTAACCCCAATTGCCCTGCCCTTCCCCCTCCAAAAAGCAAAATAAACAAACAAATAAATAGATGAATAAACAAATGAATGGATGAATGAATGAATGAATGAATGAATCAATCAATCAATCAATGAAATTGTTGTTGGGGTCCACCTGAGGTCCAGCCTCAGGTGTGTGCAGAGATGTGGGTGAGAGAAAGAAATAACCAGGCCATGTGGGTAGCTCAGGGAAGAACCATGAACTCTGTTTAATGATTTTTTGAATCAAGATTGTAAAAGTTTATTGTTATGCCTTACAGAGGGCAGGGGGGTCTTAGGAAGCCTGTGAAAATGCAGGAGTCGGGGGCACAGATTAGAAAGCCATAAAATCATAAATCAGGTATCAATGATGCTAACTAGGTGAGTAAGGGTGGGATTAGGGAGGAGTTAAGGAGTGGTCAGTGCTTAAAGGGACATGCACTTTTCGTATCTACTGTTCAGGCATATTGCCCAAAACTCACTGGGAAATGGTCTGCGGGGGGCTGCATGGAGGTATATTTTTGGCTTGAAACATCACTGGGTCACTTTATGGTCAGAGCTGACTGAGAGATGTCCAGTCTGTTACCCATCAATGTCCTGTTTGACAAGATGGATGTTGGGAAGCTAGACTAACTGGGGATCCAGGATGTGCCTAATTGGAGAGGAGCTAGCTCACTGATAGTGCATTGAAGGATTCATAGGTACAACTGGCCATTAGAACAAGGGGGCTATACATTTCTCTAAGCTAAAGGGATTGCTCAGATGGTTTAGTGAAGGATACATAGGTATAGCTTGTTACTGTACCAAGCAGGGATAAACAGTTCATGAATTGTAGCTGGGCAGAGTGCAGGCCTAGGGAAGAGCAGAGTTAATGCTGTGAGGTTGGGGGAAGTGTAATTTTACAACTTGATTTCACAAGCTGATATTACAAACATAGGTACCAGAACACAAGTGTGATTTTACAAACTGAAGTTACAACTGGATGTTATAAACATAGGCACCCCAACACCCCATCAACAGGATTGATAATTTAGTAAGAGACTTGTCTTTTTTAAGTATCTTAAGTTGGGGGGCAAAAGGCCTGGTTGGAGTCAGGATCTCAGACACAAATCTTTTACGTGTAATTCCAGGGGTTTTTTAGGGAGTTGGCCTTCTATAAATCCACTAGATGCGTCACCAAAAGGCCCTAATTAAAGTACACTGTCTAAGCCCTGATTTCGGCTGCATCAAATCATACTGCCCAGAACAGAGCTCAGTCCCTTAAATCAAAATAAATTGAAGCAGGACAGAGGAGGACAGTTGCCATGGGCCCTTCATCCTTGGAGTTCTACCTCTCCTATTAAGGTCATCAAAGGAGATCAGGTCTGAAAAATGCTTGGCACTTGGCACAGGCCTGGCAGAGAGTGGGCCCTTAATCACTCTTAGTTCCTTCTCTGTCCCAGTTAATGCAGCCCAAGGTTCACTTGGCTTTCCTGGCTTCTCTACTCACACATGCACCACTTACTCAAATCCAGACCTCCCTCAGAACAGCTGCTGTCTAATAAAATTCATCTCTCTTTCCCTTTCAAAGCTGATTGGTTCATATCCAAGCATAAGACAACATTTATCACACTTGGATTTCATCTTATTAGCATCTTACCTGCCAAGAGCCTTTTGGACCCCAACTCTCTCATTCCCTGTATGAACTGTCCCTCTTGGGGAACGTTGGGTCACTGGCTTAGGGTTATTTTCAAATGGATGAACAAATCACTTGTGTCTTCATTCCAGTCATTGATAAAATGCTAGACTGAGCCCAGATCCCTGGGGACAGGGACCCGCTGCACTAGAGACCTTCTGCCACACGGGCATGGAGTCATTGAGAAGTATTCCTTATGTTTCCCAGTCCATCTGACTGTGTTCTTGTCTCATTTCTGTCTCTCCATCTTTTCCACAAGAACACTTAGCTAAAATTGGAATGAACTGTATCCACAGCATCCCCACCTTCTAGAAGTTGGGTAGCCTTGCCAAGAAGGAAGATGTTGACATGGTAGCCTTTCTTGAGGAAGCCAGGGTAGTTCTTTGTAATCACTGCTTCCTTCTCTGTTTGGCCATCTTCATCTACAAAAGTTGCCTGCCCTTCATAAAACGACTGTGCCTCAGAGCCCACACGGCCCCTGCTGCACACCATTTTGGGAGTCCAAGTGATAAGGATCCAGGTTTCTGTCCCTGGGGCATGGGAGCATCCATACCTAACATAGTCCATACTTCCTGGTCTTGGCCCAGGGGATCAATCTCCAATTCCCCCTGTCTCCAGAGTGTGACTGCCCTGGCTCCCACACCCCTCATTCAGGATTTCAGAGTCAGAAGGGACTACATACTCCAAACAGTACCTTTCCCAGATTCCCCATGAAACATTCATCAAAGGGGACCATCCAGCCTTTCCACAAAGGGCTGGAAGCAGAGGAGGAACCATGGCACCAGGAGGAGCCCACTCCATCCTGGAAGAGCTCTCAAGCTGAGGATGCTCTTGCTGGCATCCAGCCTAAAATGTCTTCCTTATAACCCTCCCTTCCCCCACCCAGGGCTGCTGGCTCTGCCCTTGAGCAGAACAAAATTTAAAACCAGCTATCATCTCATCTGGTCAGACTTGCCCAGCTCCTCAAGTCCCTCCCTGTCCTGCCTGCCCTCCTGGGGACATGCCATCAGATGCCCTTGAGCCTTGCTGCCCAGAACCCATCACAGTCTGGCATAGGGTTGGCTGGTGAACTGAGGTGGAAGCACCTGAAATTCTCTCACCTTCTCCACCTCTGAGAATCATCTTCAAGCCCACAGCCTGTGCCCCTGGGAGAAATGCCAGGACTTCACTTGGGTCCCACCCCTTTTCCAACCTCTGGTTCTGCTTTGTCCCCACTAATCCTCTGGTCAATTTTCAACGCTGACGCCCACATGGTAGCTGCCCCACAGAGGCAGAATCTCTCTTTGCTTGTGTGGAAATGGTCATCACCAGACACAGGAGTGCTACATGGCATGTCCCCAGCCCTGCTTCTGCTTGGCCAATCCAGGTTGGTGCTGCCTGATCTCAAAGGGATGCAAACATTGCCCTTCCTCCATTGAGGGGCCCTTCCCCTTCGCAAGTCTAAGTCAGAAGAGCCTCATGAACAAGCCTTAGCTATCTCTACCTCCTTGGTGCACCTTTGGGAGTCTAGGACAGGGTTCTCTCTCTCTCCCTCTCTCTCTCTCCCTCTCTCTCTGTCTCTGTCTCTCTCTGTCTCTCTCTCTGTCTCTGTCTCTCTCTCTGTCTCTCTCTCTCTGTCTCTATCTCTGTCTCTCTCTGTCTCTCTGTCTCTGTCTGTGTCTCTTTGTCTCTCTGTCTCTCTCTGTCTCTGTCTCTCTCTGTCTCTGTCTCTGTCTCTCTCTGTTTCTGTCTCTCTGTTTCTCTGTGTCTCTCTCTCTGTCTCTCTGTCTCTCTCTGTTTCTGTCTCTGTCTCTGTCTCTGTCTCTCTCTGTCTCTCTCTCTCTCTGTCTCTGTCTCTCTCTCTCTCTCTCTCTCTCTCTCTCTCAGTCAGGAAGTGATGGTCCAAGACACCATTCACTCACCACCACCACCCCAGATCACTGGTCCTCTAATCCATTCCTATCTCCATTTTCATAGGGGGAAACTGAGACCTGCTATGGATAGTGCATAGGATTTGAATCCAGATCTTGACTAAAATCTTGAGCTTCCTAGCACCCCCTCTGGGGACTGTGCTCCAGGACTCCCCCCTGCTACCAGAGATTTCTCTCCCCTTTCCTCCTCTTTCAGGCTTCAGCTTATTTGTGGGAAACTTCCAGCAAACAGGGCCCCTCTCTCCTAAAGATCACAGAGAGGGAGCTGGCAGAGACCTCAGGGAACATCGCCATTATTTCACAGCTGAGCAAGGCAGGAGACGTGACCGAAGGTCTCATTGGGAGTGATGGATTCAGTATCTGAATCCAAGTTGTCCAGCCCAAGCCAGGGCTCACCCTGCTATAGAGCTGCCTCCTAGTCGAAGCCACAGAATCTGGCCCAGGCTAATTTTTTGAGTCGATCATGGTTTCCTTCCCTAACTCCCTCCCTGCCTAGCTCTCCCTCACCCCCCACTTTGAGGCCCAGCTGGACATCTCCCTCATTTCCCGGACTTTCCCTGGTCCTTTCCTTTGCTCAGCTGGATGCCTGAAATGCTCTTTCCTCCCAGACCTTCCCATCACCCCTCTCCCAATCCTACTCCAGTCCCTCAAAGGGCGACTTGAACTCTGGGGATTTGGGGAAGATGGAGGGAGGATTGGGGGGACTCAGAGAGATTTTTGTTACTGTTCAGTCATTTCTGACTCTGACATTTACAGAAACTTTGTTAACAACCAGGGCCCTGACACACAGGACAGAGACAGACACCAATTCATTTATCGACTTTATTTACTGCCCCCTGACTCAAGCGCTGTGTTCTGAGAATCTACGGGAAGGAGGGGCCACAGGGGCTGCCCCACTGGGCAAAGAAGGAGGGCCAGATGAGATGAGAAGGGATCTGCCTGCTGCCAGTCTCTCTGGAAGCAGGGCTGGGATGGCCTGCAGGTATCCCTGAGGGGTGCGGGGTCAGGGCCTAGTGAGGCTTGTATTGATGGGACATGGCCTGGATCCAAGGAATCACGTAAACAAAAAATAGGATGATGGAGATGGTGATGAGCAGCACATTGAGGATGATGGAGCTGATGTTCAGCCGTTTGGAGGTGTTTCCATAGCTCAAGGCCCCACTCATGTCCCCAACCAGCTTCCGGTCCCGAGACTAAGGGTAGAAATAGACAGACACACCAGGAGGCAAAGAGAGTGATATTCCTGCAGGCAGAGGACCCTGAGGTCTCCATTTCCCCACCTACACAACAGGAGGGAGGACCAGACCCCCCAGCCCCTTCCCAAGAGGTGGCAGTGGAGAGGGAACTTGACCTATCTGGGGAGTAGAGCCTGGAGTTTGGGGCAAAGGTCAGAGCTGAGGAATAGCACAAAGGATTAAATCTGGAAGGAAAAAGGACTGTGAATTGGCCCGCCCAGCCCTGATGAATCAGTCATTCACCCATCCTGAGCTGAAATTTCTTCAGGAGTCTGCCAGACCTACAGCCAGGGTGGGCTGAGCAGCATGGCAGCAGCCCCTCCTCCAGGTCCTGGCTGTTGTCTTCCAGCCACATCAAGCCAATTCAGCCAGAGCTCCCTGCCTCCCACCTTGGATCCCTCCCTGGCATCTACGGGTTTTTGCCCTGGCTCTTCTTCCTCTTGCTACCTTCCAAGTGTCCCATTCCCCTTGGCTCTGCCCTGGCCTTCCATGTCACTTGTCCTCCCTCCTATGGGAATCTCATCCACTTCCAGGGGGTCCAAGACCACCACTCCAGGCCCCCTTCCAGTCTGCAGCACCAGTCTTGACCTATCTCCTGAATCCCAGACAGGCACTCTGCTGGCCTGCTGGACAACTCCACCTAAGTGCTCTCTACCTGGGGGCTGCACCATCTTCCAGACCTCAGGCATAAAATCCACCATCTCCCATTCTTCTCCCCCAATACCCAACCAAGTGCCAAGTCCTTTCCATTCTTCTATCCTGTTCTCTCCATTTCTGTGCTCATGCCTAGTTAAGACTCACTCCGAACTCTTAGCTCCCTCTCCTCATTGCACCTGCAGCAGGTGAAGGTGCTGATCTTCAGAGTTCTGCCTAAGGTCCGGTAGTGGCTCCCCACTGGCTCCAAAATCAAGCCCAAACCTGTTCATCTGACCTGGGGGCCTCACTTTGTTTTAATCTGCCCTTCCAATTTTGCCTCTTCCTGCTACCCTGACAAGTGTCTCCCAGAGAAGTGTGCACAGAGACTGTGCAGGACGCAAGGGCAGCAAGCACACATGTGCATTCATTCATACACATACACACACATGCGCGCACACACACACACGCACACACACACACACACACACACACACACACACACACACCATAACCTACTCCTTGACTACTCTCTCACTCTGTCCTGACTGTTCCTAACCTTTTGCCATCTCTGGGCTGTTTCTCAAGCTGGCCCCTACCTGAATGTCCTCTTTCCTTCTGGACAGTCCTATCTTCCCACAGGCCAGCTCAGGTGCTACCTTCACCCCATCTCCTCTGTTGGTCCCTCTCATAGCAACTGACTCCAGAACCAGCTTCTTTCTTCCTTCCACTGCAGCCCTGTTCTCCCTTAGGGATTGTAGGGGTGCAGTTGCCTTCCTGGAGGGTCTCAGAGGCCAGGACAGATGGATGTCCCACCTCTCCAACACCCTGTAGCAGCCAAAATTCCTGGTCATAACCACAATTTAGTGGAGCCTCAGACTGAGGGAAGGAAGGAAGGACTGAGAAGAGGAGGAAAAGGAGTAGAAAGAAGAGGAAAGAGAAGAGAACAGGGGAAGGAAGGAACTTGAGCATAGGGAAGAAAATGAGGCTGGGAGGAGAGACAGGGAAAAGCAAGTGAGGAGAATGAAGGAGAGGAAAAGATTGGGAAACAAGGAAAGAGGGAAGGAAGTAGGGACATGAAGGGGGAGGAAGGAAGAGAGGGAGAGGAGGAGAAAGGACAGGAGTGGGGAAGAAGGAAGGAAGTGGATGAGGAGGAGGAGAGAGAAGAAGGGGGAATAGAGGGGAAAGGACAGAAGCAGAAGGAAGGAAATTGATGACAGGAAGAAGGGAGAGAAGGAGGAACAGGAGTAGGAGGAGAAGGGGAAGATGAAAGGAAGAGGGAGAGAGGAGCAGAGAGAGTGAGAAGGAGCAAGAGAGGAAGAAAGAAAGAGGGGAAGGAGGGGGAGAACGAAGGATGAGGACAGAGCCTGGTGGAAGGAGGGAAGGGGAGCGCACAGCCAAGGGATCCCTCTCTGTGGGAGCCAGCTGTGCGGCTGCTGAAGCTACCTTGACCGAATAAATGAGCGCCATGAAGCTGAGACAACAAGGGTTTCCCAACACCAGAATGTTGAAGAGGGAGAACAGCAGGTAGTCACGAGGAGGGTTCGAAGCGAGTCCCTTCTCTGGTCCCCCGCCGTGCATTGTTATGATAGTGTGGTCGGGCATGGCTTAGACCAGCTGGCTCACAAGGCGAACTTGGCTGGACAGCTTCAGACGGGCGCACAGGATAGGGCTCCTTCGGAGACTGGGGAGCCTGGAAGCAACCGCGAGCGCAACGGAGAAGTCTGATGGTTCCTCTGAGTTGGAAAATATTTAGGGGCCCCCCACTGGGGGCATGGACCAGGGCGGGGCTGGGGGCTGGAGTTAGGAGGGGCTAGAGGAGATTCCGGGCTTCTCTCTTCCAGCTCCGCCCCCTTCTACTGAATCCCTCTTCCCCCCACCTTCCCCAGCCTCCAGGAGCCCTTTGACAGTCATGAGCGCTGCTCTCTGGCTAGAACCCGCTCCAGACTCCCCTACTTCCCCAGTCACCCCAGGCCCCGTTTGTCTGTTCCTCGTTAAGACGATGACGGCACAGTTGATCAGACCTGGTTCTAGGCTCCACCTGGAGGGCTGAGGCAAGCCCTCTGCCCTGCCTTGAATCCACGTCCCAAGGGCTTCACCGAGTCCTTATATATAGCTCTTTAGCCCAACAGTCATTCGGCAAATAACCGAACACTAGAGAGGATATCGAGAGGAAGGGAGAAGGGGAGGTAGGGGCACCGCTGCTAAGGGCAAATCCCTGTATTCCACAGGTCCGGCAACAGAGCAGGGGAGCCAACGTCATCCAGTCTCCACTTTGCTACGAAAATGGGCGACGCTGGGCTACTCCCTAGGTCCTCTGGGCTTCCTGTGAAATGGAGGTGGGTTCGGGGAGGAATCCGGGGGGTTCGTGTGTGTGTGTGTGTGTGTGTGTGTGTGTGTGTGTGTGTGTGAATGTGTGTGTGTGTTGTGCACGTCAGTGTGTGTGTGTGTGTTGTGCATGTGTGTTGTGCATGTGTGTGTTGTGCATGTGAGTGTGTGTGTACGTGTTGAGGGTGTGTATGTGAATGAGTGTGAGGGTGTGGGGGGGGGGAGATCCAGACTTGTGATTTCTTTAGTGGAAGGAACTCTAGTGTGAAAATCGCCTCGGGAAGCAGGTAGACGATTCTACCTTAACAAGAGTTGGGTGACTTGCCTATGCAAAGGTTACCTTTGAAAGGGATGTCTGAAAAACAAATCCAGTTTAAAACGGAGCCAGTCCTTTGACCCAGCAATACCACTTCTGGGATTGTATCCCAAAAAAAAAAATCACTGAAGTGCGAAAAAGACCCGTATGTACAAAAATATTTATAGCAGCTCTATTTGTGGTGGCCAAGAATTGGAAATCAAGGGGATGCCCATCCATTGGGGAACAGCTGAACAAGTTGTGGTATAGGAATGGAATGGAATACTGTTGTGCTCTAAGAAATGAGGAGCAGACGGTCTTCATAATCACCCGGAGAGACTTACATAAACTGACGCTGAGCGAGAGGAGCAGAACCAGGAGATCATTGCACAAAGTGATCGACACAATGTATCTGTGATGACTGACTTTGACCGACTGGGCTCCTCTCAGTAATGCAAGGTTAGAAGAGAGCTCCAAAAGACCCACGATGGAAAGGGCTGTCCACATCTAGAGACACAATTACAACGTCTAAATGGAGATTGAAGCAAACTACTTGGTCTCTCTCTCTTTGGTGTTTTGTTTTGTCTTATCCCTTCTTTCTCATTGTTCAGCCTGTTGGTTATAATCCTTTACAACATGACTAATATTCAACGTGAAGGTATTTGTAGAACCTGTATTTGATTACATGGTGCTATGGAGGGGAAGGGGAGGAAAAGGAGGGGGAAAAAATTTGAAACTTAAGAGATTGTGGAACTGAATGTTGTAAAATTAAAAGTAAATAAATAAATTTAAAAAGAAAAAAAGGATGCTTTAAAAAGACATGATTGCATATTTAGAAGCATGCAAACAATCTTTTCTTTTGTTTGGTCAATCAATACCTGAGAAGCTCAGAGATGGTTGTTCACCAAACAAGGCTTTACAAAAAGCCAAAGCAAGCTCACCATTATCTTTGACCTAGTTTAATCATAAATGTGGATTGTGGTTTAATATTTGAAACTTGACTGCCAAGAATTTAAAGTGCTTTTAAAAATACTATAAAGTAATCTGTCTTTTGTGGTCTTTTTAGAAAACTAATAAAACCTTTGCTCATTTTTTTTTTAGCAATGTACACACTGTAAATCTTCTAAACTCATCAACTTGAAAATACAGGAAAAGGGTCTCAGTTTTTTGGTGTTACAGAGCTATAATACAAAATTATGACTTTCATTTCAATTTAATAAACATTTATTAAGTATGTGCTTAATTTTATCTATAAGATGCTGAGTTGGGTTCTGGAAATAAAGTTGAGAAAATTTTAAATGTCTCAAAAAAAAGAAATGGACCCAGTGTCTTCTTAGCAAGCTAGAATAGCTTGGAGCTGAGCTCTTAGTGAACTCCTCCATCCAGCCTTGGGGCTCATCCCTCCATTGTATAAACGAACTCGTCTTGGAGGAATGTCTGTCTAATTAGTTACAGAACTCTGCTGCTGTCACTAAATAGCAGATCTGCAAGAAATTGTAAAGGTCCAGAATCTGGCTTTTAGATTTGGCACTTACTCCTTCCAAAATTGTTTCTAAGCACTGGAAATTTCCGAGAACTTTGTAGGCTCTTAAAGCCGACTCTGAGCATGCTCTGGGTAATTGGAATCTTGCACTGGAATTTTTTTCTCAGATTTTTGACCCATCATGTAAGGTCATACAATTCCTTATGTGTCAGAAGCAAGACTCATACTCAGACCTTCCTGACTGCATCCTTTGGCAGCTCCAATTGTGAACACTAACTGAACTGAAGAAGGAGATGGCAAATCCCCCTAGGATCATCAGAGAAAACGCCAAGTGGGGTCATGAAGAGTCAGACACGACTGAATAACAACATGTGGGCACTGAAAGCCCTGGACAGCCTGAACCCAGCCTCCATTTCCTTTTGACTGATGGGATTCATGCCCCCTTCCTTTGGACCCTCCTTCTTTGTGCCCCAGCTGATGTTAGTAATGATGGGGAGGTCAGCTAGATAATCATACCACAATGGAGCAGGAAGACTTAAGTTCCAATCTAACTGACTTATGATACTTCTTGACTGGGTGACCATGGGCAAATCACTGAACCACTGCCTGCCTCAGTTTCCTCAGCTATAAAATGGGGAAAATTATAGCACCTACCACTCAGCGTTGTTGTGAGGATCAAATGAGGTCTTAGCCCAGTGCCTGGCACATAGCAGGTGCTTCCTAAGTGCCTGCATCCTTCTACCCCTACCCCCACCCCAGTCACAGAAAGCAAGGGGCAGATGACAGAATAGCATGGTATTAATGTTAATCAGGTGTTAAATGAATTGCAAAGATGCATCTATGCTCTATGTTACTTAATAAAGCATGAATAAGTTTCTCCTTGGTTGAATTGGAAGGAGCAAGACCCTTGGCCAGGGAAATAAATGACCACAAACCTAAATGCCTTTCTATAGCTAAATCTGCCAAATCTGCAGTCTATAGCTGTGTTTATTTGTGAGTGTGACCCAGCTTTATGAACCAGATGTTCTTCACTGTTGTCTTTACCATGATAACCTTAGTAAATGTCTTTCCTTGAATTAATCATATGTGGCTAATGTTTCCTGGGTAAATACACTGATGGGGGCTCAATATCTATAGAAAGGAGGGAGCAGCCCCACAGGGTAGCCTAGAACCCAGAGAAGTAGTTTATCTATTTTCTGGGGAATGTAAAGGCAGAAGGAGCAGCTCAGAGGGGATAGTACATTATGCATTATTCTCCTTTATGTACTCAACTTTTTGGTCAAACTGGCCTCTTTCCTGTACCTCTGCAGTGGTAATGGAACTTAAAGATCCCCCTGTATTGCCTTGGCTTTTGGGTTGAGTGTTAAAACCCAGAGCTTGTGAATCCCACTTGTGGGATGGACTTGTTGACATGAAGAGAGAGGGTTGAACCGGGAGAAGCTGGTGCTGTGGATTTAGAGAGAAGCCCAAGCAGAGAAGGCCAGAAGGACTTTTGGAGAGCAGTATTGTGGAGACAGAGAAGAGAATTGCTGGGGGCCAGAGTTGCTGAGAGAAAGACTGCTGAGGGCCAGTTGGAGCTGCCCAGGACTTTTGAGAACTTCCCCCCGGAGCTGTTGAGAACTGAGGGGGCATGGCTATGATGCTGGTATTTTGTCTGTTTTGATGTTGTTTTGCCAGATGCATCTGCTGGTGAAGGGCAGTGCTGCTGTTATAGAAGTCCTGGAACCTTGCTGTTGGTTCAGAAGCCCTGAAAGATGATTTTCTTATTGTATGTTTACAGAAATCCTGGAAGAGGGTCTTGCTGATGTTTTCAGGAGTTCTGGGACTGTTCTGTTGGCAGAGAGTGAATTAATGGGACACTGTCAATGTATCTTGTGGCTTTGTTAAACTTTGTCTCCCCAGGAACAGAGATTGCTGAGAACTTGCCTCATGTCAAGATGAAGGAAGGGCCTTTCCTTGGGTTTTCAATGCTGTGATAGTATCTTAACCTTGTTGTAGCTTAAGGGTAGCTGGCCTTTTGTGCTCTCTTGCCCCTTTTGAGAAAGTGCTTGGCATTAAAGGGATGGTATTGTAATTCAGCTGTGATCCAGGGGTGGGAAACTTTTGACTTTTTGTGCTCTTTGACTGAACAAATGAATGTACCTTGTTTATGATTGGAAACTAATCTCCATTTGAGAAGAGAGACTTTGACTGACTAAATGAATGTACTGTCCAGGGGTGGAGTAGTACTTGGATTGAATTGAGAACTTACTTGCTAAATGAATGAGTTACACTGTATTTTGGTTTTCTCTGTTCTGTGAATGTTTTGCCTTAATCTGTCACTGAATAAATGGAGTTTGCTATGCTGGTATTCCAAACCTTGGAAGTTGCCTTTGCTTGGCATTACAACCTCAAAGGTGGCACTCCACCTCCCACCTCCCATGGCTACCCCCTTACCCCTGCCTCTCAGAATCCCTTGTTTCAAGGCTAATCTCATTGCCATCTCTTACAGGACACCTCTCCCCTGTCATCTATTTCACTCCCTCACCAAGACTTGACTCACTGCCAAGGACACAGTCTGGCTATCTTTTGCAACAGGTAAGTTGTTATCAAAGGAGATGATTTTTGTCAAATGCTTAGCACAGTGGCTGGCACATAACAGATGCTTCATAAATGCTCCTTCCCTTGTTCCCTTCCAGTCATGGTTGTGGTAGGGGAGTTGGAACACTCCCTGATCTCCACTGCTGCTTCCAGACTCCCTCCATCACCTCCTTCAGTTGTTGTCTGTCCTTCACTTTTGAAGAGGACCAATGACACCACAGGGTGATGCCTTGCTTCATGGTGTCTATCTGGCACTCAGCTCTCACCTGTGACTCAAAGAAGTGGTAGCATGGACAGCAGCCATGTAAACCATCCTGGCAGACCTCATTCAGTGACCTCTTGTTAGAGGCAAACTGAACTCTCTTAGCTCAGATTCAATGTCCAGCCAAAGGAAGTCATCACAAGTTACTGAACAAAAGACTTTGCCTTCCCATGGCAAGGAAGGATGTGGCACACAAGGGCATAATGACAGCTTCTCTGGACACATCCTCCCCTTAACTCCATATGGAAATGGGCTTGGCCAACAGGGCAGATGATGGGGACTTGGAAATGAGAACAAACTCAGGCTGTGTTCCTCAGAGAAGTAGTCCAGAGACTTATGACTTGCTCCAAGTTCAAGGACTCAGTGAGGTATGTCCAAGTCCAGACTTGTTGACTTGTTTGGATCCGGGAGGGTGCAAAGTCCCCTCTGGACAGGTATGCCATATCTTTCCCCAAGAAGAATATTTGGCAATTGGTATCAAGAAATATTGCTGTGTCTCCTGAAAGCAGTCTGGGCATGCAGGAAGCAGCTTTGGCAGTCAAGGCCATTACTGATATCTATTTTTAGCTGAATGCATCCATGAAAAACTGGTGATTCAAAGTAAATGAATGTAAATGTAAAACTTTCCATGCATAAACAAGAAAGATATATAATCAATTATACTACTCCATTAAACTAGCATTGTTGCCTAACTATTCTCACCTAGCCCAAACCTTTGTTCACCATCTGTCCCACACTGTCAGTTGCTGGCAATTGGTGCCCCAAACAGAGATGAGAAGAAAGAGACGAGATGGCCCTTACCAAATGGAGCTCCACAAAGAAAAAGGGAGGTAATGGGATTCTGATTTTTTCACTAGGCTTACCTCAGGGATTTTCAAGTTTCCTATCACCATGGGTCAAATACATGGGGTACAGTTCAAATATTGGGAACAACATCTTCAAGTATTAAAGAAAGTAGCAAAAGAAAGAGTGTTTGCTATTATGAAGGAACAGTTAGAGGAATTTATTGTATGTGTGGAATATTGTTGCCCCTGATTTCCAAAGGGTGGTACAGTGGGTTTGGTAAAATGGGAGACATTAGGAAGACAGATGAGTGAGAGACTAATAGAAGAGTGACCCCAGCATTTCCCCATTTCTGCCTTTTATATATGGAATATATTAAAGATACGCTTGACACCAGAAATGAAAGTGCCAATGGTGGCTTGAACAATTAAGTGTTATGCAGCAGTCTCTACACAGTCCGAAACTATAGAAACAGATAAAAAGAAAATTACCAAGTAAGTCTTACCTGGCCTCCATTATCATCTGGAGGGCCAAGCAAATGTCTAAATTTTTTTTTCAGGAGATCTCCAACAATTCTCTGTGAGCTTTTGGATCCGTTCTGTCATTTTCTGTATCTATCTGCTTTTTTTGTGTGTCTTTGTGTGAATGAGTGTGAACGATTGTCATTCCATAGGATTTATAATGCAACTGGATTTTCCTTGGAATGTTGTTATCTCTTTATCTCCCCTTCTCCCTTCTTTCCCACCAGAACACAAATGGCTGGATGGCAAGGAGAGAGAAAAAGAGAGAAAAAGTATTTTATTGTATAGGTTATATGATAGTAATAGCAAGTCAAAAGGTATACAAGAAGGATCAGGATAGAATTAGAAAAAATAATAGAGTATAAACTATTTGCATGAACAGTGTGAACAGAAGTTTTAAGATTTTTAAGAGGTTTGAAAATGTCTTTTTCTCCATTCCAACTCTGGTCGAGTTTGAATGCAGAGAAAGTGATAAAAAATAAAAAGGGAATTTTTTCCCCTCACATCAAATAGGAAGACTAACGAGCATTTAACCATTTCCTGCCTCACCTAAAAGAGAAAAGTTTTGTGTATCGGGATGCAACTGAAAGATAATTGAATTCATTCTGGTTATTTTGGAATGTGTGAAAAGTGAAAAGTGTCACTCCTAATTTGATGCTAAAGATAAGTCAGAATTTATTACACTATTTGGCACTAAGGCAAATTGGGATAACACAAATATGTGAAGAAGAAACACCTCAGAGGTGAAGCTTTGAGCTCTCCAGTACAGGGGAGAGGGGACAAGGTGCCACTGTATCTTTTTCCAGAGTCCCCATGCACTGTGACTAGCAAGTTAAAAGCTCTCTCTTTCAAAGAAGTTTTTAAGGAATAAATATAGAAGTGAAGTTTACTGAAGTAAAATTTAAAACATCTGAAAACATTTTTTAAAAAATTTATTAAAGCCTCTAGTCCCAGATCAGTTTTAAAAAGAGAGTACTGAAGAATAATGGGGAATTTGAGTTATCCCCCCTGACTAGGCAAAGGGGAGGAAGCATACAAATTACGTCAAGGACCCCTCTAGCAACAGCCTTGGGCACCCTGAAGCCCACACCTCTAGGCAAGCAGATAAACCTCTCTTTTCAAATTCCTGAATCCACAATCAGGCTCTGCAACTGTGGGGAATGGAGAAAAACCTGGGCACTTGATAAGCCCAATTTTCTATCAATAATTTTTGTAAGTGATGGTTTGAAAGTGCAATTAATGTCATAATGTCATTGTGTTATTATGGTCTTCCTAAATTGTAGTAAAATTCTCTTATATTGTAAAAATTTAAGGATTGTTGTCAGCCATAAATAGTGTTAGATAAAGCAAATTTTTAGTCTGAATTTTGTTGAAACTAAGATAGAGGGGGGGAAAATTGTGTAAAAACAGTTATGTTCCTTTATCAGTTTTGCTAAACCCTGTCTTATAATGTTTATATCTGCCATATAGAAAACCAGGTATTTACACCTTTACCTGTAGTTAAAGAGGAGGTTACAGCTAAAACAATTTGGCTGTCATTTATAGAACTCGTAAGATTGTTAACTAAGTTATTTAAAAATACTGTTTTAATGCTAAAACCTAAAATTGTTCATTCATTACTGTATGTGGCAAGGAGGAGACTGGGTGAAAACTTTATTTGGATTAATTCTGCCGATTCAGAACACTCCTCCTGCATGTATGAGAGTTGGCAAAGGAGGGGTATCACCATCAGCCTCTTCCTGGGGTCCATGTCAATTCTCCTTTTTTTGTCCGACTGCCAAGGCCCCTAGAAACTATCTATACAGGCAAGGTCACCAGCCTGGGAAAGGAATTTCTTTTAGTTATAGTAGTTCCCAAACAATGAATTTAGCTTGCTGACAAGTTACAGGTCTGTGTACAATGAGTAGGAGTAATTTCTTACAACTGGCTTTTATACCAGGACAAGTTTAAATTTGAAAAGAAAGATGTTAAATAAAATCCCTTATGTATGTGAGTCCTGGCAAATCTTTATGGTATATTACAACTCAGTGAGAGTAAATTGATTTTAAGGTAAAAAGGGCTTTTGGGACCATGCTGCATGTGGATGCTTTGTCCAATCAGGTCTCTACTTTTCATCTTTATGACAATTCAATGGAAAGTTAGGCATAAGGCAAATGTATGAAATTTTGCTGTTTTAAGGACATTCTTTCTGAATGTTATGGGAACAATTAGATCCATAACTCTTTAAGTTTTGTGAGATTAGACATTAACCTCTTTGTTTTATTTACTCTGAGATTCCAGTATAAAACAGTTACGTTAGTAATGGGGATCAGAGGGTTGAAAAGATAAATGAAGATTTGGTTAGAAATGGGAATTACAATGTGAGTTCAGATTCAGCACAGTTCCAGAAAGATGGGGAAGCTTGGGAAGTAGATGCACATCTATTAGAGCAATAACTTATTATCTCAACGGGAGAGTTGATTTTTATGAACAAGAATAAATATAGAAATGAATATAGGTTATTTGAGGCTCACTTTAAAAATGTTCCTTAACCAATGTGAAATTATAATCATATTTCAAGCTGATTGTTGGAGATTGTTATTTAAGATTTGATGTAACTATTAACTGGCTGTTCCTCTGAGTATGGATATTTTTTTTTTAAAAGCAATCCAAGCTAATGAGATCATATTGAAATGTGACCAGAAGGTAACTAAATTAATTCTGGTAGTATTTTAAGTGAAATGTGTTACTCTTAATTGAAGTTTAAGATAGGTCAGCATTTATTACATTAGTTGACACTAAGGAAACTCTTGTTAAGTAAATGAGTTTTTTATCTTGAATAGAACATGTACAAAAATTTATACAAACTACTTAAAATGTTCCCACTGTTTAAAGGTATTCTAAAACTAATAACTTTTAAAAGTACTGTGATCAGCTTCTTAACTCTTACCAATATGAGATTCAATTACAATATCTTTTTTGACTAAAAAACTTTGTGATATCTAAGAATTTTGCAATTAACTAGGAAGTAGTTAATTTGTTAATAATACTTTGGGAAGTTATGTTACTTGAAGATATTTTACAACAACTTAGTTTTAATAAACTTCAATTTTAAAAGTTTATTTTTGCTTTAAGGTGAAAAACAGAGGTATCATGTTATACATTTTCAACTAATTTCTTTCATAAAAGTTTGGTGATCATTTCTAAATCTTAAAACCAGCCTACTACATTGATTATAATAATTACAAAGTTATTGATACTCACTTTACTTCTGCTCAAAATGCAAAGATTTTAGTTATCATATTATTGTTAAATGATCTTTTTCTTCTTCTCCCTTTAACATTGTGTCAGACAGCAAATATTCAGCGTATGTGTGCTAACATATTGATGCTGCTAAATTTAAACACATACAAAATACAGAGTTTTTTTTAACCTTTTAACCTCATGAGACAGAGGTCACAACCTACACACACACACACACACACACATACACACACACACATATATATACATATATAGACATATATATATACATATATATATATATATATACATATATATATACACATATATGTATAAACCAATACTACAGCTCATTCTTCACTTCTTGGGCCTCTGTCTCAAAATAACGGGACTATTGATCAGAAAGTTCAAGTTTTCCCCACCTTTCTCTGCCCAAATATTCATAGAGCTACATTATCTTACTTTTATTTTGATCAAAATGCACATACTTGGGGGCAGAGCCAAGATGGTGGCGTAGAAGCAACAAGGTCCCGCAGCTCCCACATAACCACCTCAAATACCTGTAAAATATGACTCTAAACAAATCTTAGGGCTCCAAAACTCACAAAAATACAGAAAAACTCATCTCCTGCTGAAGGCAGATCAACAGGAAGGGCTCATTGCAGCACGCTGGGAGCCAAAAGCAGCCCAGCCTGAAACTGCGGCTTGGCCCTGGGGGTGGCCAGGATGAGCCACAGCTGGAGCCTTCAGGAAAGTGGATCAGCAGCAGCTATGGCAGTTTCCAGAATTATCAAGCCATAAGAAAGAAGGACAAAGTGAAAGGTCAGTGGAACTCAGCTAGATTGGGGGAGAAAAGCAGTCTGGCCAAACTGCCTCCAGAGCAAGGAACCAGAAGAAGTGGCAGCCCTGCAGCCGCCTCCATGTGGCTGTTTCAGAAGCTCCCAGCCTGCAGACTGCAGGGAGGGCAAGCAATCGTTCAGAAGCTAAGTGCTCTTGCATTGAGCAGCCTGGATCTAGATTGTGGTCTTGGGTGGTGGTCCTGGGGTGCGTTTTCAGGGAGCCAAAGCTGGTGAGGGCTGCAAAAAATCGGCAGCCTCCTAATAGCTCTGGCAGCTGGGAAAATCCCAGCAATTTGGGACAGAGCTTTCCCCTCTGGAAGCAGAGTTCCACAGAGCTGAAAATTCAAGTAATTGACTGACAACATGAACAGGCAAAGGAAGCAAAGTAATAACAGCAATCGAACTTTAGATTCCTTTTGTCGGGAGACAAAAAGGATCAAAGCATGGAATGGGAGGAAGACAACACAGTCAGAACTCCCACACCAAAAGCTTCCAAGAAACATGAAGACTGCCTACAAGCCATAGATCAGCTTAAGAAGGATTTTGAAAACCAAATGAGAGAAGTGGAGGAAAAACTGGGAAGAGAAATGAGAATGATGCAAGAAAATCATGAAAAGAGAGTCAACAATCTGACTGAAGAAAACAATACCTTAAAAAATAGATTAACTCAAATGGCAAAAGAGGCCCAAAAAGCCAATGATGAGAAGAATGCCTTAAAAAGTCTAATTTGCCAGATGGAAAAAGAATCTCAAAAGCATTTTGAACAGAATAATTCCTTCAGAATTAGAGTGGAGAAAATGGAAGCAAATGACTTTATGAGAAATCAAGATACCATTAAACAGATCCAAACTGTAAGGGCCCCTGAGAGCTACCTAGATGTCTGACCTTAGTCAGTGTGCCCTTGCTGACAAGGAAAACCTGAGGTGGGTAAGAGGCATCCAGGTGTGTATTCTGCCTCAATGACTGCACGTCAAACATGGGGGCATTGAGTATGCACCATCAATGGAGAAGCACTCCCCGCCTATCAGGACCCTGTTGCCAGGACACCTGACAAAAGGGCAGACAGAAAGGGAATAAAAGGGGCAGGCGAATAAGGCTTGGGGGGCAGCAGCAAGAGGAGATTTGTAAGACAATAAAGATGCTTGGCCATTCCACTGAGGTGTGTCGGACTATTCTGTCCATATCCGGAGTTCTAACTCTGAAGAGTCATCGGGGCGACTGAGAGCACCTGCAGGGCCGTTGGGGTGGCCGTGTGCAACTGCAGGGCTATGGTAGGTACTCTGGGGCCCCTGGGATCCCCGAGTCTGGCTGGCCTGGACAGCAAACAAATGAAAAAATAGAAGGCAAGGTGAAATATCTCCTTGAAAAAACTACTGACCTGGAAAATAGATCCAGGAGAGACAATTTAAAAATTATTGAACTACTTGAAAGCCATGATCAAAAAAAAGAACCTAGAAAGCATCCTTCAAGAAATTCTCAAGGAAAATTGCCCTGATATTTTAGAACCAGAGGGCAAAATAGAACTTGAAAGAATTCGCTGATCACCTCTTGAAAAAGATCCCAAAAAGAAAACTCCTAGGAATGTTATAGCTAGGTTTCAGAGTTCCCAAATCAAGGAAAAAATATCACAAGCTGCCAAGAAGAAACAATTTGAATACTGTGGAAACACAATCAGGATAACCCAGGATCTAGCAGCTTCTACTTTAAGGGATCGAAGGGCCTGGAATATGATATTCCAGAGATCAAGGGAGCTAGGATTTAAACCAAGAATCACCTACCCAGCAAAACTGAGGATTATGTTCCAGGGGAAAATATGGTCATTCAATGAGGTGGAGAACTTCCAAGCATTTTTGATGACAAAACCAGAACTGAATAGAAAATTTGACATTCAAATACAAGAAACATGAGAAGATAAACATGGAAAAGAAATCATAAGGAACTTATCAAAGTTGAACTATTTACATGCCAACATGGAAAAATGATAATTGTAACTTATGAAACTTTTCTCAGTATGAGTATAGTTGAAGGGAATATAAATGTATATATATGTATACATACACATATGTCTATATAGAAGGGTATATATGTGTATGAATACATATGTGAGTGTGTGTATATATGTGTACATAGACAGAGGGCACAGGATCAATTTAATAGGATGGGATAATATTTTAAAAGGTGAAATTGAGAGGTGGGAGAGGAATAGAATGAGAAGAGACAGGGAGAGACAGAATAGGGTTAATCCTCTCATATAGAAGAGGCAAGGGATAACTGTTACAATGGAGGGAAGAACAGGAAGGCAAAAGGGAATAAGTC
>CM053583.1:135958-168997 GCA_028627135.1 Pseudochirops cupreus
GGGTCCTCAGGGTCCGTAGCCACTTTAGCAGAGGGCCTAGGGGCAGGGAAGATCTTCAGATTCCCATAACAACAGTAGAGTAGGGGGGAAGGGGATAAGAGGGGGGATGATGGAGGGGAGGGCAGGTTGGGGGGGAGGGTTGTTAGAAGCACACACTTCTGTAAAGGGACAGGGACAAAGTAGAGAATAGAACAAGTGCTGGGAGGAATAGGAAGGAGGGAAATATAGTCAGTCTTTCACAATATGTCCATTGTGGAGATGTTCGGCATAACTACACATGTATGGCCTGTACTGAATTGCTTGTCTTTCCAGTGGGGGTGGGTGACAAGGGAGGGAGGGGAAGAAATAAGATATACAGGCACTGGGGTAGAGAGATCCATCTTGCCCTACCAGAAAATCAGAGGGGTGATAGGGGAGGATATAGGAGAGTGCAGATTAGGGGTGGGGGTATACAATGGGATCACTGTTTTGGGGTGGTGGGTAGTGGAAAGACGAGGAGAAAATTTGTAACTCAAAATCTTGTGGAAATGAATGATGTAAACTAAAAATAAACAAAAGTTAAAAAAAGAAATGAGTTTTGATTAGGAGTATTGAGGAAATGGGGAAAAAGGAAGCAGAGTCACTTTGAACATTAAGTAGGTATAAAACAGCATAGAAATTCACATGCTGGGGTGTAAGGTTCCCTGGAAAACATCTAGGTAAGGACAAAAGGGAAAACAGAAGTGATATCTATGAGGCTGTATGCTAGAGACTACCTAGTCAGACAATAGATATGGGTGATGCTTTCCTATCCTAGATCACATGCATTCTGGTTACCTCAGAGAAGACATCACAGAGCCAGAGAAGGTTCAGAGAAAGTGACCGAGAATACTGGGGACAAGCTTGCCTTGAATAGCAAAGAAGAGATGTGGTTTCTATCAGCAGGTAGAATATAGGTTCCAATTACTAAAAACCAGGACTAAGGCATCACTGCTGTAAGAGTAAATGGAGTAGCTTTAGGACAAATAAAAGAAATGCACAATATATTTATGAAATTAATCATGAAACATCCATAAAGTCAGTTGGCTGATGGATTTCCAAGGTCGAACTATAAAGAGATGTAAGAAAACTATACATAAATTAACGGATGATAAAGTCACAGCTCAATTCAGTTTAATTTAATTTGGTAAACATTTCCTAAATGTCTTCTGTGTGTGAGCCTGTTGTACTGGCGCTAAGAAGATCTAGATGCAGCAGGTAGTGCTGCCGGCCCCAGGCAGTTCATGATCTAGTGCATTGTTGTGTTATTAGGGGAGGAGATTGTGAGGGAGTTCTTCAGGTGGAGAGCCAGGTTATAATTTGACCCTGGCTTTCCTTGGGCATGAGTCTGACCTAATTCAGCATTTCTGCTGTTCAGTGGTGGCATTTGTCCAGAGCTGTGTTATCCCCTTCATTCCATGGAAGTCACAGAGATAACAAACCAACAGGACACCCAGGACTTCCCTTAGACAGAGGCCTTTTCTCTGGTTCCCATTGTCTTCATAACTCACTCTCTGACATGGGATAAACAAATCCCATAGGCCTATTTTAATTGAAAATAACAACTGAACAAGGATATCTTTATCTCAGGGCACTTCCTGTTATGAAACTGAAACTTTGCTTGGTAACAAGAGAAATGTGGCCACCCTGGGCCAAGGCCAAATGCTAATCTTTCTTGTCACATTGATATATTAAGAAGTTGGAATTTCCAAAGAAAACAGTCACTTTTGCTTAGAAGTTAAGGAAAACATTGGTAAGCTTCCATATGTGAACTCCAGTCCTAAGCCCTGATGGAAGGTCCTGGCCCAGATGGTCACTATAGCAACTCTTGGAAGTGTTGGTGATTTCTAAGATTCGGAAGGAGACACCCACTCTCCTTTAATTGGCAGAAACTTGAGGAAGCTCCTTCTGTGGTTGAGGAGAGCCAGGACAACTTGGATAGCCCCATGCACATTCGCCTCTAGGAACTTTGTCACTACCAGCCTGGCTGCTCCTAAGCAGGATGAGAGGCACAGAGAGAGTGGACAAATGGCCCCTGGGCTCCCCTGAGCTCCCAGGGAGCCAGCCTGGGCAGTCCCACCTCCAATGCCCAGGATAATCTTCCTTACACATTGTTGGGATCTAAGCTTTCCTCTGCACCAACAATCTAAGTAAAGTCCTCTTGCCCATCAGGAAAGCAGACCATTTCTGGAGCCCTCCCAGATATCTCCAACATCTCTCTTTGTACTTGGAGCTCTCCCTTCCCTGGGCTGTTCTGCCTGAATTAGAGAGAGTTCTAGGAATGTCAATGACCAGACTGTTCTGCTTGTGACTGCCAGCCCCCACTCTGACAGGGACCATCTGTGTTAGTAGGGACAAAGTCTCTTCTTCTGTCCCAGGAGTTAACCCTGCTGAATCCAGCAGTCTTGCTGAAATTCTGCTGTTTAGGTTGGGTCCAGCCATTGTCCCTCCCACTGGTCCTCCAAAGACCCTCCTTCACCACTGATGTTCCTCTGGCTCCTGGAAAGGAGCCCCCATCAAAGTGACTTTCCCACCGGCCACCAGTCCAGTTCCCCATGCGTATACTCTCCCTTGGTTGGAATGTCAGCTCCTGAGTCCAGGGGTTTTCTCCCATCTTAGATTTGCACCCCAGGGATCAGCACAGTGTTTGGTACCTAGGACAGGGATAGGCACCCCACCTGGGCTTTCTTAGTTAGGTACAGGGAACTCCCAGATAAGGAAACTCCCTCTTCAATTCCAATGGCCTCACCTCAGCAGCTTCCAGGATGAAAGAATTCCCTTTGGCTCAGAGAGGTGGGCTGATTTGCCCAGGGTCACAAAGTCATTTTATGTCCGAGATGGAACTTGAACCCAGGCCTTTGGGCTTCAAGTCTGGCACTGTAGCTAATATACCAGGCTGCATAAGCTCTTAATGAGCATTTTGCATTCATCTCTCCCTCTGGGCTTCAGTCTCATTTACAAAATGAGAGCATCATTGGATGGCCTGCAATGTTCCCTCACCCCATGGGGTCATCGGCATTATAAGACCAAGCCATTGGTGTCTCCTGATATCTCCCTGTCCCGATACAATGCTGCTGATCAGTACGAATCAGGTTTTGTGGACAAACCTAAATCCTAAGGGGTTAGGGAGGGGAGATCCATCCTGCCCTACCAGAAAGTCAGAGGGGTGAGCGGGAGGACACAGGAGAGCGCAGTTTGGGGGAGGGGTGATACAGGGGGATGGCTGTTTTGAGGTGTCGAGTGGGGAAAGATGGGGAGAAAATTTGTAATTCAAAATCTCATGGAAATGAATGATATAAACAGGAAAATAAATAATTTATTTTAAAAGTTTTTTCTAAAAAAATGCATATATTTTATGTAAATAATTCCATGTTATTTCAGAACAAGCTAGACAGATCATTAGAAACTGCCCTCAATGTGTTATCTATATTATTCCTCCAGGAATCACCGTTAACCCACAGGGAATTAAAGGTGACCATATCTGGCAGATGGATGTAACTCATTGTTCTCCCTTTGGTAAGTTATCACATATACACGTCGCAATACATACTTCTTCTTCTTTTACCTCTGATTCCCTTCAGGCGGGGAGGCAGTAAAAAATGTAATTAACCATATGTT
This sequence comes from Pseudochirops cupreus, assembly GCA_028627135.1. Classification (NCBI taxonomy): domain Eukaryota; kingdom Metazoa; phylum Chordata; class Mammalia; order Diprotodontia; family Pseudocheiridae; genus Pseudochirops; species Pseudochirops cupreus. Next base: position 139,595 of record CM053583.1, read on the forward strand.
ACAATCTTCTGCTTCAAAGAGCATTCCAAAGCAATTGAAAACTGACAATGCCCCTCCTTACACATGCAAATAATTGCAATCTTTCTGTGGTCATTTTCAAATAAAATTACTGACAGACATCCTTTATAATCCCACTGGTCAAGCTGTAGTTGAACGACAGAATAAAGATATTAAAACCTAGTTACAAAAACAAAAAGGGGGAACTTGGACTAATATGCCACAAAGGCAACTAGCTGCTGTGTTATACACCCTAAATTTTTTAAACATCACTAAAGATGGTTGTACATCAGCAGAAAAACTATTTGAAAAAGTACATACTCCCCAAATGAAAGTGATGTGGAGAGATCCCCAGACAAAGAAATGGGAAGGGCCTGACCCTTTACTAATATGGGGGCAAGGCTATGTTTGTATTTTTCCAGAAGCCACAGAAAGAACGGCGTGGGTACCTGAAAGGAATGTCAGGATGTGTACTCAACTCTCCCAGAAGATGAAAGAGTTCTGGCAGAAGAAGATATCACAGAGATGGAACATGAGGATAAAGAAGAGGTATCCTAATGCAACCACTACACAAAAAGCTGTGCTCACATGGGGGCAGATTGAGCATTTATTATAGCAAGCCAAAGAACTGAAACCTGTAACCCTAGGATTTGTGTTTCCTGCTATGATCACTGGTGGGAACAGTCTCCAAGTTGACTGTCTCAGAGGAGTGCAGTACCTGGTTTTAGTTCACTTAGCTGTTATAAGGACCAGGGATTGTGAGCAAGTCAAACAAGGTGATGGGTGGTTCTCAGGTCCCTGGGAAATAGGAGGCAGTGAACACCTGGTGCTGGTCAAAGCAGTGCACTTTGCCAGAGAGTGAGGTCATCGAGAGAGCAAAGGATTGTGGTTATGCCAAGTTCAGGGCACAGCCTGCTGTCTGGGCCTTAGCTCTGGGAAACAGAGGGCCTCCAAAATATTTGACACAGAGATAAAGACAGACAAAATAAGGAAGGAAATCTTTTTTCCAGGCTCGTAGAAACTCGTGTTATTACAAACTAATTAGAAGCTAAAAATTATAACTGAAATGTAATATATCTTTACTGTAAATTTCCAAATTATGGTTTAAAGATTTTTTTAAAAAGATTTTTGTAGTTTCTAAAATAACTTGGTGGGCTTTCGGAGGTTTGCAGCTAGAATTCAGATTAAACCCAGACAACCTCTCTCTCCTTCCTAGAGGGCAAGAATTGGTATTGTATCAGGAAATCTGCAGGAGAGAGATTAAGTAGAGAGTCAGACAAGTATGATTGAGACACAAGAAGAGATGAAGTTAAGAAAGCCGTGATGATAAGGAGAAGTGGGGAATTCACACATAAAATGAAAGGTTTGTCTCAAAGTTGTTAGGCTTCCTCTGGAGGATAGCAAAAGAAAGGAGACGGAAAGTTGGAGCAGATAAGGATGAGAGAAGAATGGGTGGAAAGTTAAAAGAGAGTTGGAGTCTGTTTACATCAACAGTGTGAGCACAGGGTTTGAAAGTAAAGGGTTTGGACTTTGGAAAGAAGTTTGAGAAGGGTTTGGCTCCACTGAGATGAACCATGTGGAGCCTCTCCCTGTCCTTCATCTCAGCAACACAAAAGCCTTGGGAAAAGCTGAACCAAGAACTTCATCCACCTTCTTCAAGTATCCCGGTGGGTTAATGTTAGAGTCAGAGGCTTTAGGGTTAGGTTTGGAAGGAAAGTGTGGGAGAGAAGAGGTATCGGACTGACCAGCAAACTGAAGGTCTACAGAGCCATGGTGCTGACCTCATTGTTGTACGCCTGTGAAACCTGGACAGTCTACAAGTACCAGGCCAGGAAACTGAATCGCTTCCATTTGAATTGTCTTAGGAGGATTCTGAAGATTACCTGGCAGGATAAGGTACCAGATACTGAGGTCCTCTCTTGAACTAAACTGCCAAGCATTCAAGTCCTACTGAAAAGAGTGTAACTCTGATGGGCTGGCCACATTGTTTGAATGCCAAACATATGCTTGCCTAAAAGACTCTTGTACAGATATCTCACAGAAGGCAGGCACTCCCATTGTGATCAGAAGAAGAGGTACAAGAACATCCTCAAAGTCTGTCTTGGAACTTTGGAGTCAATTGTATCACCTGGGAGACACTGGCACAGGACTACCCAGGGTGGCAGGCCCTCATCACAGAGCACAGCACCTGTGAGCAAAGCAGGACTGAAGTAGCTCAAAGGAAAGGCCAGATGTGTAAATGTAGAGAATGCCCCCCAAGTGTTCACACTCTGGAAGGCATTCCAAGCTCATACTGGTCTGATCAGTCACATTGGACACATTGAAATGTGAAGGATAGCATCTCAAGCTTCAAACTTTTCACGCCATTGCAGAATGATGTCGTTTTGGTCTTCTTTGGAACGAAGGACAACAACCGGCCATCCAGGTGGGATTACGCTAAGAACGCAAAGGTTTGTCTCATTGGGTGATTTTAAAGGAACCTCAAAAGTTTGTGGAAAGGTGAAGTGCCCCCAGGAATCTTTGAAAGTGAACTAATTAGAAGGATCCTGGGAAGATGGCAAAATAAGACAGAGAATTACCCGGCCCTGCACAAACAATTTAAAATTATGCCTGAGATGGACTTTAGCATGGCAGAAATAATTAAAAGTTGGGGTAAAGCAGTGATGCAGCCCAAGACAACTTGGGAGGACAGTTAGGAAAGACCTGCTCTCCTGCAGTGGTGGCCTGGTCTGATTGGAGCACAGATACCTCCGGGCAGAATCAACTAGCAACAAGCCCTGGAGGCAACTGTGTTGGCAGCAGCCTCAGCTTCATGGACAGTGTGAAAGTCAGACTGCTGTACAAGGAAAGATTGCAGGGCCTTCCACTGGCACTGGACAAGAGCACAGGTGTGCTGACTAGATGTGGTCCCAGGCTGTGACTTTGGAGGAGGAGGAGCAAGTACACATTGGTGAGTGTGGTAGGGGTGGGTGCTGCTGGCTTCAGTCACTTGCAATAAAACAAAGTCCCTGACTTCAGTACCTGGGCAAAGGGGTGAGCTGAAGCCTGCAGCCACAGTAGGAACCACAGAGACAGAGACTGCTTGTGGTAAGTGTTTGCTGGGGCCCGGGTTGTGACTCAAGAGAGGAAAGGATACCTAAGGTCAGACCCCCAGAGAGAACTCAGAAAATAATGGCATGAAAAAGTCTGAAGCTTGAGACATTATACCTCACACCTGACTCCAACATAAATTAACAGCTAAGAAATAAGATGCTAAATAAATAAACAGTGTGCTGGCCAGCAAGTTTTCCTGGCCCCAGAGTCATGCCCTCCCCACAGCATCTCCCCCACCAGAATTTGTGGAGATGGCAGTCTTCTCTGCTCATCTCTCAAGGTTCTCTCACAGGAGAGTCATGCAATCTGGAGCTCAGCCCACTCAGCTCAGGACTTCAAAAGACCCCCTTATCCTAGGCTCCTGGGGTCAGACTCAAATAGTAATGGACACCACTAAGCTGGACATAAGATGGAAAGGAATGAGCATTTGTGAAGTACCTACTATGTTCAGGCACTCTGCTGAGCACTCCACACAGATGCTCTCCTTTGATCCGCACGACATACCTCAAGGATGGTGGTATTATTATCCCCACTTTACAGTTGAGGAAACTGGGGCAAATAGGGGCTCAGTAACTGGCTAGGGTCACACATCTAGGAGGTATCCAGGACCAAACTTGAACTCAGGGCTTCCTGACTCCAGGCCCAACAGTCTTACCTATTGTCCCAGCTACCCTCGGAGGCCCAGTAACCAACAACTGTTTTTGAAAAATGAGCAACAGCTCTAGGGAATGTGGAGTTCCAGGTGCTGCCTAATGGTCACTGATCCCAGCTGCATCTCGGTGCCTACCGAAAGCTCTACTCAGTCTGGTCTTTGTGGACTGAGGCCTCTGGAGATCAGAGCCTGGCCGGCAGGGCAGACACTACTGGACACGCTGCTTTGGTTCTCTCTGAGCTGGAGCCTGTTTGGGGCCCTGGGGAAGAGGGTGACTTACATGACGGATAGATCCCATCAGGACAGCCAGAGGAGGCAGGCTGCTTCTCTCCAACTTGAGGAGGCCAATGAATGGTTTCCCCCACCTCCTGTCTTCCCCCAAATCTGACTGAGAGGCCTAGACCCCAGGCTTTCTTAGGCTGAATTGTTTTTTGTCCCGCCCACATCCTCTGTTCTAGGGCTTCTGCCAGCATGTTTTGATCAGTGTGATGTCATCAGAAAAGAAAGCCCTTTTCAGATCTCCTCCTACTGTAACATGGCAATGTGGGCCTGAGGAAACACAGGCACAGAGTCAAGTCCATTGGCAAGGTGGAAAGTTCCGCCCTCTTGCCCTGCCTACATGGCCTACAACATCGATGAGGTCACAAATGGCTATGGTGTGGCATGTAATGACAGTGTCCAGCCACCCTTGGCACAGGGATCACAGCGCTGTGGTGAGCAGAGTGGGTATAACAAAAGTACCCCAATTTTCTTCATCTCCATTCCTAGAAAAGAAATCTCTTTCAAAAGCTGAGTCTTATCCCCACCTCAACCACAGACCCAGCATGGTGTTCAAGTGAGATGGTTTGGATAACTCTAAGCACTCCCATTTGGCCTTACCCACAAGCATATGCCTAGAGGGTACTGAAAAGTCCTGCACAGATACTAGGTCCCTAATGGTCCTTCTGTCCATGGTCTGCCCTTGGTAGCTTCTCCTGAAAGATCCAAATGGGGCAGGTGCTTTAGAGGCTGCCTCAGACTGGGATAAGGCTGAAAGGTCCCAGCACCTAGGGTCCTGGTGCTGAATTTCCCTCTATACTTTTACTACCCCCTTCAACTGCTTTCTTATACACCCTGTGTTTCAGGATTCAGGACATCAGAATCCCAGTGTTTCAGGAAAGAGGCTCCTTGAGGGAGGGAGAGGTTGTCATTGCCCTCTGACCACCTGGCAAGCTGAAGGATAGAGGGCTTCTTTCCACCACTCTGTTACTCCAAATGCTAGAGGAAGGCCTAATGCCAACATGCTTTTAATTCTGGTTTGATGTTGGGACCAATGTGACCCTTAGTTCTCTGGGCATGGCCCTCTTTCTCCTAAAATGAAAATAAATTTGGTCACTCAGCTTAGATATGGTGACTCCATCATGTTCTCATGGCTAGGAGTTTCTATGTCATTTAGTAATCAAGAATCTGCATCTAGAGAGGCAGCGGCCAGTCAATTCCCAGGGACACCTTTACAGTGTCGAAACCAAAACTTATTAAGGGGTTTCTCACGGGCTTTTATTTAGATATAAACTGGGTGCCTGAAAAAGGGCTTAACCTACTGACCCCCACACCTACACTAGGGGGTTGTTGTTGTGAGCCCACTTAGAGAAAGCTGGGGTCAATGGGGGAAATCTGTGACCTCCCAGCAGGGACTTTCTTATGCCAGAGGAGTATCACAAGACACACTCCAAGGAGGCTGTTTTTGTAAGGCTTCAGTGAAAGGAAGAAAAGAAGAAGGGATAATTAGAATGTAGTTCAGAAAAGATAACAATCTACTTTATCATAAAATAAGTTAGTGATGAAAGTCCCAACATTCAATCCTTCAGAGTAAGAAAAGGAAGGCGAGAGATCTAGCAAATTGCAATGCATTAAGTATAAACTTTTGCATGTGTTGGTAAATTCAGAAATTGGTAGACATGCATTAAGAAAAGCTATGGCAATCCTTTTCAATGTTAAAATGATTTTTTTTTTGGAGGGGGAAAGGTAGGGCAGTTGGGGTTAAGTGACTTGCCCAAGGTCATACAGCTAGTTTTGTGTTAAGTGTCTGAAGCTGGATTTGAACTCAGGTCCTCCTGACTCCAGGGCTGGTGCTCGATTCACTGTGCCATCTAGCCACCCCTTAAAGCGATTTTAAATGTCAAAGAAGTTGTTCAGCATACTAGTAAAAAACACCTAAAAGAACTATTGTTTAATTCACATTTAACTGTTTTAATTAGAACCAATGTGATGTTTCCTGTTAATTGAATCAGCAATTATAGTCTCAGCATCATTGTTCTAAATTGTGTGGTTAGGAAGCTTTATAAAGACTTTTTTTAAGGCAGTTTGGGTTAAGTGACTTGCCCAGGGTCACACAGGCAGTAATTTAAAGTATTTTTTAAACTAGTTAATTTTGTAAAATTAAAGATTTCCACAAGGCACTATTTTTCAGTAGGTATTGAATACCTTTCTGAATCTCAACTGGATAACATGCCCTGTTACAATTGATCATGAAGTATAATTATCTGAACTGTCATGAAACCAATAGTCCACTATCAAGGGGAATACTGTGCCTCACACAGAGAACACAGTCTGAAAACTGCTGCAGGTGAACATCTGTGCCTGGGATGATTGAGGGGACGACCTCAGTGTAGGCAAAGGTAGGACTCTCTTGACTCAGTTTAACAGGAAAATTATCTCACTTGATTCTGAGCTTTTCTATTATGACCTGTAAATAACACGGAACTTTGCTCTGTTAGAAATCACTCTCACCTTGAATCAAACAAGGTTAAGGGAGTTTTTCCCATGTTATGGCTGATGCCCTCTAGGGAACAGTGATAACTGCATCCCTCCTTTTCCTCTCATAGCAAACTTCTGTAATCAGGGAAGGTAAACTGTGAAAGTCTGATTGAATCTGTGTGACACATTACTTGAAAAACTTGTGAAATATATTGGCATAAAAATTATTAGAAGAAAGAACATATTAACAGAACAATTAGAAAACAGTTGGTTTTGGATGGGACATGATTAAGATGTTTATTGATTCTGCTACAAAGTTTTGTAGTGCATATACATCTGATCAAAAAAGCAAATGCTTTCAGACTAAGTCCTTGAATTGCATCATTCTTTTAGAGTGATCTGAGATAATAAAGGGAGAATTAGAAAAATGTAGAAATAGACAAGTTTTTTGTAAAAATATAAAAGTGTTTCCTAATTTAAAGTTTTCAGTGTGATCACACTGTTGTAACAGGAACTAATCCAAATGTTTCCAATAAGATATTTAGGCCTTGAGTATGATGGTAATAAGTTTTTAAAGTTAGATAAAAGGTTTTACACATAAAAATTGTTGTGAGTTATATTCTTCTCACACTTGAAAACTCATTCAACATGATCTGATGTACTCCCCCTTTCTTTATTATCTGTGAAGCAGTTCAAGGAAAGAATTTGATTTTGGATTTGGGACTCTTAAGTTTGAAATTTGGAACTTTGAAGAGGACTTTAATTTGGACTTTAGTCTGGTGGATCTTTGGATTTGGGGACTTTTCCTCACTTTCTTATGCCAGAGTGATGCCAGAACCACTAAGGAAAGATGTTTCCAGGCACCAGTTGACTACAAAAAGAAACATGCTGATTAAGTGGACATTGCAACTGATGATTGTGCTTGGACCACTTTGGTCTTTTTGTTTCATGATGTTAACATTTTTTCACTGTGTTGACAGCCACAATCACATGGGCACTTAGTGTCCAACAATGATTCCCAACATTAGAGGCTCCATTAGAGCTTCTTTGCTACTGTGAGTTTCAGTTCCCTAATAGCACTCACATGTTCTCTCTGTCCATGAGACATTAGGAAAAGTTTGGCATCAATCTGAGCTTATTCTTCATTTAATAAATTCTATCAAGTTTTAAACAAATTATAAGAAAGATGAATCTATTGGCTCAGGTTGTTTTCTACTTTAACCCAGCTTTTCTGCTTCTGTAATTATGCTTTCTCCATTATCACAATAGTAGGCTTGGGAAGGTCCAAAAGGAGGGAAATTGGGAGGAAATGGATTTATCTTATTGTTCCATAATTGTTCTGCATTAGCTGATGTACTGACTCTGCTACTGAAGTGTGTTCCAATTGGATTCCAAAGAAACACATGATGGTACAGGATATTGATCAAGAACATGCTTCTATCAGTGTGGAATAATTTTCAAACGATCCGTGGGGAGTACATTCCCCAAGGAGGAAAGGGGCGGAATTGTGAAATTGAAATTTAATTCATATTGGCTATTAGGTCAATCATTAGACTCCACCTTGTCTGAGACCGTTCCCCATTTTGGGAGCTATATTTTTAGAAAAGCTTTATGCTGATAGATCTATGTGAGGGCTTGATCAGTTTAGTTTCTATTCCACAGTATTCAAATGACGAGTCTTAACAAAGCGACCACAGAGTCCTAACAAAAAGTTTTAAGGAGCTTTAATTTACCAGCTGGGGCTAGTCCATGCCAATTCAAAGGGAGGGAGCAGCCCTGAGCTCAAGATTTCAGAAACTTACATACAGTATAGCTTCACAGGTGCAAGTAAGTTGCTGAGGCAAGGGGTTTGTGATTACAGGGCATGATGACCGAGCAAGAAGAATGAAGAATAGGCAAGGGGGGGAGTTTGTGATCACTTCTGCAGGTAGGGGGTTGTGGGGTAAGCAGTGAGGGGCACAGGGCATACTGACTGAGAAGAAAAACAAATGAAAAATAAGCAAATTACTCTAGGCCAGTTCCTTGACTCCTATCTTAAGTCCATGAAGTTTCTACTTAACTAGTTCCTGGCCACTTCAGTATGAGATGTAGTTCTCCATTTGGAATTCCCTATTCCTGTCTGTCAGAAGTTTTACTCATGTTTCAGAGAAATTTGTACAAGATGGATGCTGCTATGACTTGCTGATATAAAATTTATGTTAAATCAGACGATTTCATCATATCTCAGCTAATAAGCAAAAACATTGTATGTTGATAAGGATTGTGTAAACACACCAGATCCCTCATTTTTCATTATCAGTTCCCTACTTTCAATCATGATAACACCCATAATTTTGTAATGTTGGTTCCTCTTTTATGTTTCTCATTAGTGACTATAAGAATGTTCTGTTGGCTCCCAAATGGTGTCTTTAGTTTCTGAGGAGCCTTGGATTCAATTTGTTGGTAATTGCTAGCTTTGCTAATAAATTGACTGTGCGCAGGATTTTGTTTCCTCAGTCTTTATTAATTTTAATTGTGACAACAGGAAAACTAATTCCTTCTGTGAGGAAATGTGGGGCCCTGGTCCTATTTTATATCTCTTCCTTTGAGATTCATTCAATCCACATCCTCACACAGAATGAAGATTCTGGTAGCAATTGTCACCAAGCTGCTGGACACTCTCCTTGCTTCCTCATTGAGTTCAGAGCTGGCTCACAGCCTTTCCTCCCCAGCTTCTCATATGAGGGCACATGTGTTTCTGAACAAATCTAGTAAAATCAAAAAACCATGACAACTAGTTGAGGTTATACAAGTTGATGTTATACAACCTCAACGAGGTGCTCACTGCTGCTTGGTAATCCTTTGATATCTCCCTGATTGACTCACTCTCCCACCTCCACAGCCGCCCTTCCAACCCTCCTTATCACTTCCCACGGTTCCCATGGCTTTCCACAACTTTCCTGCCTTCCATCCTCTCAGCTGTATTGTCATTCAGTAAAAAAAATGGAGACCATTTGCTGAGGGCTCCCTCGTTTCTCTTCTTCCTTAACTCACTTCACCCAGATGGCTTCTACCACTGGCTCCTCCTTTGCCCCTGTCTCACCTGGGGAGGTGGCGAACAATCCCCTCTACGTGAACAAGAGATCCCGTTCCAGTGCATCTCCTCCAGTGGCTCACACCTCCATCATCTCCACTTCCTAGCCCTCGAGCTCTCCTTTTCTCCTTTCTGGCTGCTCCGCTGCTGCCGCCAACGTCCCTGTCTTCTCTAGCCTCTGAGAACCCTCATCTCCATGAGCTGTCCTTGCATATCTCCCCCCACACACACCCCTTGTGGCTAAGCAACTAGAGAAAGTATCAGTAACAGGTGCTGGCACTTCTACTGCTCTCATTCTCTTCTTAATTTTCCGAAGTTTGGCTTCCAACTTCATCACTCAACTGAAACCTCTCTCCTGAAGTTACCAATGATCTCTTAATTGCCAAGTCAGAGATACACAGAGAGAGAAACAGAGAAACACGCGCGCGCACACACACACACACACACACACAGACAGACAGAGGGAACGACAGACAGACAGATACGGAGAGGGAATTAAAAGAGAGGGGGGAGAGAGAGAAAGCAAATAACAACAATAATGACAGCAAACGGACTCCTGTGCCTCAGTTTCCTCATCCGCATGTAACCTTGGCTTTCAGCATGAGGCTCTTCACTGACGGAGAGAAGGACGGCTGCTGTGTGCCTGCATGAGGAGTGGAGTTGGGCCAAGAGCTCTGGAAAGAGCCTGTCTTTATTTCTGCTTGGAGAAAAGGCTCTTGAGGGTGCAGACTGTCTCCAGGGTGGACTTTGGGGTGGAGAAAGAGAAAGAATGCTTTATACACATCACAGAAGGGAGAAGAAACCTGTGGAGGTCTTCCTGAGGCAGGAGTAGTGCCCTTAGGAGACTGACAGTGACACTGGAAATGCAGGGAGCCATGGCTGGGCACATGAGCCTCATGCGACTGACGTCCTTCAAGTTGTGCAAACCCACAAACTACTGCCCTTGTCCCCTCCAGGGTTCCACCCACTTAATAGCCTCGGCAGACCCAAAGTAGGCACGTGGCCTCAGTGCTGAGCTGTGGGCGTGGGCTCAGAGAGAATCCAGCAAGAGAGGGAGAGGTGCCCCAATCTCTCCTCCTTGGAGAGATAGAGGACCAAGGGATGGAGGGAGGGCATGAAGCCCTAAAGAACCCAGAGTGACAGACCTGTCAGCTGTTAAAACTGGGGTGCCAAGAGCCATACACACGGTGACTGGACTAGGGTTGGAATTGCTCAACTGAAGCTCAGGGAAGGAGGCCAGAGAAGGAGGCCAGGGAAGGAGACGAGGTTGGGGCCCAAGCACTGCCCCATGGACTTTGTCATCAATTTCTTTAGAGTCTGTCCCACCTATACTCCCAGGACCTCATCCAGAGATGGGTAGAGATTGAATATGGACTGCATGACTGTCCCAAAGAGCAGACCCCAATTTACCACCATTTCCCAGCATTTTGATGACAGATATCCAAGAAAAATACTTTAAAGCCTCTGCCTGGTCTTAGAGCTGGTGACTTGAGTGAAGAAGATTGTTCATACCTTGGAGGTATCAAACAGTGCTGCTGGTAGCAAGCTGGGACCCCATACCTACACCCTTGGATCATCCCGGCAGGTGGCAGATGAGACTCACAAAGGCCAGAGGAAAAGACACCTTCCTCCAGCTGCCCAAAGACTTTCTCACCCAGATATGGATACTGAAAGTGATGTTTGCAGATTAAGAGAATGAACCCAGAGGCAATACTTGGCCTGCCTGGAATTGCTCCAGAAACTCTGAGGGTACAGACCTAATCCATAGAAAACAAATATGCTGCTGGTCAACTGACCCCTGCTGTTGGCCCAGGGTAGACAATGAGGTCTAGAATGACTCCTAGACAAGGAGTTCTAGAGATGGTCTGCTCAGCCCATCTCCCAGAGTAGGATAGGAGCAATCAACAAAAGCCCTGCGGAGACCATCTAGTTCTAGGCCATTAGGAGGTTACAGTTTCATACGTTCAAGGCAACAGTGGCAGAGATTGTGCATCGAATAAACCCGGTAGGTCACTGAACCTGCGGGTTGCTACACATGACACCTATGACTTGGAATAGGCTCCGTTCTGGCTTTGCTGAGATGGTCATTTGACTGCACAGCGTGCTCTTATGGAGATTGCAGCTTGCTTGGTTAGCACATACAATCATGTTTAGAATGAAGCTATGGTTCTTATAGAAGTCTATTGACATGAAACAAATACGGTGCTTGGCAGCTAAATCAGGAAGAGCAAAAACAGAGAAAGAAAATTATAGACCAATTTCACTAATGACTATGGATGCAAAAATCCTAAACAAAATACTAGCTAGGAGACTACAACAAAATGTCACAAAGATTGCTAATTGTGACCGAGTGGAATTTAGACCAGGAATGCCAGAATGGTTTAGCATAAGGAAAACTATTAACATAATTCTTTATATCAACAACAAAAGTAACAAAAATCATGTGATTATGTCAATAGATGCCGGAAGGCTCCTAAAACAAAATACAATACTCATTCCTATTAACACTTGAAAGCATAGATATAAAAGGATTTTCCCCTTAAAATAATAAGAAGCATCCATCTAAAACCATCAGCAAGCATTATTTGTAACAAGGATAAACTAGAAGCCTTTCCAATAAGATCAGGAGTGAAACAAGGATGTCTATTCTCACCAGTATTGTTCAATATTGTACTAGAAATGCTAGCAATAGCAATAAAAGAGGAAAAAGAAATTGAAGGCATCAGAATGGACAATAAGATAATAAAATGATTTCTTTTTAGAGATAATATAATGATATACCTGAAAAATCCAAGAGATTCAACTAAAAAACTAGTTCAAATAATAATTTTAGCAAAGTAGCACGATACAAAATAAACCCAGATAAATCATAAGCATTTCTATATATCACTAACAAAACTCTGCAAGAAGAGATAGTAAGAGGTACCCCGTCTAAAACAACCATAGACAGCATAAAATACTTGGGAGTATACCTGCCAAGACAAACCCAGGAATCATACGAAACATAATGATGAAATACTTTTTATACAAATAAAGTCAGACTCCAATAATTGGAGAAATATTCATTGTTCATGGGTGGACGTAGCTAACACGGTAAAAATAACAATTCCACCTAAACCACTCTACTTATTTAATGCCATACCAATTAAATTATAAAAAAATTTTCTATTGAGCTAGAAAAAATAACAGTCATTTGGAAGAACAGAAGTTTAAGAATATCAAAGGAACTAAGGAAAAATGTAAAGGAAGGAGGTTTAGCATTACTGTATCTTAAGCTATATTGTAAGATAGTAATTATCAAAACTCTCTGGTACTGAAGAAATAGAAAGGTGGATCAGTGGAACAGAGTAGACATACATGATTATAATGATTATAGTAGCATTGTGTTTGACAAATGAAAAGATTTAAGCTTTGGAGATAGGAATTCACTTTTTGGTGAAAAAAAATTGTTCAGAAAACTGGAAAGCAGTCCAACAGAAACTAGGTATAGACCAAGATAGGGTCAAAGTGAATACATGACCTAGTCATAAAGGGAGATATCATGAGGAAATTAGAAGAACATAGAACATATTACCTAGCAAACTTACGGATAGGAAAAGCGTTCATGAATGAACAAGAGACAGAGAGCACTGTGATATATAAGATGGATAATTTTGATTACATTAAATTAAAAATAGTTTGTACAAATAAACTCAATGTAGCCAAGATTATAAGGAAGACAGAAAACTGAGAGGGGGAAACATATAAACAGTTTCTTGGATAAAGGTCTTATATCTTATATCTCAAATATATATAGAACGTTGTCAGATTTATAAGAATATGAGTCATTTCCCAATTGATAAATGGTCAAAAGATGTGAACAAGCACTTTTTGGAAAAAGTCAAAGCTATATATAGTCACATGAAAAAAAAGCTCTAAATCATTATTGATTAGAGAAATGTAAATTAAAATAACTCTGTGGCACCATTGCACACCTATCAGACTGGCTAAAATGATAGAAGGGGGAAATGACAAACATTGGAGGGGATGTGGAAAATTGGGACACTAATACACTGTTGGTAGAACTGTGAACCAATCCAACTATTTTGGAGAACAATCTGAAATTATGCCCAAAGAATTTATAAAACTGGGTATACACTTTGAACCAGCAATGGCATCATTAGGTCTGTTTCCCAAAGTGATACAGAAAGAGAAAAAATCTGTATGTTCTAAAATATTTCTAGCAGCTCTTTGTGGTGGCAAAGAACTGTAAATTTCAGGGATACCCATCACCTGGGGAATGACTGAACAAGTTGTAGTATATAATTATGAGGGAATGCTACTGTGAAGTAAGAAATGATGGGCTCAGTGATCTTAGAAAAAGACAGATAGATTTGCATGAAATAAAGAAGAGTGAAATGAGCAGAACCAAGAGAATGTTGTATACCGCATCAGCAATATCAGAATAATTGTGAACAACCAAGTTACTCTAAGTATTATAAATACTCAAATTAACTATGAAAGACCTATAAAGGCAGATGCTACCCAGCTCTAGAGACAGACTTGACCGAGGGAAGTATTATGCATAGTGTGGTTTTACAGATATTTATAATCTGGGTCAAATGGTTGCCTTCTCTACTTCAAAGTGGGAAGAGAAGGAGGGAGACAACCCTGAACTTCATATGGGACAAGAAAATAAATTAAATAAAAAGACAAAAAATAGGTTGCATTTCAGCTAAGGGCACAAAGGCCACCTGACTTTCCAGCCACACCTACAGCATTTTGCTTCAGATTCTGCTCATTAAAGGAAGGAATGGTCATCCGATCAGCGACGGGCGGAATGGGCACAAGAGTGACACTCTTTATTTCTGATTCAAGAGAGAGTGTACATGCCTCCAGACTCTGTGGGGGCTAATTCCAGACACATGGAGACAGACAGACCTGGGGAGGCAGACGTGAAAGCCCGCACCTCAACCTGCCCCTGATCTCCATTTGGACACGATCAGGGCCTCTCACTCAACTGAATCTGATCTCTCACTGCCCTCTAAGACGCTATTTACTTCTGCGTATATTTTACCCTGTAGAACTCCCCCAACTGCTGCCTGCTTTCTGCTCAGATAAATGTGCCTATTCACCATTTGTGATGCAATTTTGTGTAACTGGCATTTGGCAGAAAAAGGTCATTCTTGTGAGTGTAAGTTGCCTTCTTAAGACATGGTGGCAAGGGAAGTAGCTTGAACCAAAAAACTGTACCCCAGATGACCCACATTTAGGGGGTAAATGACTACCCAATTCTATACAGTATCCTTGGCTCTCAGAAAGCTTGCAGGTGCCCACTCTGGCTCCCCTCAATGCAGGGATAAAGGTCTTCCTGGAGAGAGGCACAAGTTCCTGGAGATAGCTGTCTTCAGGTCTCCATGGTTAGACACCTCATATGAACAAGCACAGGGCATCAGTGCCCCAGATGCAAAAATCAAGGTGTGAGACAGAATGGGGGCTCTATAAAGGCCCTCCCAGCTTGAATTCCCACTTATGTCCATTAGCCAAGAGGCCAGAGGAGGTGCAGAAGCAAAAGAGGCAGGGCCATTTGCTTTGTGGGAATATCTACGGGATTAACAAATAGAAGACCCAAACCTGGAAGGGACCTGGGAGGCTATGGAATCCAAAGCCCTCATTCTACACATGAGGAAACTGAGGCCCTGAGGCAGGCTGAGGTAAAGCAAGCTGCCCAGGAGTTCACAGCTAGTAACTGTCAGAGGTCACGTTTGAACTCAGAGCTTTGACTCAGAAGCCAGCGCTCTCTCCACTCTACCACCAGCTGCCTGACAGAAGGCTCAGGACACAGGACAGACAATGAAAACTATCCCTCCAAAGACCTGGACCTTTTATGAGCCACGCCCTAACAATCCCAGCTAGGCAGAAGTGGAAGGGACTGTCTGGGGAGACCCCCCTTCCCTGTCTTCCATTTCTGGTCTGGTTCAGGCTTTAACACCCCTGTGATCCCAGCCTCCCTGGAATTCCCTTATGAGAGCTGATCAGAGGGGTGACCCTGAGCATGAGGATGGCCTGAGGAGCTGATGGGAGGATCCTGAGAGGGGCTAAGGAGGCAACCAGGCAGAGGCTTCCAGATGAAGAGGCAGGGCTGGAGATGGAGAGCCCTGGGCCTCTGAGGTCTAGGTTAGGGGATAACACCACAAGACTGAGTCTTCTCTTCAGGGGAGGGTCGAAGCTTTCTCTCCAGTCGGTCTGTCCTTTCCTCCGACAGCCCTGCCTTTGGGCCTGGGACCCCAGCTGGCTTGTCATTGCCCCACAGAGCTGGGGACAGGACCTCAGAGGCCACTGAGGCCCCCACCCCCTCATTTTACAAGAGGGGGAAACTGAGGCTCAGGGAAGTCACATGGTTCCAAAGTGTCTGTGATGAAATCTGGTCCCCCTTATGCCAAGTGATGGAGGCCTCTTCTCTCTCCACAGACTTCTGAGGGAAAGGAACCGACAGGTCTCTAAAGAGTCTGAGGGTCACTTTGGGGGCCTTTGGGTACTGGTTGCACTGGCCCAGGCAAGAGTTGAGCTTGAAGTTGGAGCTTGGTTTAGAACAGTGGCTTGCCTTTGCTGCCTCCTCTCCAGAGGGCTTCCATGACTGGTGTCCATTTCTGAGAAATGACTTGCTCACGTGTTGTGGCAAGTAGCCAAGCCACAGAGAAAGTGGCCAAGTGCCTCCCACATCTGGTTTGGAGGGAGCAGAGAGGGGAGAGAAAGGATAGGTCCAATCTGGCACCTCTTGGTCCCAGACTCACTGCTCCATGAGGCAATCTAGTGCCTTTCCCTCACTCTTGGGCTTTGGGGGGGGGGAGGGGGGGAGGGGAGAGGGCAGGGCCCAACTCGTAAACATCCCGGGGCAAGATTGGGAAACTTCTCAGTCAGCCTTCCAGAGATCTTGTGCCCCCCTACCCCTTCCAGCCTTGTGACGTCCCTTCCCCTCTCCAGATAGGGTGAAGTGTGGAGGAAGCTGAGCGTCACATGGGCCTGCGCCAGCCAGGGCTTGGGGATGGGCAAGAGAGGAGAGGGTCGAAGTGCCTGAGCAGACACAGACCCCGACAACCGGGAGTGGAGCGTCTAGCTCTCTTGTAAGGATTCCAAGAGACAGCAGAATGGATAGGGTGCCCCTGGAAACATTTGGGCTGAACTCTCCACCCGTGGGGTGAGGTCTGCCTGAAAGAAATAAATGCACACAGGAACCTTGAAAGGGGAAGGTGAGAGGTAGGAAAGTGGGGAGAGAGGTAGGAGAAAGAGGGAATAAGAAGGAGGAAGAGGGGAGGGAGGAGGGGGGAAGGGAAAAAGGAAGAAAGAGGGGTAGGGAGGAGGAGACAGGAAGAGGGGGGAGGGGGAAGGCCAGAGCCAATTTCCTGGGGCCTGCCCTAGGAAAGTTTCCCAGAAGAGGGACAGAGTATCCAGGAAACACTGGAAGGGGGCAAAGAGCGGGGCAAAGGCTAGGACTGGGAGGTAGGAAGCCTGCTGTTGTCTTCCCTCAGAATCTGGGTTTCAGTTTATTGTGGCAAATTGGAAACAGACCGGAGGTGGGTGGGTGAGGAAGGGTCTCCTCCTTCCCCTCCGTTCCCCTGATAGGGCAGGGCTGGACCGGGCGGGGCTGGGCCCGGCTGGAGTGGTGCTGTGCTGGGATTCTCCAGGATTGTACCATTTCCAGTGCCCCGCCCCCAACACATATCCACACATACGCACTTAATCAATACATACTAATTAAGTGCCGTGTACCAGGCATTGTGCCAAGTGCGAGCGCTACAAAATGAAGCAAAAGACAGTTCCTGACCTGGAAGAGCTGCCCATCTAATGGGCGGTTACGTGGCAGATAAGGAGGCAGGGAGGGTTCCCACTGACGGCTGGAGGCTCCTAAATATAGGAGGGTGTGATTTTCCCCCTTGTGTAGGAGGGGCGGGGGAGCTGATCCTTCCGAACCAAGAAGAAAACCTGGGAGTCTGGACTTGCGGCCTGCCAGCTCCGCAAAAGTGACCCCCCAGTGGGACTGCCTGGGCAACCAGAGGACCTCGAGAGGACCAGGGCTTCCAGGAGGAAGGAGAGGGAGGAGGGCAGAACCCCCTGCCTTCCTCCCTCTGGGCTCCCCAGGTCTCTGGGGAATTCACGTGCTGCCGAGCTTGCACCCAGCATGGCCCGGCCCAGCCTTGCTCTCTCTGCAACACTCCCCCTTTTAGTAGGGGCATGAATACTCTGGAAAGTATCCAGTCCCCGACCAAGCATTGGGTTCGCCGCTTCTATCCAGGAGGAATAAAGAGAGAAGAAATCCCAGGGTGTGCAATCCAAGGTCTTCTGGAAAGGAGGGGTGGGGGAAGGGCTGGCCATTTGCAGAAAGCTTCCTGAAGGAAACGAGGCAGGGATGAGGGGAAAGGGCATTCCAGCGATAGAAACTGGGAGAAGGGTCCCCTGGCAGGAAGTCTCTGACAATCACTTGCTTTGGGTGGAATTGTCTGACCTGATCATTGTGTCATGGAGAAAACCAGAGCTTCCCCTAGCTTCCATCCACCTGCTCTTCTGGCGGTGTAGGTATTTAATAAATGCATGTTTGAAATATAGGCCTGAGAAAGGAGAGTCAGGACTCCGCCCCTAGTGGGGAGATCTCAATATTTATACCTCTGGCTCCGCTGTGAGCTGTAGCCTTGTCAACGTGACAAGTCTGATTTCTAACAGAACTGAACATGGCTACTGCACTCTCTGTCCGTGCTCAGAGACCCCCTGATGCTGGTGGGAGGTCACCCAGAGCGCAAAGGATCGTGGTCCTGCCAAGTTCAGGGCACAGCCTGCTGGCTGGGCCTTTGCTCCAGGAAACAGGGATTCTACTACTATCTTGACAAAAGCAAACCGACCTGCTTTCATGTGCCCAAACACTTCTGTCCCCTTCTGTCTTTGCAAGAGCTGCCTCTCCCCATGCCTGCAATACTGACCCTCTGCAGTGATTCTTCAAGGAGCCTTTAGACCTTCACCACCTCTTACTCCAGACCCAACCCCCCTCCCTGACCTACCCTGACCCATGGGCTCTCGGACTTGGTCATTAATTGGTGCTATTTGTTGAGTTAGCTGCAACCCAAATGAAGAGAAAGTCTGCCTAGGAGGGGACCCAAGGTTCTACTGCCCACTCCTGCTTTTTACCAAGGAATTCACTTACGTGTTCATGGCAGGTGGGTTCTCCAGTCCTGGGGTGCTAGCTTATGCCTAAAGGAAGGGGACCACCAGGGGTACCTTGGTCCGAGGGGGGCTGGTTGGTTGGTTGAGGTCCTTCATTCTCCAAGAGGACCAAACATGCATAGATACTCTCTGGGGAAAGACCACAATGGCAGCCAGTGGGGGGCAATATTTCAATCACACGGTAATAAGCCACAGAAAGTTCAGAAGGCAAAGAGCTCAGGTGGATACGGGGGCAGCTAGCGTGGGGACAAGGAATGGGGCTCTGGAGAGATATCAGTAACAGCAGGGAAGAGAATGGGGAGGGGGGGATGACCCAGTGGAGTCAGGAGGACAGAAGCAGCATGGAATGGAGCAGATGGAGGAGTGTTGGGGGTTTGAGAATGGGGGGCAACCACCTGAAGCTTAGCTCATTAATAGATCATCTCAAAGTTCTCTGTGAGCATTTAGGGTTAATTCGTTAGCAAAACGATTTGCTGTGGTTTTTTGTTTGTTTGTTTTCCGGTCTTAAAACTAGACAGTGGGTGGACAACTAGGTGATGCCTAAACAGAGCATTGAAAGGGACACTTTTTTTTTTAATTTTTTAAAGGAAAGGGACATTCTTCATTTGGACTTTCACCCTGATTAATGACCAAGAACATTAAAAAGAGTTTATTTGAAGTATGTCAAGGTAGCAACACCTCAACAGGCTGGTGACTGAAGATCAGCAGGAGGCCAGCTTTTATAGGTAACTCTAGGCCAATTCAGACAGGTCACCTCAACCCTGGTGTCTCAGTCCCTCCCCAAGGTAACAAGAATTGACAACTTGTGGGTAGCAGTACCTGACAAAGACCACATAATACCAAAAAACTGCTGCCTTGGGGTCTCTTCCTCTCCTGAGACTCCCCCAACACTGGGAACAATGGGATTCAGAATTAACTTAATTTTCAACAGAGCCCTGGGCCTGGAGTCCGGAAAACTCATCTTCCTGAGTTCAAATCTGGCCTCCAAGACTTCCTAGCCATATGACCCTGGGCAAGTCACTTCACCCTGTTTGCCTCAGTCTTCTCATCTGTAGAATGGGCTGGAGAAGAAAATGGCAAGCCACTCCAGCATCTTTGCCAAGAAAACCCCAAATGGGGTCCTGAGGAGTTTCACATGAGTCAACAAAAACAATGAACAGGATCCAGGGGCTGGTATCTTAGGATTTGGCTGGTTTTGCCTAAGGCAAGTCCACATAGCTTCAGGATATGGCCCTACTTAGTTTTCCTCTTGCAATGTCAACCTTTAAAAAGAGTTCGTTCTAAGAAGGACAAACAAAATTAGGCTGCATATGTATGTTTATTTCAAATTTATCTCAAAGCTGGTGGATCACACATAGAGAGACACGCATGGGAGTTCACTATGGAAATGGACTCACTGTCCATTTGTGCTGCACTGATTATATATCCACAGAACAAGGAAGTGCTTCCTTTTCCCTCCCCCTGATTCAGGATGCCTGTGCCATCCAAAATTCAAGTCTCTGTCTGTGCCAGCCATAAACATGGGCATTGAACATGTATTCCGTAGCAAGACATGATGTAATAGTGTCCATAGAGCAGCAAGATCAGAGAAATGCCATTGTCCATGGGAGTATCTGGTCCCAGTCTCCTTGTCATTGGCAGCCATAAATAGAAGAATGCTCCTGGGTGGCTTCATCCATCCCTGTAGCTGCTTCCCGACACAGGAAGGAGCACTTAGGGTTCACTCAGAGAGCAAAGCAAAGCACATCTGGTATTCCAGAGTATGCAAGGAAGGTTACACACAGAGTGGGCCAAAAATGTCTTTCTTGTGATTGACCAATTCAGCTTCCAGGCCCTTCTCAGGCGATGGGGGTGGGGGGCTCACAGTTGCCTTACACTAGTCACTTCCAAACTTACTAGACGAACTTCAGGGACAGGGACAGGAAAGTCAAGGGGACCAAAATGGGATACAGTTTCCTTGCATTTCCCTGAAATTCACATTTGCTGTATATCTATGTCTATTTGCTTCTCTGTGTCTAGATACAGAAAGATTCATCTGTCTGTCTGTCCCCAAAGTGTTAGTGAAGCATTAAGCTAGTAAAGCTGTGAACTGCCCTAAGATTCTTGGGAAACTTTCTCTTTTGCACTGGCTTCTCTGTGTTCAGATTCCCCCATCCCCCCAAGAATGTCAGTCGGGTCCTGGAGGTCAAAGGCAGTATCTTTCTTTTTTCTTTTGTGGCTTTGTGCCTAGTACAGTGCCTGGCATGTAGGCTTAGGATAGAATGGCTTGACTGAACCAGGATAGCGAGTGGCCTGGAGATCCTGCTGTTTTAGACCGAAGGGGAACCCCTTCAGCAGTTCTCTACAGTGCACAAGATGAAGTGCAAACCCTCAGCCTGGCACTGCCAGTTCTCTGGAATCTGGTGCCATCTTGGCTTCTTGGCACCCCTCTAAGGCACTCATGTTCTGCCCAGACTGGCCTGCTGATGCCAGCCTTCTTGTAGATTCCTACCCATCTCCCATTGACATTCTTCTCTGTCTCTCCCAGACAGTCTTCCCTGGCTCCCCACCCACCCAAGGCCAGATATTGTCTTGCCCCTGGTAGACAAGATTTATTTTTTCTGCCTCCTTCTTCATCCGCTTGCCCCCACATGTCTCTTATAATAGCTGTGGCCCTTATCAGAAAGGGAGCTTCAGAGAAGGGTTGTTCTCCCAGCTGGGAGGAGCCATGGAAGATTAATGAGAGGCAGAAGCTTCTGGAGAACAGGGAGGACTGACTCGGCACTGGTGGAGACTCACACAGGTAGCAGCAGCCCAACAGTTGTAAGTAAAGAATGCTGTAGCCCTGAGTCAGCTGGAGTGATGAGCCGCTGGAGCCTGGGCGGTTGGGGGGGGGGGGCAGGGAGGCCTCACTGACCTGCCGGACCGAGCTTCGCCATGTGCCTGACTGGGCCCTGCTCCTGCTGCCCTGTCCTGTCCTCTCAGGCCTCGGTCCCACTGCTGCCTAGCAAACTGACAGCTGGCCTACGTTTCTGTGTGCTCCTTTATTATGTGGTTTGTCTCCAGAGAAAGATAGTCTAGTTCTTATTTCGTCCTGAGCTATTAAGGAGTGGCCCACGCTACAGAGAAGGATGAGAAGGACCCATGATCCTGTGGTCCTGGACTTGGCCATGAGCCTGCACTGAAGCCCTGTCCCTTCTCTTTGGAGACCTGAAGTGGGACAGCTGCTTTGTAGATGTCTCTGGAATGTAACTAACAGAAGACTTAGGGAACCCTGCCAAGGCAAGAGGGATCTGACCATTCCACTGGCCTCAAAGGAAATAGCCAGAAACACTTGGGGCACACTACAAGGAAAGCAGCTGGACTCCTCCAAGGACCTCAGGTCTGAGCCTTGCCTTTTACAGAGCTCACGAAGAGTCTGCCCAAGCCGAAGAAGTCTTAGGAAGCCAAGAGTCCAGGCCAAAGCAGACTTGGGGATGAGAGTCCGAGGGGGAAAGTATATGGGGGGGCAGGCCATAGAGATCACCCCTTCTTCTGCCTGGAAGCTCTTCCTTCTTCCTTAAATGTTTCTTTTTTGTAGGGAGAAAACGAAACAGTTCTTAAAATCCAAATTGAACATAATCTCATATAATTAATGGCAAAGTTTCCAGTTTCAAAAGAAACATCAACTTTAAGTCATTTTTAAATTGATCAGTGCTTAACTTCAGTTTAGGACTCCTAAGCATCCAACTAGATGTTCTAATCAAACTCAATGACCTTCTGCTTGTTTCCCAATTCACACACACCTTTTTTTCTCTTTTTCATGAACCAGGAAGGGATTAATAGCAGGCAGTCAGGTTCCGGTCTTTGTTTTGTTGTTCAATCTTGCCCAACTCTCCCGGAGCCCGTGTGTGGTTTTCTTGGTAGAGGTGCTGGAGTGGTTTGCCATTTCCTTCTCCAGCTCCTTTTACAGAGGAAGAAACCAAGGCAAGCAGTGTGAAGAGACTTGCCCAGGGTCACATGGCTGGGAAGTGTCTGAGGCCACCTTCGAACTCTGGTCTTCCCAGCCCCAGGCCCGGCGCTCTATCCTCTCTAATAAGCAGCCCACTTCCCAAGGGCCAGGTCTCTTCCAAAGAGAGACAGAGAGAGACAGAGACAACCCACTCAATATCCCCCTCATCACTTTGAAGCTTTACCAATGACCTAAAACATTTCCAAAGGATTCATGATGGGCAATGCCATCCATATCCAGAGAAAGAAGCATGGAGTCAGAGTGCAGAGTGAGCCTGACTATTTTCTCTTGTATTTTGCTTTAGTATGTTTTGTTTTCTTTCCCATGGTGTCTCCCATTAGTTATAATTCTTGTATGCAGCATGTGAAATGTGAAAATGTGATCAATAGGAATGTATGTGTAGAGCCCATACCAGATTGCATGCTGTCTGGGGGAGGAAGGGGGAAAGAGGGAGAAAAAACTGAAAAGTTATGGAAGTGAATGTTGAAAACTGAAAACAAATAAATTAATAAACTGAAAAAAGGATAGTTTAAAAAATAAAATGTTGAAAAGAAGAAGAAAAAATAAAGAAAGAAAATGTTATAAGAGAAAAAAAGAAAAAGAAATTTCACCACCACCTCCTGGAACCTTACTTTGGATAATTATGCAAATACAGGCTATTTACTGCTGAGGCCTCCTAATACTGGGCTGCTGCCAGAGCTTAAAAGTGAAAGTATCCAAACCCTTTTACTCTCAAACACTCTGTTAACAGGGTCAGTGCACATAAACACCCACCTGCCTTCTGCCCATGCTCCTCCCATTCTGGCAAGCTCCAACTCTGTCCCTCTGCACATATGCCTCCAATGGACTTTAATTAAAGCCTTCCCACGTTTTGTTCCTTTCACGTTCTAATCTGACACTTTTACACTCGAGCTTTTACCAATCATATCTCAAATAATCTTCACTGAATATTCTCTCTGTTTTCTGTGTCTCTGTCTCTCCTCTCTGTCTCTCTCTCCCCTCTGTCCACTCCTCTGATGCTGCTGCAGTACTCAGGGAGGGAGGGAGAGAGAAAGGGAGTTTTTATTTTGTTTCCCTTCCTCTAGAGTCTAGAGCAGCTGTTCTCAACCTGTGGGTTATGTTCCATTTGTAACAATGTATCCTGCATACCAGATATTTACATTACGATTCATAACAGTAGAAAAATTACAGTTACGAAGTAGCAATGAAAATAATTTTATGGTTGGGGGTCACCACAACATGAGGAACTATATTAAAGGGTCGCGGCATGAGGAAGATTGAGAACCACTCACTGGTCTAGAGTCTAGACCATCCTCCAAACCTCCCCTGTATCACTGTCTTCCCAGGAGTTGGAGCTGGAGTCTTGTGGGTGTGTGTGTGTCTGTCTGTCTGTCTTTGTGTCTGTGTCAGTGTGTCTGTGTCTGTCTGTGTCTGTGTCTGTCTGTGTGAGTGTGTCTGTGTCTGTGTCTGTGTGAGTGTGTCTGTGTGTCTGTCTGTATGTCTGTGTGTCTGTGTCTATGTGTGTGTGTGTCCGTGTGTCTGCGTGTGTCTGTGTGTGTCTATGTCTGTGTGAGTATACCTGCGTGTATGTGTGTGTCTGTGCATGTGTGTATCTGTGTCTGTGCATGTGTGTGTCTGTGTCTGTGTGTGAGTGTGTCTGTGTGTGTCTGTCTTTGTGTCTGTGTCTGTGTGTCTGTGTCTGTGTCTGTGTCTATGTGTGTATGTGTTTGTGTGTCTGTGTCTGTGTGTGTGTGAGAGAGACACAGAGAGAGAGAGAGAGAGAGAGATACAGAGACAGATAGACAGAAAGAGGAGAGAGAGATATAGGCGTGAGCACACTCCCTAGAAGGGGTCTAAGCTCTTTGTGGAATCATCTCACTCCTCTTCTGGGCCATCCATCCTCTGCTAGGCCTCTCAGCCCATGCCCTCTCCCAAACCCCTAGTTTGGGCTGCCCCTCTCCAGGGCCCAGTACTCAGAAGCCCCAGGCTTCGGCTAATCGCTTTGCCTTAAACGCTGCCAAATTTTACAGAAGACTGCTCTACAACTCCCTTCCTACTCCCTCTTTCCATTAAATATTTGCTGACCCCCTCAAATCAACAGAGGTGCTTTGAGGCAAAATCCCCATGACTCATTCACAAACAATTTGCTAGGGGAGGTGGGGGGGGGGGGACGGACAGACAGCCTTGGGACATCCTTCCTTGCCTGGTGAGTAGTACTGAAGGAATGGGCGAATAAAGCAACAATTAAGTACTTACTGTGTACAGAGCCCTGGGCTAAGTAGGGAGGGGCTCCCATTCTAATGGAGGATGGAGACAACACACTGGAAAGCTTTTTGACAGTGAGTCAGATGGGAAGCTCCCAGGGTCCTGAGAGGGGAGTAGCAAAGCACACAGCGAAGCCTCTTCTTCCATGTCATTCTCACCCATGGAATTCTATCTATTTCTGATCTGGGACCGTTTGGCACCTGCGCTGAGCCCCCACCTACCAGGATGGTTGTGAGGATCAGTGAGGTCCTACTGGTAAAGTTCAGCACCACGCCTGACACATGGTAGGGGCTTCCATGTAGTAAATGCTTTTGTCCTCTCCTCCCCTTCCCATGGTAGCACCAGCTAGAGCAAGGTGTTTCCAGGCTATATCTTCACAGAAGTTTTTTTTTTCAGGGTCTTGCCGGGAAAGGAAGGAGGGATATAGGACAATTTGGACGCATTTGTGGGCAGGGAAGTAGCCGCCAGATAGGGAGAGATTGAAGATTAGAGAGTAGAGGGGAAGGGAAATGAGAATGGGGGTAGTGGGTGTGAGAAGATGAAAGGAATGGCATGGGGGGGGGGGGAGGAAGGCAGAGGACTGGCCATGGCCAGGAGAGGGCTCAGCTTCTCATCCAACTCAGATTGGGGCAGGGGAGGGGGGGGCAGGGAACTCTTGTCCAAGGACCTGGATTTCTTCCTTGTGAAGAATGAATTAAGGTTCTCAGCAGAGGTGGTGGAATGAGGAAATGCCATGACAGGCTCAGGAATCAGTGAGACAAATGTGGAAGGATTACCTCACAGCTGTGAGGGCCCAGCTGAAGTGAGTTCATACAAATTTGTAGTAGGGGATAGGTGGGTCAAGATGGCAGACTGAGAGGAAGCATCTTGGCCTAGTTCACCCGACACACCACCTCCACAGCAACCTAGAAAATGCACCAGACTAAATCTTGATTGGGAAAGCAAAAAAAAACAAAAAATAGTCATGGTTGTGTCCTTTTTCCATCCCAGAGCAGCTTAAGAGGAGAGGTCTGTGGATGCTAGGCCAGGGACTGGCCGTGGGGGCAGAGGAAGCAGCAGGAAGTATTCTAGCCCTAACAGAACTGAGTCTGAACACTGAGGCAGAAGAGATCCCAAGGGACCGCTGACCTACCTCTGGGAGTAGGGATAGTGCCATCTGGCAGCTTGATCACCCCTTACCTCAGGCTAGGACAGAGATGAGCAGTCCAGGTTGTGAGAGAGGCTTGATCTGTGTACTGAGCAACAAGCAGGTTCCAGACCCTCAGCGTGTGGCTTTGATCCTATATGCAGAGGGGGGACTCAGTTCTAGTCTTTAGTCCAATGCCTAAGCTTACAGTAGAATAACCCAGGGCAGAAGTCCTAGATCAGAGGGGAGTCAAGCAAGCTGTTTAGTCCTTCTGAACCTGCAGAGCCTGCCAGGGCTCACAGTGACCAAGTCCAGCAGCAGTTTATGAAAAGTCAACCATGCACTAGCCAACAGACCATACCGAGGTCAGGAACTTGCGCAGCTCAGAACGAGAGGGCAGTGAACAGACCTCTCTCCAGATCACACCACTTTGGGAACACCAAAAACATACAGACTCTCAATCAGAGCCGTGAAAACAACAGACGAACATAAAGAACAGAAGCTCAGGCTAGACATCCTCCCACAGGTGAGCAGAGTCCAACACTAACATCAAATCCAATGTCAGAAAAGAGACTGGAAGAATGAGTAAACAAAGAAAGAACTTGACCGTAAAGAGCTACTTCAGTGACAGGGAAGCTCAAGACAAATTCAGAAGATAATGTCTTGGAAAATATTGTCAAGCAAAGCCTTAAAGAAAAATGCAGATTGGACACAAGTCCAACCAAAAATCCTAGAAGAACTTAAAAAAGAGAGAGATATTAAAACCAAATCAGAGTGATAGGGTAGGGGGGATGGAAACAGAAATGAGAGCTATGCAAGAAAGTTATTATAAGAGAATTAGCAGCTTCACGAAAAGAAGTACAAAACTTTATTGAAAAAATAACTCCTTAAAAAATTAGAATTGGCCAAATAGAACTAATGACTTCATAAAACATGAGGAAATAATAAAAGTCAAAAAAGGAAGAAGAAAACAAAAGAATAAGAAGTGAAATATAGGAAAAACAGATGACCTGGAAAAAGGATGAAGAAAAAGATAGTTTCAGAATCATTGGACTATCTGAAAGGCACGAACCAAAAATGAACTTGGACATCCTATGTTAGGAAATTATAAAAGAAAACTGCCCAGATATCTTAGAACCAGAGAGCAGAGTAGAAATTGAAAAAATTCACGGGTCACCCCCTGAAAGAAACACCAAGATGAAAACTCCCAAGAATATTATATATGGCTACCATTTGTAGTAGGCCCAATAAGCATGATTTCCTATCTTTGTTAGGAAGAAAAGAGACACAGTGAAAGCAGCCCAGGGTCAGAGTTTGGCAAGAAGTGATCAGTGACAGGACAAGGGGAAGAAGCACTCTAGAATCAAGGATAGTAAGGTTGGTAGGGAGCAGAGGCAGTTCACTGAGGCTTGCCAAATTGGGAAGGTAGAAGAATGGTGCCAATGCAACGTGGGGAACGATGGAGCGCAAATCAGAAATCCCCAAGCCAAATAAAAAAATAGAAATTATGAAAATTAAAGACAAGATTAATAAAGCTGAAGCAAAAAGACCATTGAACTAACAAATAAGCAAAAGTAGGAGTTGGTTTCCTAAAAGTACTGTAAAATTCAGAGTAGCTAACAAGATTTTTAAAGGGAAAAGGGAAAACCAAATTGTTCATGTTAAAAATGGAAAAGGAGAATTTACAAGTGAAGAAGAAATAAAGGAATCCATTAATTGGACTTGATTTTAATGCTCATAACTAGCATTTGTGTAGTGACTTGAGGGTTACACAGGACTTTACAAATATTACCTCATTTTATTCTCAGAGCCCTGAGATGTGGATACTATCATTGACATTTTACAAATAAGGAGACTAAGGCACTCAGAGGGTAAGTGACTTTTCCAAGTGCACAGAACTAGTAAGCATCTAAGGCTGAATTTGAATTCAGATCTAACTAACTTTAGGCCTAACACTCTCTCCACTATGCCGCCTACCTGCCTTAATTATATGCTAACAATTTTGCCCAATGATTTGCTAACAAAATGGATAGCAATGAATATTTGTGAAAATACAAAATGCTCAGATTGACAAAAGAAGAAATAGACTATTTTTAAATATTTAAATTTAAATAGATTATTTCAATAACACAATAATAGAATAAGCAATTGAACTCATAATGAATTAATTCTCAAAGTAAAAACCTCCAGGACCATATGGATTTATAAACAATGTCTACCAAACATTAAAAGAACACTTCATTCAAATACGACATAAGCAGCAATAATTAGGGGGAAAAGACATCCTTTTAATCTCTGCTTACAATACAAATATGGTCTCGATTCCTAAAACAGGGAGAGACAAAGCAGAAACAGGAAAACTATAGACGACAATCCCTAAGGAATTTTAATACAATTTTTAAAATGAAATATTAGCAAACAGGCTGCAACAGCATAAAGATTGTAGGGGTGGAAGCAAGACGTCCGCATAGAAGCAGGAAAACTCCGTGGGCTCCCCCATAACCACCTCAAATACCTATAAAATATGACTCTAAACAAACTTTAGAGCTACAGAACCCACAAAGTGACAGAGAGAAACAAATCTCCCGCTGAAAGCAGCCTGGCAGGCAGACAGGAAGGGTCCATCAAGGCACAGTCGAGTTCAGCTCCACATGAGCTCGTGGTTTTAGCCTCAGCATGGCCCCAATCAGCTGTGGCTGGAGGGACTTCAGGGGAGTGGATCACCAACAGCTGTGGCCATTTCCAGAATTATCAACCCATAAATTGCCAAAGAAAAAGTGAGAGGTTAGTGTGGACTTTGGAAACAGGGGGACCAAGAGTGACGTCCAGTCTCTCCCCCCAGAGCTAGAAGTGGTGGAGGTGTGGTGGCTGTTTCAGAGCTCCTGGCCTGCAGAGCATAGGAGGACCAAGCAACAATTCTGAGGGATTATCGCTCTTGCTTTAACCTGCTTGGATCTGGATTGCTGTCTTAGGTGGAGGTCCTGGGGTGTGTGACCAGGTGCCAGAGCCTGTGAAGGCTTCAGAGAGGGCACCCAACTAATAGCTCCAACAGCTGTGAAAACCCCAGTGATTTGGGACAAAGCTCTCCTCTCTGGAAGCAGAGTTCTACTGTGGCAAAGAGCTCAAAAGTCAAGTAATTGACTGGCAACATGAGCAAGCAAAGGAAACAAAGCAAGCACAACAATCCAACTTTAGATTCTTTTTGGGGAGGCAAAAAGGATCAAAGCATGGAACAGGAGGAAGACAATGAAGTCAGAACTCCTGCACCAAAAGCTTCCAAGAAAAATATGAACTGATTA
>CM053583.1:169497-254630 GCA_028627135.1 Pseudochirops cupreus
GGCTGTTTTGGGGTGGTGGGCGGGGGAAAGACGGGGAGAAAAGATGTAACTCAAAAAAATTTAATAAAAAAAAAAGTTAACTGTTAATGGCTAATCTGCTGGTGGCTTACGGGCAGGGGACCACTCCCTACAACCAAGCCCCTTCAGGAGCCTGGAGAACCTTGGGGGAGGTGTGCAATGTAATGTACCTGATCTCTGGGCAGTGGGGGCAAAAGTGGCTAGTTTTAATGTCACAATGGGGAAAATCCAGGCCTGGCGACAGACAGGATCTTCAAAGGAAGGGAGTGGATGACGCTCTCCATAGCCATAGGGAAATTGGGAAGAGGGGAAGGTCGAGGGGAATTATGGCTCCTTTTTGCAGCTGAGGTTGATGTCACAAGGGTCTGAGGCATGTGCAAAGCACACCAGCTCACTCTGCTCAGATGCTGCTTTTTAGAAAATGTCTTCATCTATTTAAGTAATCCTGAATGTTCTGTGGAAGACTCGGAGCTTCAGGCTTCTTTCCCAGCACCAAACACACCATCCCATTCAGTGGACACCCTGGTGCCACTCCCTGGTTCATCCAGGACTTCGCCTTTCCAAACCTCAACCCTGGATCGTGCCCCTCCGTTGTCTTCCACTCAGCCATCAAAGTGATCTTCCATTCCATCACCCCCTACTCGGTAAACTCCAGGGGCTCTCTATCACCTCCTGAGCAAATCGGAAATGCTGTTTGACCTTCAAAGCCTTGGTCATCTGACCTCCTCCCCAGGCTTCTCCCCCCTTTCTCCCCACCAGCCTCCTGCCTGTTCCTTCAACGAGACCCCCCATCCTGGCTGGCAGATTCCCTCAGGCCTGGAGCACTCTCTCTCCCCACCTAATAGCTCCCTGGCTTAAAGTCCTACTTTCTGCAGGAAGCCTTTCCCAAGCCCCTTCCCCGGGCCAGTTACTTCCTGTTTGTCCTGTCTACATCTCCTTGGCCCAGAATTTTTGCCTGGAGTCTCCCTGGTTAGACAGGGAGCTCCTGGGAGTAAGGGCTGCCCTTGGCCTTTCTTCGTGTCCCCAGCACTAGGCACTGGGCCTGACTCACAGTGTGTGCTTGATAAAGTCTAGGCTGCCTAACTGACCTCTCCCCCCTCAATGAGTGACCTTTGAGAGCCAGTTCACACCTGGGGGAAGTCCTGTGACTTTTCTGAGCGGACTCTGGTCTAGTCTCAGCCAGGGCCTACTGCTACTGGCAGCCACCATGCTCTTCCTTCCTTGCCTCCCACCATCCTTCACATGGCTGCTGTGCCCCCTTCTCTGTTTACCTCAGGTTTTCTCCAGCACGCACATACACACACACATGCACACACACACACACACACACACACACACACACACACACACACACACATATGCACACACACAGACACACACAGGCGTACGTGCACACACAGGCATGCACACACAGAGACAAACACATGCACACCCACAATGCACACACACATGCACACAGACACACAATGCACACACACGCACACAGAGACACATATGCACGCACACTCACACACAGACACACATGCACGCACAGACACACAGGTGTGCGTGCACACACATGCACACACATGCACGCACACACAGAGACACAGACATGCATACACACTCACACAGGCACACACAGAGACACACACTCACACATGCACACAGACACATAATGCACACACATGCACGCACACATAGAGACACACATGCACACAAAGACATACAATGCACACACACCTGCACACAGAGACACACACATGCACACACATACATGCACACTCACACACACAGGCACACACAGGCACACATGCACGCACACACAAAGACACATACTCACACATGCACAGACACATAATGCACATACAGAGACACACAATGCAGACACATGCACACACACACACCCCTTTTCTTCGGGTGAGAGCCCCCCACCACCCCCCTTGTTCTGCTTCTTCCTTCACTCCTCCTCCCACCCTGGAGGTGGTAGTCCTACTGCCCTTGGCTGCCCACCCTTCTAGCTGCCTCTTATTTTTAGCCTCTTTTCCTCTACTGACTCCTTCCTTCCTGACTCACTCTCACCCTCCCCCCCAAAAAAGCAGCACTTTCTGCAGTAGCAAAGAAATGCAGAGTCAATACCTGTCCATGGATTAGTGAATGACTAAATTAGCTATGGAATAGAAATGGAATGGAATATGTTCTGGACTCTAAGGGAGCCATGAATATGGTGAATTCAGACTGGGAAATACGAATAAATATGTAACGGAGAAGGGAGAGGAGGGGATTTGCCCACCACACACTTTTAATGTATTATTAACACTTTCTTAATAGTCAATTATTGACTATTATTGACTTAATAGGTCAATAAATTGGTCAGTGGTTAACAGGTTTGGGTAGTACAAACCGATGCCTCCCAGTAAGAATCAAAAAAGGCAGAGAGGAAATTAGCCTTGAAATACCGTCTAGACAAGTGTCTAAGCGAAGGAGAAAAGTTCTCAAACTTCCGAAGTGCTTTCTGATGCAAAGAGATTTCAAAGAAAACTGTGTGGAGAACAAATCCTCAGAGAGGGGGATTCTGGTGGCAGCTTTGGTCCTCCCATAGCTATCTCTGATACGTCTTTTGGAGGAGGTGAAGGAACACAAAGGAAATGTAGAGGTAAAAATGTTGTGTATCAGTTGTTGGTGAGTTTAGAAGATTTATATCATAATGATGCAACAAGAAAACCGGCTTTGCAAAAGAATGTCGTTTGTGAAGCATTGAAGAATAAGGTGCTGGAGTGCTGTCCCAGGTGCTGGGATGCAAATAAGAATCCATCAGATAGGACCTGGAATGGTTCAGTAAATTCAGCCAGTTAGTGTGGAATGCCAAGGGCATGCAGAACAAATCCACCCCAAAGATGGATATAAAAGCGGTAACAGAAGGAACGCTGTGGGAGAGAAAAAGATTCTAGAGGTTCATATTGACAAGAGCATGATAGATGAGGAGAAGATAACATTCCATGGTGAAGGTGACCAGGAGCCAGGAGACATTATCATTGCTTTGTATCAGAAGGACAATTCATGCTTTACAAAACAAGGCGAGGACCTTTTCATGTGTATGGCTACCCAGGTGGCTGAAGCATTGTGTGGCTCTTGACAGTAGAACTATACTCACTACTTCTCATCCTAGTCATTGTCAAAGATAGTGATATCAAACACAGCTAAATGAAGGCAGACCACTTTACCACCACCCTCAGGAAAAAGTGAATCAAATCATTGAATCTAAGGTAAACTTCCTTCGAATGGCTTGCTTTCATCAGATAAGCTATTTTTGTTGGAAAAGTTACTGCCCAAAAGAAAGGAAGTACAGAAGACTAAAGAAATGGTTCTGGTTGACCTGGTGGATTTTGACTCATCTCAAGAAAGAAGCTGCCACTACAGTGGAGAAGCTTGGGAAGAGGCTGAGCCCCATGGCAGAACTGAGGGTCCGTGTCTGGCCTCTTCATGGGGGCCAGGGAACACTCTTCATTGTGGTGCAACAGTGAATAAGAAAAGCACAACAACCATCTTAACACCCTCTACTAGTCATCATTTTGTTGAGATAGTCAACTAGAGTTGAGTTTAAAAGTGAATGAATAAAATCAGTCATATATAATGCTGACCTTGCAGTTTGTGGTGGTCAGTATAAGAGATAATTCAGCATCGTTAATTATTTCCTTCTGGAAAAGAAGCCCCCAAGCATTGTTTTCATGACTTGTTCTCTTCAATGTGTACATGTTTCAATGTTTCAGTGTGTACATACCATGGCTTAGACTGATGCTTACTTCTTGATTGACTAAATGTACACAAGTATTTATAACTGTTAAGCTCTGAAATGGAAATTTCATACTGAATTCCTCATAAAAAATGCCAGCTAGAGCAATTCTCAGGTTCTGTGTCAAACCCAACAACCTGCCAAAGATGATGAAAGAGGAAAATGATCCTTCTTGGAAGACCTGAGGGCACACAAAATCACTACCAATGGCACTGTGAATTGGTACAGCCACTCTGGTAAAGCAATTTGAAACTATTACCACCTCCCCAAAAGTCACTAAGTTGTGTATATCCTGTGACCCACTGTTCCTCTCACAAAACAAACCATATCCCAACTCCAGGCATCTGTACTGGCTCTGCCCATGCTTGGCATGCCCTTCCTCCTCGTTGCCAGCTCCTAGCTTCCCTCAAGGCCCAGCTAATATCTCATCTGTGACAGGAAGCCATTCACAATGCCTGTTCACTCCAGCACCTGTGGCTTATTTCCTGTTTATCTTGTAAATAGCTTGTTTGTATCTAGCTGTCTTTGTGTAGTCTCCCCCCTGAGACTGGGAGCTCCTGGAAGGCTCTTCTTGTGTCCCTAGCACTTAGCACACGATCTGGTCCCTAGAAGACACTTAATACATGTTTAGTGACCGACTAACTGACTGACTGACCAAAGCAATGATAAGCCAAATTCTAGAGGACAGGTAAGGCAGCTCGATACAAAGAGGTGATGGTCTCCTGATGCAGAATAAAACCTTATTTTCAAACCCAGTCAAAGCAGGAGTTTGCTGTGCTTGAACATGCACGTGAAAAGACTATCATTGAAGCATTTTACAATGCACAGAAGAGAACAGGCAGACATCTAGGAAGAATCTCAAACAGCCAGGGTGACTTCGGGAGTTACACGTGGACTTTACCACATCTCTCAGAAGAAAAGAAAGCCATTTCATGAACAATCCTGTTTTCCTGTTCTATTATACAAACAGAAAAGATCATTTATTTGGTGTTTGTGGAGTTCCAAGGTTTTGTATTAAATAACATAAAATGATTAAAAAGATCCCTCCCTACCTTCTTTGAAGAGGTGGGGGACTCTGGGATTGGAACGCTGCTTATGTCCGACATGTCAATGTGCGGAGTAGTGCAGGGAAAACCAGACTTTCTCTCTCTTTTGTTCTTACAAGAGATGGTACTTTGGGAAGAGGGAGAGAGACTGGAAATTTAGGCAATACATAAAAACAAAAGTTATCAGTAAGAAATGTTCCAAAGCCCGTCTTCTGCCCCCTTGTGGCCTCCTGGGGTTAGTCAGATGACCCTAATTCTCAAATTCATGCTTGACCTCTCCCCCCTTTAATGCATTTTTGTTGTTGTTCTGCTGTTTCAGTTGTGTCTGACTCTCTGTGACCCCATTTGGGGTTTTCTTGGCAGAGATACTTGGTGTGATTTGCCATTTCCTTATCCAATTCAATTTACAGATGAGGAAACTGAGACAAATAGAATTAAGTGACCTGATCAGGATCACACAGCTAGTAAGTATCTGAGACTGGATTTGAACTCAGGTCTTCCTGACTCTAAGCCTGGCACTTTGTGCACTGTAGCTGCCTTTTTTGGCACCCAGCTGTCCCCTTTAACACACAAACTTCTAGGGAAAAAAAAGCCATCAACACTGCCCTTCCTAACTGGAACACTAATGCATTGTTGGTGGAGTTGTGAATTGATCCAATCATTCTAGAGAGCAATTTGGAACTATGCCCAAAGGGCTATAAAACTGTGCCTACCTTTTGATTCAGCAATACCACTACTAGGTCAGCATGCCAAAGAGATCATTAAAAAGGAAAAAGGACCCACACATACAAAAATATTTGTAGCAGTTCTTATTGTGGTGCCTCAGAAAGGATTGGAAACTGAGGGGATGCCCATCAACTGGGGAATGCCTGAACAAGTTATGGTATAGGAATGCAAGGTAATACTATTGTTTGTTCCATAAGAAATGGTGAGAAGGTGGACTTCAGAAAAAACTTGGAAAGACGTACATGAACTGATGCTGAGTGAAGTGAGCAGAACCAAGAAAACACTGTACACAGTAACAACCACAGTGTGCGATAACTGACTTTGATAGACTTAGTCCTTCTCAGCAATGCAAGGATCTAAGACAATTCCAAAAGACTCATGATGGAAAATGTCATCACATCCAGAGAGAGAACTGGAGTGGAGTCTGAATACAGATTGAAGTAGCTGTTTTCACTTTTTGTTTGTTTGTTTTCTCTTTCTTGTGGTTTTTCCCTTTGGTTCTAATTCTTCTTTGACAACATGACTAATGTGGAAATATGTTTAACATGATAGCACGTGTAAAGCCTACATCAGATTGCATACTCTCTTGGGGAGGGGGAAGCAGAAAGAGGGAGAAAAAAATTTGGAACTCAAAATCTTGTAAAAATAGATGTTGAAAACTATCTTTACATGTAATTGGAAAAAATAAAATACTATTAAGAGGGAGGAAAAAACACCGTCTTTCCTGTCCTCTCTGTCACTTCTCAATCCCTTCCAATCTGGCTGCTAGCCCCAACACTATTTGACTGAAACTACTCTTTCCATGACCTTTCCAGTGACCTGCTCCTTGCTAAATCCAAAGGCCCCTTCTCAGTCCTTAGGGGGTCAATCATTGTGGATGAAGCACCTATTATGTGCCTGGCACCTTGCTAAGCACCAGGTATGCCAAGAAAGCTTGCAGTCTAATGGGGGAGACAATGTGCAAACAGCTCTGCTCAAACACACTATAACCAGGATAAATTGGAGGCGAGGCTGTTTGCAGAAAGGTAGACTTAAGGAGTCAGACAAGGAGGAAGAGCATTCCAGGCTTGGGTGACAGGCAGTCAGTGTCCAGACTTGGGAGCACAGGGGGAGAAAGGGGTAAAAGGCAAGAAGACTAGAAAGGAAGGAAGGCCTTTAAAAGTCAGGGCACTTCACGTCTGATCCTGAAGGCAGCAGGGAACTATTGAGTTTACTGAGATGGGAAATGGCCTGCCTAGACCTGCTTTAGGGAGGATGGACTGGAGGTGGGCAGGCTATGACAGCAGTCTGGGGGTGAGGGGATGTGGCCTGCACACAGTAGGGGCTTCATCAATGCCTCTTTCCTTTTCCTCCATTCCCTGAGCCTTAGAAAGATCCCTTTGGCAACTGAAGGAGGAGGGACTGGTTCTCCTGATTCTCCCCCAGTCCCATCTGACCACTCCTTCTCAGCCTCTTCTTCAGCTGGATCCCCAGCTCATTCCCACTAACTGTGGGTACCCCACAGAGCTCTGGCCTTTCTCATGACCTCTCTCTAGCCTTGGTGATCTCCTCAGCTCCCATGAGTTCAAGTAACGTCTCTCCACTGATGACTCTCAGACCTCCATAGTCTGCCCCAGTCTCTCTTCTGAACTCTAGCTGTCTACTGGAACATATACAGCTGAACATCCCATCTTCTCCACTGTCCCCAATACATGTCTGTTCTGAACCTCTGCATTTCTGTGGAGGAGAGGGGTGCTTGACAACTCTTATCTCATCTGACCCTCACAACCTGGAAAGTCGATGACATTCTAGTCACCATTTTAGAGTTGAGGAAACTGAGGCAAACAGAATGATTTAGTTGGGATTGGGTTGGATTTTAACTGAGGCAATCCTGGATCCAAGCCCAGATTACTGTCATGTTCCCAATTCCCCAGGTGAACACTCTCAGAGTTCTCCTTGACTGGTCCCTCACCCTTCTGTCATTTGTCCAGTCATAATTTCAGGTGTTGCTGTTTCACTGCCCGCATCTCTTCCCTCTGTCTCCTCTCCAGTCCTCCAGAAACCAGCCTAGTCCGTGCCTCTGACCATTGTAATAGCCTGTCATCTCACTTCCTCAATCCCTTCTCCACACAGCTGTTCAAATGATTTTCCTAAAGCACAGGTATGAGCATATCACCCACTGGTGCTTCAGGGATTAAATACAAATTCACTTGTTTCATATGTAAGAATCTTTCACTATATGGCTCCAAGTTACATTTTTGATTTCACATTCTTTCCTCTCTAGATCTCTAAGTTCAAAGCTGAACTGGCCTCAAAGAGCTTTCAGGAGGAGTTACCACCTCCATGCCTCTGCACAGGCTGTGTCCCTTGGAAGATATCTTTCCTGTGCTACCCTCAACACAAGGGTAGCCTGCTCCCCCACTTGTTAGGGCTTAGCCTGTCCTACCTCCCATACACACAATTATTTCCATTTACTTTGTATAAACTATGTATTGGTCAACTGTTGTTCTTTGCTCTTGAAGAGGACCAAAATGTCATCACAGTGTCAGGGTCAGAGCACGTGTCTGACTGTGCTTAGACCAGCAGGAGCTGGGAAGAATCTACCAAAGGTTAGGACCAAACAGACCGTATGAATATTTGGAAGGAAAATGGCTCTAAATTTATGCATCTTCTATTACTTTTGAGCTACTGCCATTTATGCACTGCTCATAGAGCACAATGCCTTCTTTTTAAAAATAATATTTTCTTTTCCCCCATTACGTGGAAAAACATTTTCAGCATTCGCTGTTTTTCTTTTAAGTTTTGAGCTCCCAATTCTATTCCTCCCTCCCTCCTCTCCCCGCTCCCTGAGAGGGAAAGCAATCTGATATAAGTTATACATGTGCAATCACGTAAGACATTTCTATATGAATCACTTTAGCACATGGGCACACCACGCTGAGTGGTCCTGAGCCAGCGTCTCCCTCATCACACAATCGATTCCAAGTTCTTGAGAGAGACCTTGAGAGTGTCCTTGTATGGTTTCTTCTGACCTCTGTGTGAGGGCTTGCCTTATGGGAGCTCTCTGCAAAATGGTCTTTTAGACAAACAATGTGGCCAGCCCGTCAGAGGTGCACTTACTGCAGTAGAGTTTGAATGTGTGGCAATCCAGCTCAAGAAAGGCCTTCAGTGTCTGGTCCCTTAATGTTCCTAAGACAATTCAAATGGAAGTGATTCCGTTTCCTGGCCTGGCACTGGCAGACTGTCCAGGTTTCACAAGCATACAACAATGAGGTCAGCACCACGGCTTTGTAGACCTTCAGTCTCACAGGCAGCCTAATTCCTCTTCTGTCCCACACTTTCCTTCGGAGCCTCCCAAACACTGAGCTGGCTCTGGCAATGCCTTCGTCAACCTCCTGACCAAAGTGTACATCCCTGGAAAGTCCAGTGCCAAGGTAAGTGAACTTGTCCACAGCATCTAAAACTTCTCCATTTGCTATCAAGGTAAAAATGGTATGAGGTAAATTGGACTGATGTGAGACAGCTGCACAAAATTGTCAGTCTCTCTCTTTAGAGTCATTATGGTCCGGTGGCAGGTCAAAAGTCAAGACTGGCCATGGCCTGGGATGTGCCTTCAGGGTCTACCCAAGCTCTAAGAGCCCCACGAGCACCTGCTTCAGCCACCTCCATGGCCACTGGCACAAACTGTTCTCATCCACCCATTCTGATGAGGGACGTCTTCACCCCCTTGGGTAGATGCCCCCTAACTCACCCATGGGTCTGAGAGTCCTCAGTTACCCTCAACCTGGTTTAGCTGTCTGCCCAGATGTTTTACTGGGTGTGGCCTCTGCGCATGCTCTAGCTTCTGGGAGCCACGGGTCAGAGTCAGGTGGTAGGTGGACCACAGGTGGATGAGAGGCAGCCCTTACACCAGTGTTCTATGAACACCCCTACACCCCAAGTCCCCAGTACTAGGGGACTTCAACAGACATATTTTTCGTTTATTTTTAAATCTTTTTTTTTACATCTTGAGTTCCAAATTCTCTTCCTCCCTCCTGCCCCTCCCCCGCCCAGAGAGAAGACATGCATTATATCGGTTATATATGTGAATTCATGCAAAATATTTTCATATTAGCCATTCAACATCCATATTAATAATCCCTCAAACACTCTGACGTCTCAGTTCTTCATCTCCCCCATTTCAGACACACACATAGATGGCCAGACCTAGATCTTGCCACCACAGCCTTTCTGCTTTCCAAGGATAGCTC
The DNA here is from genome assembly GCA_028627135.1 of Pseudochirops cupreus. Classification (NCBI taxonomy): domain Eukaryota; kingdom Metazoa; phylum Chordata; class Mammalia; order Diprotodontia; family Pseudocheiridae; genus Pseudochirops; species Pseudochirops cupreus. The sequence continues at coordinate 179,289 of CM053583.1, forward strand.
TCAATGTGCACCAGCAATCCCAACACATCCTGGCACCCAGCAGCATTTCTGCTTTCACATTATTGCCTCTCTAGATCTCTAAGTTCAAAGCTGAACTGGCCTAAAAGTGCTTTCAGGAATTAGCTGTCACCCCAATTCTCTCACTTACCTTCAGTCTTTCCCCATCACTGGCTGCTCCCCACCCTCAAAAACCCCCAACCCTCCCCTGATCTGTCCTTCTCCACTCTCATTCCTTCTCTCTCCTCCTCTTGTAGCTAAATTCCTTGAGAAGCTGTCTACACTGGGTGTCCCCACTTCCTCTCCTCTCACTCTCTTCTTAAGGCTCCACAGTCTGGCTTCTGATCTCACCATTTGATGAAAGCTGCCCTCCCCACTGGTGTCCCCCCAAAGCTATCTTAATTGCCCAATGCAGGGCCTTTTCCCCGTTCTCATCCTCCTTGACATCTCTGCAGCTTTTGATTCTGTCCATCATCCTCTTCTCCTCATACTCATCCCTCAAGTTTTCAGGACACCCCTCCCCCTCCTGGCTCTCCAGATCCCTCCCTGCCCCCTCCTCCTCTGCTCCTCTCCTGGATCCTCCTCCAGGTCATGCCCACTAACTGTGGGTGTCCCTCAGGTTCTGTCCTGGGCCCTCTGCCCTTCTCCCTCCATGCCACCTCCCTGGGTGATCTCTTCAGCTCCCATGGATGACCATCCGACTCACATATACCTTTCTTTCCCTAATCTCTCTGCTGACTACAGTCTCCCAGACATCTCAGAATGGACAGCCAGTAGACATCTTCAGTTCACCTAGTCCCAAGTGGAATTCACTGTCTTCCTACCTAAACCCTCCCCTCTTCCTAACTTCTGCCTCACTCAGCCTGGCATTCAACTCCTCACCTTCATCCCTGCCCCTCAAATGCAATCTGCTGATGAGGTCAGTCTATTGCACCTTTGCTCTATCTCTTCTGTCCTCTGACCCTGCCCCCACCCTGCAATAGCTTTCAGTGGCGCTGCCTGCTTCAGTCTTTCTGCACTCCAGCCTATCTTCCACTTGGCTGTCGAAGTGATCTAAAGTGCAGGGCTAACCAAGTCACCTCCTACTTAACAGACTCCAGTGGGTCCCTATCACTTCCAGGATCACATATAAACTCCCCTGGCATTCAAAGGTCTTCATCACCTAGTGCTCCCCTCTCTATCCAGACACACACACACACACACACACACACACACACACACACACACACTGTGATCTGGTGACCCAGATGTGCTCACTATTTCTCACACAAGATACACCATGTGCAGACTCCAGGCACTTTCAGAAGCTGTGCAACAGGATGGATAGTCTCCCTCCTCATCTACACCTCCCAGCTTCCCTGGCTTTCTGACATCTACAGGAAGTTTTTCCCAATCCCTCTTAGTCTTGGTACTATTCCTCTGTTGATTACCTCGGGTTTATCTGTCTAGGGTTTGGTGGAGTGTTTTTTCCACCGTCACCTCCTTGAGAGCAGGGGCCATGCTTTTGCCTCTTTGTAACCCCAAAACTTAGCACAGGGCGTGGCATATTGTCGGGGCTGGATCACAGGCACAGTCATCTCTCTGTGTGTCTCTCCCTGTCTCTTTTTTTCTGTATCTATTTCCCCTCTGTCCTTCTCTCCCTTACCTCGAACACAGACACACACACACACACACACACACAGACACACACACACACACACACACACACACACACACACACATACACACAGACACCAGAGAATGCATGTTCATTGAGGGCAAGGACTGCTTCATTGTGTGTGTGTGTGTGTGTGTGTGTGTGTGTGTGTTTGTGTTCTCAGTTCCTGGGACATAGTAAGAGCTTAACAAGGACTTGCTGGACATCCTCCATGGCCCAATCGCAAAGCATCTCCATTTCCACCCTCCCTTCAGGGCTCAGGCTGTCCACCCCCTCCCACTGGGGGCCTTTCCTGGCCTTCCTTGTCTCTTCTCCCCAAGGTACTGCATGTTTGCTTACCCATGTACGTGTCCTATTGACGAACGGAATCTCCTGGAGGGCAGGGTGTCTTCCTGTTTCTTCTTTGTATGCCCCATGCCCAGCAGAGTATGCAGGACATATGGAGGGACAAGGGTCACACTTGGGATTTCCTCGGTAGAGATGGAAACTCCAGACCCAGAACATAGCAGGGACTGAGACATGTTGGTTGAATTACATCGGATTATCTTCCTGACCGTGCAATAAATGCTCTAATCCAAGGGACCAGGTGAGTTTTTACCATGAATTCAGGGCCCTCTGGTTCTGAGCCTCACAGGCTCATCCCACTGCCGGTGGTTCTATGGCCTCAAATGCACACGGACACTTGCACACAGACCTGCTCATCCATGCACACACGCGCTGGAGACCAAGGCAGCTCCCGAAACTGGGTCGGTTCCCTGCCAGTACAAATGCATAAACTGCGGTCACGATCACCAAATCCCAGGCATGCTGAGGGGAAGAGGTCTAGCCCCGGGCAGAAGCTTCCTGGCCCGGCTGAGCTTAGAAAAGCCTGCCGGTCGCTATCAGCATCCTCCATCCTCCTCCCTCCTCCCTGGTCCAGCTTCAGCATCCCTCCCGCTGCCCGCCCGCAGCCACCGCCCCTCAGGCCCGCCGGGGAGGGACCATCCCTGACGAGGGGGGAAGCTTAGATCCCTCCCCGAGTCCTGGCCGGCCTGCTCCCAGACCCACTACCACAGAGGGCGCAGCCCGACGGATTCAAGTATCATCCGCTCCTCCGGCCAGGTCTGGAGGTCGGGGGAACAAGATACGAGCCCACAGGAGGTCGCGTTGCCAGACTTCCCCTCCAGTCGGGCCGTCGATGGTTCCGTCCGCCAGGTGGATGTTTGCGCGTTGGCGTGGAGATGAACGCTAGGTGCAGCCTAACCCCCGCGGGCTCCGCCTCCGCTGGCCACCCATTGGCTGGTCTGGAGAAGGCGACCAGTGATTGGCCAGGCGCCGGCGGCCGGCCCGCGGCCCGTTTCACGGTGGGTAGCATCGCAGCGCGGCCGCAGCTGCTGCTGCTGCTGCTGCTGCTGCCGCCGCCGCCGCCGCCGCCGCCGCCGCCGCCGCCGCCGCCGCCGCCGCCGCCGCTGCCGCCGCAGCTACTCTCGGTCCACCTCCGGCTCCCACAACGAGAAAGCAGCTGGGGCCCCCGGAGCTAAGGGATCAGAGCCGGGCCCGCTTAGGAAGCCCCTTCCCGGGCGGCTGAAAAGGACAAAGGCGGTCAGGGAGGAGGAGGAGGAGGAGGAGAAGAAGAAAGAAAAGGGGGAGGGAAAGGGGGAAGGGAGGGGAGGGGGAGGAGGGGGACAAGGAGGAGGAAGGAGGAGAAAAAGGGGGAGAAGGAGCGGGAGGAGAGGGAAAGAGGAGGGGGAGGGAGAGGAGAAGAAGAGGAGGGGGGCCATGCTCTGGCCCCGAGCCCCGGCCCCGGCCCGGCTGCAAGAAGCCCAAGCCGGAGCCCAGGCCCCGGGCGGTGGGCGCTGAAGTGGGTCTGGGCCTGTCTGTCCCTGGAGTGAGAGAGAGAAGGAAGGAGAGACGGAGGGCCAGAGGGAGCGCCCAGTCCATCTCTGCCCGGCTTCGCTCATTTGGGCTCTGCCTGGCCCATTCGGGCTCTGCCTGGCCCATCCGGGCCCTGCCCAGCCTGGTCCGTTGCAGCCCTGCCCGCCCTTTCCCTGCCCAGGGCCGGGGGAGCATGAGGCTGGTGGTGCCTGGGGGCCGAGGCAGCTAAGGACAGCTGGAGCAGGTGGGAGGGAGGGAGGGCAGGAGGGCAGGCAGGCCGGTCGGCCCAGGAAGCCCTGGGCGGTCCAGCTCAGACCCCAACCCTGACCATGCTGCGGTTCCCAGTGAAAAAGCTTCGCAAGCAGTTCCGTCTACTGCTGCTGCTCGTGTTGCTGACCTGTGCCGCGTGGCTCACCTATCTGCACCTGAGCCTCGTTCGCCAGGGCCGAGCCCTTCGGCTACACCTCAGCGGAGGCTCTGGCCCAGGTAGGGTCCTCCAGCTGCCTCAGTTTCCTCTCCACACACACGATAACTTGGGGGGGGGGACTGCTTCTTCATGGCACACTCAGCCTCACCTCAGGAGGTACCTGGGGAGGAAAGGGTTATGGATGTATTGGACTTAGTCTGGGGGCCCTTGGGGTCTTAGGTGGGAAGATCTCAAACGCCATTAGGACAAGGCAAGAGTCAGGCAAAGGTCACTCAGAGGCAGGCCAGTGTCCAGACAGAAAGAAACTTGAGTGTGTCCCAGAGATCTGTCCAGACAAAGCGCAGATGTGGCTTCGGTTGTTCTGGGTTTCCTAGCTCCCTTGTTCCATGAGACATCTGTACTCTACTCTGCAAAGGCACATTTCTGGCCGTTGTTTCCCTTGCTCTAAGACCATTCATGGTTCCCCACTCCCTGACCCCCAGCTGTGGACACTGCCCAGCTCCAGGCTCTCAGCTGGGATGTTCAGATTTTGGTCTCTCAGGTCCCCTCCTTCCACTTGTCAGCACTGTCTTTCAGTGGCTTGTCCATTGGGTGGTGGACAGCTCTCTCATCAGAAGGTTCTGAGAAGGTGCTTCAAACCAGTAGCACCACCTTCTAGGGCCTTGTGTCCACTGGCTCTGATAGAGTACTGAGTCCCTGGGTCACTCAAGGATTTTCTGTTTTCTCCTCAGCTCACTGTTGATGGGGGGCAAGGTGAAACCTGGGATTCTGTCCCACATCTTGTAGCCTGTCCTCTGGCTTTGGTGTCCAGTGAACAGTCTCCTAATGGAGAACTCATCATCCCTGTCCCAATGCTGAGGCACACTCCTGAGTGAGCATCCTCTGGGGGCATCTCCTCTTCCTAAGGGCTTGTGTTGGAAACTGAGGCTCCACATCTGATGAGGGTGGGGTCAAACAGTAGGGGGATGAAGTTGTAGCTAAGGGACTCCCAGAATGGGAAGGGGTCTCCCCTCCCCTTGGTCCAGTTGGGGTTCCATAGCTATTCCTCCTTGGATACTTCTCCATCCCCTCCCCCTGCTCAGATTTCCTTCCAAGGGCTGGGGCCACACATGCTTGAACACAGTAGCATACAAGAGCGTGTGTGCAACACATACACATACACACACACACACACACACTATCCAAATCTTTGAAGAGTCTCCTACTAAGAACTAGTTTTACAGTAACAAGATGGTCTGTGGGGTGGCAGACAGAGCATTCACCAGAGAATTATATCCAAGAATGCTTGTGGCAGGTGAGAGTCTGACCAAGCAGGGGTGTCGGGGCAGCCCCCTGGGAATTGTTGTTCTCTGAGCTGAGCCATGGACTGGGGAAGAGGCCAAGGTGAAGATTGGTGTGTATACAGGCATGGGAGACTGTCACATAAAGGCAAGAGATGAGATGTCTGCTTTGGGGAGCAGCAGCTGGAAGGTAGGATGTATACGGAACACCTTGGCAGGGGTCAGAGTGGAAAGTCCTTTAAACCCCAAGTGCAGAGTTCTGCCCTAGGGTAGTGGCCATAGGGAGCCACTGACGGTGTTGGAGGAGAGTACTTGCTTTAGGAGGATGATTCTGGTGGCTGAGTGCAGGATGGACTGAAGAGGGGGACAGAGTGGAAGTGAGGAGACTAAATAGACTAGGGCTGAGCAAGGAAGGTGGCGTGTGAATTGAGAGAAGGGGACATCCCCTCACAAGGGAGCCCTGAAAAGTTTTTCCAGCCAAAGAGAGTGGGGGTACCAGACAGCTCCCCAGAAGGAGAGCCATTCTTCTCCTGTTTTGGAGGACTCACCCCAAGAAGGGGAGCCCCTCAGCCTCACCCCCTTTCTCTAGCATGTAGCCCGGCTCAGTGTGAGGTAGGGGCCCCCACAGGATAGGAGGTGGGGAGGTATAGACCTAGGGGAGTGAGTTTCTCAGAAATATGGGGAAGTTAAAACCTCAGCATCTGTTCATCACTCCCCGGAAACCAACCTGGGGAACTGCTGAATCAGAGAGCCCATCAGCTCCCTCCATCTGACACTGACCTCTCCCTCCCATCAGGCTCTCTGCCTCACCTTTCTTCCCTCTGCACTGGGTGCCGGGACTGACAGAGGCATATTGGCTGCTTGCCCTGGGTCTGGAGATGGGGGCTGTGAAGGTGTGGAGGAAGGAGGGGCAGGTGGGCAAGGGCCTCGAATGCCAGGATTAGGAGTGTGCATTTTATCCTGTAGGTAGTGGGATCCAGTGAGGTCAGAAGTGTGCCTTAGCGGTGTGGAGGATGGATTGGAGGGGAAAGTCTGGAAGCCCGGAGCCCAATTCAGAGACAATTGCAGTAGCCCAGGTGAGAGGAGCTGAGGATCTGCCTAGGGTGGTGGTCCTACGTGTTGTCCCCCAGAAGGGGCTGTTGAGAAGACAAAATGGAAGCGGGGACCACAGGGAGAACATGTGACATTCAGGCACACTTGGACGTGGCTTTTCCCTGGTCTGTAACCAGAGGGCTGGGCTCTGCAGCCTGACATCCTGGGATGCCACCACTGAGGCTGCCAGCCTGAACAGACAGGCAGCCATGCTGGAATTCAGGGCAGGTGTGGGGGGAAGGTGAAGCTCCCGAGGTGACATCTGCCCAGTTTGAGATGCAGACAGGCATCTGAGTGGAGGGGTCCAGGTTTGGCTCTGGAATATGCGAAGAGTGGTCACTCCACCCATGTGGGGCAGCAGTGAGGGGAACTGGACCCAGCTGGCAGCTCCCATATGTTACATGGCGCCATGCACACTCCATTGGGCTGTGTGACCTCAAGCCAATCCCTTTCTCTGTCTGGACCTTCTAGTCAGTGTAAAATCTGACTCCACTCTGGTAGGACTGGCCTGTAGGAAAGCTAGCAGAGGCTAGCCCTTCCTGGGCTTACATTGAGTCCCCTCCACATTCACCTGGCCAGCCCAAGGCAGACCTGGAAGGCTTTCTCTTTTGCCAACCCTGCAGCCTCTGGTTTCCAGAGAATTTAGACTGGTCCGTGCTCCCTGGAAGCCAGGAGGAGTAGCCTCAAGGGAAGGTCCAGACATGCAGGTGTCTCTTTGGGGGCACTGCCCTGCATCCTGCTCCTCTCCCCTGTTACCTGGTAGCGAGCTCTCAGAGCCCACACCCTGGCATAGTGGATCTGGGCCTAAGGGAGGAGCTCTTCCTGGACCTCATGGCACAGAGGAGGCAGCCTCATCCCCTACTTCGAGAGGACAGAGGGAGGGGCAGCTCTGATGTGCGGGGTCTCAAGGCTGAGGCCAGATCCTAGATCCAGAGGGGATTTCAAAGGTCATCTGCTCCCAACTCCCCGTTTGGCAGAGTAGGAGACTGACGCCCCGAGAGATTAGGTGATTGACCCAGGGTCAGTCAGGTGGTGAGGTCTGGAGCTGGGTCCTCTCATGCTGGCCCAGCATTCCTGAAGATGCCCAACCTCCTCCAGCTTCTCCCTTGCCATGTGCAGAGCCCCTCTGTCATCCTTGGCCTGGCTTCTCAGGCTCCCCGGCTTTGGCTGCCCTCCTCAAGCCTTCTAATAGTGCCCACTGGCACTTTGGAGATGCCCCCTCCTCAGCCCTACTCCTCCTCTTGGTTCCTGACTCTCCTCTCCTTCCTGGGCTGGCTTCTGTTTGTCATACTGCCCAAGGCATCCCCGTGCTCCTTTCTCTGAACCCTTGGAAACCTGCTCTCCCCAAATCTGGGGGTCTCGTGTGTGACTGCATCTGGCCTGCCTTTCCTGCATCCCAGACTCTTCCACTGAGCAGCCCATCATTCCCTTCCAAGCAGGCAGCCCCTCCCCCTTAGTGAGAAGCATGCTGCTCTGCTCTGGATCACTGAGGTGCCCCATCACTCCTGTGGTACCCAGGGCCCCTTCTCTGTTTTCCCTACAATCTGAGTGGTCTCTCATGTAATCTGATGATAAACATGCCTTGCATTCCGACCCCCATCCTCTCCATTTTGCTTCTGACCCCCTGGTTTCCCACTTGGAATACATTCTTGCTGTTGGTGGGCCCCACTGGAGCCTGATTTCCTGGCCCCTGCAGGGTCACATCAAAGTTGTGCTCCCTTTGATTGGAGCCCTCGAGGAACAATCAGCTGCCTCCGCATTTGGCTCCTCTTGTACCCCTTTGGCCTTTACAGGGTGCATCCTGCTGCACTAGCCTCTGCACAAGCTAACTTTGTGGGTGTATGCAGGAAGTTTTCTCCCCCCTCCCATTTCAGTTTCAAGCCCTTTGGTTTGGATTCTCTAGACTTGGGACACATCCCTTCGTAGCAGCAGTAGGGGGGCATAGTTCATCACAGTCACTTCTCCTCATCCTTTCCCACCTCCCAACTCCCTGGCAGAGCTCTTCTGTGCTGGGGACCAGGGACTTGGGGAGAAAACTGGGAGAATTTTCAGGGCTGGGACCCAGCCCCTCAACCCAGGAAGCAGTTGGAGATGAGTCTGCTGGTGTGGGGGACATCTGGGGAGCCTTGTCTCTGAGGGGGGGCATGCAACATTTCCCCCATGTGCTGCCTTTGCAGATGGAGAGAAGCTGAGTGAGGTCACAGATGCTGGGAAGGAGGTGGAGGGACCCCAGGTCGTGTCCCCCCGCAAGAGATTGGAAGACTCCAGTGAGAGTCATGAGGAAGACCAGCCGGTAAGTGGCTCAGAGAAGCAAGCCAGGAGGGGTCTCCCTCCCACCCCATCCCTCATCTCTACACCCTGAGGCTCAATCTCTCCTGCAGGCAGAGGGGCAGGAGCTGAGCGCCTTCCCTGGCCAGGCGGGAAGGTCGTCCCCGCTGAACCTCACCCATCAGGCCCCGCTGTGGCAGGAGGAGGTGAGCGCTGGGCCAGGGGGAGGGGGCGCTTGGAGGAGGCTGGCGCTTACACGCCAGCCCTCACCCGCTGCTATACTCAATGTGACTGTCCATGGGCCTCTTGCATACACAGTATAGGGGGAAGGTTAACCTGCATGTGTTCGAGGATTGGTGTGGGGCCACTGTGGGGAGCCTAAGGAGGAATCTTCACTTCCCACTGTTTCCCCATGTGAGTGTGTACCTGAGGGAAGCTGAGGAGGAGGGGGTATTGAGCTAGGGGAGGAGCACTGGACCAGAGGCTGAGGAAGGAGGCTTGAGAGGACTGGGGGACATTGTGGGGCTAAAGAGGTTGAAGGGGCATGGGGGGATTGGAGAACAGAGGCCAAGAAGATATTGGGGGAGGATGTAGGACACTGGAGGGAGACAAGATAGAGATCGGAGGCTGAGAGTAGGTTGGGGAAGGTTGGGAGGATCTATGGGGAGAGACCAGAGGCCAAGCGGGCATTGAAGAGGCACTAGGAAGCTGTACCAAGGGAGATGAGGGGTCTGTGAGGGCATTGGAAGGAATGCATAGCGGGAGTGAACCCTGGGATCAGGAAGTCACTGGCTTGTCATATCCCACCCCTGCCCTGCCCAGACCCGCACTACTGTGAAGAAATTGGCAGTGTCCCCCAAGTGGAAGAATTATGGACTGCGGATTTTTGGCTATATCCACCCCAGCAGAGATGGTATGGGGGAAGGGCATTGGAGGAGGCGTGGAGGGAAGAGCTCTCCATAGCCAGCTCCAAGACACCCCAATATGGGTTCCTGCTGAGATCTCCACCACAGTGGGAGATGGGAGAACCTAAGGGACGTGGAGATCTGGGCCAGAATCGCTGAGCCTCTCTGCCTTGGGACGGGTCAGAACCTTCTGCCAGCCCTGCCTCTGGTATTAGAATCTGTGCCCCCTGCCTGGCCCTCAGGTGATGTACAGTTCTCCGTGGCCTCAGATGATAACTCTGAGCTCTGGCTGAGCCCAGATGAAAGTCCAGCGGGTGCCCAGCTCGTGGCCTACGTAGGCAAGGTACAGCCCAGGAATCCCTACCAGCACTGGGGTTGGGGGTGGATCCCCAGTGATGTGCCCCAAGGCTCTGCTCTTGGGAGGAGGGTTCATTTCAGCATTGTTCTCCCTCATGATTTGGTTAGTAGTGTAGATTCTGGCTTATCACAAAGATCACCCCAGAGTAGAAGCTGGGCCCAGGGATGGGCTGGGGTGAAGAGATTCAACCCCCATTGCTCACAGACCAGGTACAGGAGGATCAGCTTCCCCAGGCCCTCCCAAGCCAGGAAGACTGCCAACAGGCCCTGTGCCCTGCCAAGCATCTGGGTTCCATGGACCCAGCAGAGGGCAGGAACCCTCCAAAGGGGCATTTGGGGGACCCACACTAAGGAGATCCCCAGTTCTTGGAAGAGAAGTGAAAAATCAGCTTCCCAAGTCCAGGATGTGAAGGGTCTGAGGCCAAAGTCACCTGGGTCTGAGGGGAAAGACACATCCACCCTAGAGAACAGAGTTTACCTGGGCTTGGAGGGTATGGGGGTGGCTAGAAAGAGGGGCCCTCAAGGCTGGAAGCCACTGCCTTGGGGGAGAGGGGATTACAACTGGGTCAGGAGGACAAAGTAGGAGCCCTGCCAGAAAGTAAGAGAGGGCCATGAAAAGGAAAGTCCCTGGTGGCTGGCCCAGGTTCCTAGGAATCAGCAGCTTTGGGAGGTGGGAGTTCCCTGTAGCTAGAGGGTCTTAAACAGTAGACAGATGACTTCCAACCACAGACACTCTACAAATCAGAGATGATATGTGAGGCCCCTCCCCCATCCCATATTCCTGGCTCCCTCTCCCTCTCTTCCCTACCTGAGGCCCTGCCCCAGGTACCAGAGCTGTATCTGTGGCTCCATCTGCCTCCAGGGTGCTCATTGGCCCCTACCAAGATAAGGGGCCCAAGTAACCTCTTTCCCTTGTGTCTGCCACTCTAGACTGGCTCTGAATGGACAGCACCTGGGGAGTTCACCAAGTTTAGCTCCCAAGTGTCCAAGCCAAAGCGGTGAGTGACTGAACACCCCACCCCACCCAGCCGTGATATCCGGCACAACACAAATGTCTGGGCATCCCCTCCTAGCCACAGTCCTGCTGGGCAGACTAAACCATCCTCACAGTGAAGTGGGGGAAGCCCTGTCCCTCACCTCTAAGAACCTAGGTTCAAACTTGCTATGCTACTTACTCCATGAGTACCTTAAGTGAATCCTTTTCAGCCTCTAACAAGCCAGAGGCTCCCCTTTGAGGAGGCAGAACCCTCAGTCTCCCCTTACCTACCTTCGGGAGGCAGGACCCTTAGTCTCCCTTCCTCGTCTGCCCCAGGCTCTCCTCTTCCCGACGGTACTACTTTGAGCTGCTGCACAAACAGGATGACCGGGGCTCTGACCACGTGGAAGTGGGAGTGAGTATCGAGCCCCTAGCCCAGGGCCAGAGCAGGGGGTCCCCCAGGACCAGCAAAGCCTCCCTTCTCGGGCTCTAACATGTCATCCCTCCTCCCCTGCTCCTCCTTCCTCCTCAGTGGCGCCTTTTTCTTCCTGGCCTGAAGTTCGAGGTCATCGGCTCTTCGTACATCTCCCTCTACACAGGTGTGAGAGGTCTGGGGGTAGCTCTCTGCAGGCTGGGAGAGTGCCTGCCCAGGGGTCCTCGAGAGAGGAGGCCAGGAGCTGCTCTGACTTCAGCGTTCCTTCTTCCTGCCCCCTAGATGAGTCAGCCCTCAAGATGGATCACGTGGCCCACATCCCCCAGTCCCTGGCCAGCCACGAGGCCAAGCCAGGGTCACAGCCCCAGGAGCTAGGAGCTGACATGCTGAGGCCTGATGCTCGGGACACCTTCTTCCTCAGTGAGGAGGGACAGGGGCTGGGGCTGGGGTGGAGGGTGAGCTGGAGGACAGGGGCTGAGGCAGGGTCACCCAATCCTCTTCCTCCATCCTCCCCCCAGCACCAAGGCTGGAGCCATCCCGTCTGGAGAATGTGCTGCTGCCCTGTGCCTACGCCCCCACCTATGTGGTCAAGGACTTCCCCATTGCCCGCTACCAGGGCCTGCAGTTTGTAAGTGACCTCTCCCCCAACCTCTAGAGTCATTCCAGGAAGTGAAGCCCTGTCTCTAACCTGTGACCTTTGTGACCCTCTTCTCCAGGTCTACCTCTCCTTTGTTTACCCCAATGACTTCACTCGACTCACACATATGGAAACTAGTAACAAGTGCTTCTACCGGGAATCACCACTGTACTTGGAGAGGTGGTGCCAACAGGGGCCAGGCAGGGGCTGAGCTGGGCTGAGGGTCAGGTGCCCAGGTCCTGCCAAGCTTACATAGGACAGCCAGGGGAGAAGGGAAGGGATTTCTCAGTCTGACCCCTCTGCCTCTCCAGGTTTGTCACCACTGCTCTTGGATAGGTGGTGCCAACGGGGGCCAGGCAGGGGCTGAGTGGCAGGTGCCCAGGTCCTGCCAGGCTTACATAAGGCAGCCGGGGGAGAAGGGAAGGGGTTTCTCAGTCTGACCCTTCTGCCTTTCCAGATTTGGCTTTTACAAATATATGAAGATGGATGATGAAAAAGACAGGGAGGAGGAGGATGAAGGGCACGCAGCCTTCCTGTTCCTTGATCCAGACAGTGAGTGTGCCCAGCCAGAGCCCTGCCAGACTCTTCCCCTCCTGGGAAGTTCCTTGACTGGCCATTCCTTTTCCCCAGGTTTCCTGGAGGAGGAAGAAGAGGAGGAAGTGGAGAGCCCTGAGCCCACGGGAGCCCACCCCTCCCCAGGCAGGACCACCCCTCCTCCCTGGGGTACTCAGGACCACCAAGGGACAAGCAGCCCCACACCCCATCCAAGGAGGGAGAGCAGGCTAACTCGAGCCCTGAGCTGGGCCCACACGGCCCCAGCCATGCCCCAGAATCATGTTGGAGCCCTGTCTACTCCCCTTTTTCTGGGCCGGGCACCACCCCCCAGGTCTGCGCAGGGGACTGCCCCACGATCACCGAGGAAGCCAGAGAAAGTATATGTGACAAGGGTCCGCCCGGGACAGCGCCGGCCCCCTCGGACGCGGCCCCCACGGCCCCGACCCTGGCTAGCCCATGGTCCCTGGCAGCCCCCACTCCCTGGCATCTTTCTCTACCCTCGGCCCCTTCAGAGGGTACATCTGCGGGCGCTTCACCGGCCTCCAGGCCATCAGGGCCCAACAGTTGGCACCACCGCAGCCAGGGCTTCAAGGCCCCTGAATTCTCTCCGGAAGACCTCCAGAGTCAGCTTCAGCCAGGGGACCCTGGACCTGACCACTGGGCTCCCAGGCCTGACCTCAAATGCCTCCTCAGAGGGTGGTGAGCCAGTGACCTCTTTCCTTCACATGTCAGAGGTGGCACAAGCCAGATCTCCAGGGGGAAAGATGGGGGCAGAGGAGGCTGAGGGTGGCCCAGAGGAGACGGCCACATCCCAGGACAGTGAAGAGGAGGAGGAAGTTGGTGCCCCACCCAGGGGCTCCTGGCCTGAGGATGCTATCAACTGGCAGCGCACCTTCAGCGTGGGTGCCATGGACTTTGAGCTGCTCCGCTCGGACTGGAATGACCTTCGATGCAATGTGTCCGGGAACCTCCAGCTACCAGAGGCAGAGGCTGTGGATGTCGTGGCCCAGTACATGGAGCGGCTGAACACCCTGCATGAAGGGTACCTGGGGGCTGGCTGGGGTGGAGGGAAGGATGGGGCTCTCGCCCCCTGCACTTAGGGCTGCCCATCCCAGGCTCTCTGGGGGGCAAAGTTGGCTTTCTGGAGACGCAGCTGTTCCTTGGGTCATGCTTCAGAGGGAGACTGAGGCTGCATGCAGCAGGAGGAGAGGCCAGAGCCCAGGACCATCCCTTAGGAGCCCAGCAGGGCCTCATCACCCCCCCCCCCCAAAGTCCTAGAGTAGCTCATCACAGCAGGGCTCCAAAGACCAGACCTGACTGAAAGCCAGGCAGGCAGGTAGCAACACTGAGTGAGCACCTACTGTGTGTCCGGCTAAGCTTAGGGGTAGAATCACAGGCTAGAACTAGAGGCTCATGGGAACCAGATCAATGGTCCTCTCAGGGGGAGGCAAAAAGTCATGGGGGGGGGGGGGTGACAGGAAAGTAGGAAGCAGGAGTGGGAGGGGAGCATTTCAGGGATGGGGGATGACCAAATGAAGATGGAGCCACACTGTCAGCATCGATTGAGTGCCTACTGTATGCCAGGCCCTGAGGAGGAGGAGGAGGAAGAGGCCAGGACAGCTGAATGGCAGTCAGAATCAAGTAAAAGGATGGAAAGAGAGGGAGGGGCCTGGAAGGACTTGAAATGCCAGAGAGCTTTGTTGGGTCCTTGGAGGTGAGAGGGAGGTTTGGAGGCTGGGGAGAGGGTGGGGGTGAGTCTAAACTATACTTGAGAAAATTCAGCTTGGCAGGCAAGGCTGGATCAGAGTGAGGAACTGAGTTAGGCAAGAGACTGGAGGCAAGGAGGCCAATTAGGGTGCCCGGAGCCTTCACCCAGGTAGAAACGCCAGAAGGGCTGTAGCTGAGGCTACCAGCTGGGGTGCTGTCGAGGACGGGACAGGGAGATGAGGAGTGAGCTGGTTGAGGAGCCTGGGGGTAGAGGGCGCTCCCAAAAGGTTCAGAGCAGCACAGTCAGACCCCTTCCTTGGGAGGAGGATTTTCAATGCTGGAGGGATTAGGAAGCTATTCCAGGCTCTCAGGCCTGTCCCCTGGGCCCTGGAGGGTGAGAGAGGGGGAGGGGTCCTCCTGGGAGAGGCTGCCTGCCCCCTTCACCTCACTTGCTTTACCCCCGCCCTCAGTGTGCCAGCACATGCCCACTAACTGTAGGGCCCCCTGGGCTCTGTCCCAGGCTCTCTTCCCCCTCAGTGCTATTCACTATTCTGCATCTCCCAGACAGCCCTTCTCTCTGCTCCCAGCAGCCCTGTCACATCATGCTCTCCATGGATGCTTTGTGAAGGGGGAGCTTGGAGCAATAGCTCCTGTAGGTGAAGCTCTTATCTTGTAGCTAAGGGCCACGCTCATGGGACCAGCATCAGGGCTGTGCTCCATCCTGCCTTTGAGGCGACAGGACTGACCCCTTCTCTTCTGTCCTCTCCGGCATCTCCTGTCTGCTTCTCTGATGCCTGCAGCCTGCCTGTGTCTCCCCAGCCAGAAAACCCCTCCCTCGCTCCATCCTCTGGCTGCCCCATGTATCTCCAGTAGATGCCTCCATTTCCCTTCTTCTCTCTTACTGTCTGACCTCATCATCCCACTGAAACTTCTCCTGCCCACTCTAAAGGCCTTTTCTCAGATCCTTAACCTTCTTGGCCTCTCAGCAGCCTTTGGGGTAGCTGGGGGTGCTGCCGTGCTCAGAGCACTGGGCCTGGAGCCAGGAAGACCGGAGTTTAAATCCAGTCCCAGACACTTACTAGTTCTGTGACCCTGGGTAAGTCATTTACCCGCTGTCTGCCTCAGTTTCTTCAGCTGCAAAATGGGTGCAATAACAGCCTCCACTTCACAGGACTCTTGTGAGAAGCAAACAAAATATTTGCAAAGCACTTAACCAACTCTTCTTGATGCCCTCCCATCTCGGTTTTCAGGACACTCTGCTCCCTCCTGGCTCTCCTCCTACCCAGTCTCCAGGTCATGCCCAGTAACTGTGGGTACCCCCCATTCTGTCCTGGGCCTTCTCCCCTTCTCTTTCTGTACCCGCCCTCTGGCGGCCTCATCAGTTCTCACCGTTTGTGTTGGGTTTCCTCAAATCTGCTTTGCTAGCCCTTACCTCTGTCCTAACCCTTGGCCCCTCATCTCCAGCTGCCCCTTGGGCATGGATACCTAGATGCTTCAGCATCTCCCAAAGGGACCCACTCCTCATTCTCAGACCTCTCCAATATGAGCCCTTGCCAAGGCCTCTGGACTTGCCCTTTGGAGCCCTGGTGGGTCTCTCACCCAGGCCTCCTTTCCTCCAGCCATGCCACCACCATGCTGGGGGGGGGGGGGGGGGGAACCTCCATCATCTCAAGCCTAGACTAAGGTTGGGCTCTGCCTTCTCCCTCCCCCTCGCCCCATCAGTAGAGTCTCGTGGCTTGCTCTCATCGCCAGAATCAGATAGAAAATCTTGGTTGACGTTGAGTGTCCCTGCTGCCCCGGTCCTCTCCGGGCTCGGGCATTTTCTCTGGCTTTCCCCATACCTCAAACGCTCTCTCTCTTCATCTGGCTTCTGCCTTCTCTGGCTTCCTTCGAGTCCCAAGTAAAATCCCACCGGTCCTCCTCTATACCAGCGCCTTCCCTCTGCCCATTACCTCCCATATGGCCTGGCCAGAGCTTGCTTCCCCGGAGCTGTCTGCATACCGGCTCCATTCCAAGGCAGGCATAAAGCGACCCGGGGCTCCAGCGAAAGAACGGCGCCCGGGGATCGCCCTGGAGCGGCCCAGAGCGGGTGGAGCCGCTGGGCGGGGCGGGAGAGGGGCGGGTGCGCAGCGCCAGGAGCCCCTGGCCTGAGTGACCGCCGCCCCCTCGCTCTCAGGCGCTTCTCGCTGCTGCGTATCGTCAACGTGGAGAAGCGCCGGGACTCGGCCCGAGGCAGCCGCTACCTGCTGGAGCTGGAGCTGCAGGAGCGCGGAGGGCACGGACGGCTGCGGCTGTCCGAGTACGTCTTCCTGCGGCTACCACGGACCGGGGCAGGGGCCGACGGAGAAGATGAAGCCGACTTTGACGGGGGCGACGGCGACGACGGGGGGGCCCCTGAGGCGTCCCCGGCCCGGCCCCCGTCGGAGTCCCCGAGCCTCACCCCTGAACCCTTGCTCTGCCGGCCAGTGCGCCTCGCTTGGCGCCAGGACGTGATGGTTCACTTCGTGGTGCCAGGTACTGGGCGCGGGAGAGCAGGGGCCGAGCTCAGGTGGGGCTGCGGCCGGCGAAGGGCCTGGGTCCCGCTCACCGCGGCCGCCCCTTCTGTCCCCAGTGAAGAACCAGGCGCGCTGGGTGACCCGCTTCCTTTGGGACATGGCTTCGCTGCACGCGCTCACTGGCGACACGCGCTTCAGTGTGGTACTGGTGGACTTCGACAGCGATGACATGGACGTGGAGCGGGCCCTGCGGGCGACGCGGCTGCCCCGGTAACAAGCACCTGGGGTCCCTGCCCACCCGCCCTTATGTGTCCCTCCCCCAGACTCCTGAACCCCGCCCGGACACCCTCTCCCACTTCCCACCAGGTACCAGTACTTGAAGCGCTCCGGGAACTTCGAGCGGGCCTCGGGGCTCCAGGCGGGAGTGGACGCCATCGAGGTGACCCACGGCAGGGCGCGCCCACGAGGGAGGGGCGGGGCGGGTCGCGCGGGCCGGGCCGGGCCGGGCCGGGTTTGGCGGGTGCGGGGCGCGAGGCTGCAGGTCAGACCTCGTTATGTCCCAGGACGGCAGCAGCATCGTGTTCCTGTGTGACCTGCACATTCACTTCCCTCTCAACATCCTGGACGGGATCCGCAAACACTGCGTAGAGGGAAAACTCGCCTTCGCGCCTGTGGTCATGCGGCTCAGTTGTGGAAGTTCTCCTGGCAACCCCCAAGGTAGTCCCCTGATCTCCGGGCAGGGAGCACCCCAGGAGGGCCCCCCAAACTTGCAGCCTACCCGCTCCTCCCCAGCCTTCCCACCAGGACAGTATCCTGGGGTGAGGGGCGTGGGATGGGGTGGGGCAGATCCTGGTGTTCCAGGTCACGTCTCTGGCCTCTCCCCTACCCTCAGGCTACTGGGAGGTAAATGGTTTCGGTCTCTTCGGGATCTACAAGTCGGACTTTGACCGAGTTGGGGGCATGAACACCGAGGAGTTCCGGGACCGCTGGGGCGGCGAGGATTGGGAGCTGCTGGACAGGTGTCTGATCACCACCACCCCTCTTCCTCATTTGTGTCCTGGCACTGAGCTGAGCTCTGGGGAGAAAAAGGAAAGCAGAAGCCAGGCCCTGCCCTCAGGGAGCTCACAGTTTATCGGGAAGATAACTATAAACCAGATAAATTGGGGGGGAGGGGAGGCGGAATCTCCGGGGCCCTGGGAGGGCTTCCTGTCGAAGCTGGGGTTTGAGGGCAGCACCGGCCCTGGATTCAGGAGGACCTGAGTTCAAATCCAGCCTCAGACACTAGCTTTGTGACTCTGGGCAAGTCATTTAACCCTGTTGCCTCCAAAAGCAAAAAAAAAAAAAAATAATGGGATTGTGGGGTTTGATGTGGGACTTGCAGGAAAACCAAGAGGTGAAGATGAGGGAGAGAATTCCAGGCATGGGGGACTGGAAGGACCTAAGCCAACCCTCCAGGGAGCATGCACAGGCCCCTGCCCTTACCGCAGGTTTGTCCCCTGCTTCCCCTCCCCCCAGGGTCCTGCAGGCCGGCCTGGAGGTAGAGCGACTCAGGCTCCGAAACTTCTACCATCACTACCACTCCAAGAGAGGCATGTGGGATGCCAGGAGCAAGAGGGGCCCCCGGGACTGAGCTCAGGCTCCCCCTATGCCTTGGAGTCTGGCAGTAACCCCTTCAAAGGACCTGGGCCAGTGGCCATCCTTAGGCCAGGACCTTCAGGGAAGCTCCTCTCTAGGGGGCTCTGGGAGAACTCCCTCCGTTTCTAAAGAGGAACAAGCCCTGTCCCTCCTCCCCCCAAGGCCCAAAGGAGTCACCTCAGGGTCTGAGAGGTAGGAGAACTTGTTTCCCTTCTGAAAGAAAGCAACCTTGGTGAAGCCCCTCAGGCTGGAGATGTGGATACAGCCTTGTCTTAGAGGCCCCCCGGGGGAGGGGAAGGGCCAGGGTCCTGGACCTGGGGTGCCCCCTTCCTGGTGGCCTGGACCGGCTCTGCAGAGACAGACCATTGTGACTATGAGGTCAAGGGAGAAGGGAGAAAAGGACAGGCCTCACTCTCCCTTCCCTCCAGCACCCAGCCTATTACTGCGATTGGGTCAGGGCCCCCCAGAGCTCTTGGGGAGCAAGTAGCCATTCCCAAGGACCTGATCCTAGGTCAAGTGACCAGGGCCCACACTGTGCAAGATGATTTCTGTGAAATTGTGTCCTAGAGATGAAGTTTTTCACAATTCCTAACCGTTCTGTCTGTTTGAGTTTTTTATTCAGAATAAAATGAAATGTTTCATTTTTTTTCCTGACTTGTCCACTCTGCCTGGGTCCTTTGTGGAGGGTCTGTCTGACTCAGGATCCGGTCAAGGCATAGCCAGCTGCCCCAGCCTGGCTTCAAGGGTCCTGGACAGGAAAGGCAATGTGCTCATGAGGGGCCAGGCTCATGCTGGGCTTGGCTCTGTCCTCTGGAAATTCTCCACCCTGCTCCAAGAAACACCCTGCCTTCCCTGTCCCCCATTCTGAGTCACCTGAGATGATGGATGCAGGCTTTCAGAACAGCTCTGACCAGCCTGAAGGGAAGCCTTGAAACAGAGGCCTAGGTGGGCAGGTTGATAGGCATCAGCTTAGGAGTCCCCAGTCCCACTTCTCTCCAAGAAGCCCTCTGCTCAAGGGCTGGATCTGCTGCCCGGAGATTCCTCCCTTGGGCCTCAGGACAGCCTGTGTCCATTCAGCTGGAGGTGTCTCTGCCTCCTGCCCCAGCCTGTTTCACTCAGTCCAGGTCAGTTGCCAAAGGCTTTCACTACCCAGTTGTCAGGTTTGTTTCCATTCCTTTGCCTGGCTCCAAGTCACTATCTGGGCTTTGCGCCTTCATAGTGAAACCCAACTTTCTGTGGAGTCTCTCCTTCAAAGCAATGCCTTCCACTTACCAGAAATGATAAGCATTTATGTAGCTTCTGATGTTCATCATCTCTGCATTTCCTTCTGTGATCACTCCCCAATGTGCATGGTGAGCTGGGTGGCTGGGAATGAATACTCCCTACTAGTACTTTATGGATCCACACTCCCAGAACTATAACTCATGAGCCCCCAGCAATGGGTTTACTTTTCATTAGTCAGCCAGAGGGTGCAATGGGCTCAGAGAAAAGGCATTTACTGAAATGATGTATTGGCAATAACGCTAACCGTAAAAGAGACCATAATGGATTTGTGGTGTCCTAACAAACCCCATACAATGTTAGTGATACACAGCAGAGACTTCAAACACATAGCCTTTGGCCACATTCTCCAAAGCCAGATTAAAATGTAATTTTAAAAAAATTAAGTGTAATTTGGAAATATTTAACAACATAAATAACATTATGGCAAAAAGCTAAGTGCACGTGCTGCCTACAGGGAGCCCTCTGGATGCGTGAGTGGGCCAAGCTTCCATCTGCATGTGACACCACTCATGTACAGGACCTCTCCCCCTAAGGCAGCTTGAGGTAGATGAACACTTCCTGGCCCAAAAGGAAGAAGAGGTTTGCTCCAATGAGATAATGTTTTCAATGCCCAGCTCATCATCGGTGCTATGGAAGTGCTGGGTATTCTTGTTCCTGATAGGTGTTCTTAAAAAAAGGTCAAAAATCTACAGACATCCTTTGGGAACAAGGAGACCACTTCACCATAGAGTAGTCAAGGTATACACTCTTGAGTTTGTCAAATATAATGAAAAGTGGCTTACACCTAGAAGGAACCTATGACAGCCTCAGTCTAAGAGTGGAATCCAAAAATCCTCCATGAACTCAGCCAACAAGATGACTTCCAAAGAAGCGTGGGGCCAATGGCTATCACACTGAGCACTCAGTGAACAACGAGGATTGTGCAAGGAAATGGTAGGAATGTGTGCAAAATGCAGACCTGTGGATTGAGTCTGTGATGGCATTCACACAGGGAGGGACCTGCCAGTGAGGAATCTCCTTCCACCGAGTCAGGTCCATACCTTCTCTACAGTTTATAATCCTGGGAATTTACCTGCAACCCTCAGAGGCTAAGCAACTTAGCCAGGACCACACGAACCAATACATGTCACTAGAGCGAGGACTCACCCCCAGGTCTTTCTGGTTTTCAGACCAGCTTTCTTCACCATGCCAGGCTTCTTAGCAAGGTCAGAAATGATGGCTAGAATTAGACGCCTGAACCTTGCTGTCTCTCATGGACTCTGAGAACAGAGTCCTTACATTTTCAATATGGACCTCAAAACATCTTGGAGAATTCAATCAATAAGCCACACTGCCACCAAGTCACTCTCAGAGACTGGATTGCTGGTTCCCCACAATTGCTTGGAGGCAACATTGATCTATCAACTCCCAGAACAATGTTTTCACATATGTCACCACAGCCAATTCTCATGATGTCCCAACTCCATGGGAAGAGCTCTAGGAAGTCACAGCCCCATGGGGACAGGTCAGTTGGGGGCCCATCCTCCTGGGAGTCCTGTCTGCTCTGGAGCTGTTCCAAAGTGGTTTGCCAAGGTTCTGCAGCAGATGACCTTCCACCCCAATTCTTCAACTACAAAAAGTGATTCTTGGAACCCTGTGGAATAGTCCACAGACCAGCAAATATAAAAGAATCATAATAGGCCAGTGACTTGTCCTGGGGCCATGTCTATCTGAACCTCATAAAGAGAATTAGAATGAGGTAATGATGAGAGCAACAATAAGAATCAGCCTTTATGTGTTTGGGGTTTTTTGCCAATTATCAAGGATGTACTAAATGTGTATTATGGTCCAGACATCATGCAAACACTAGGCATACAAAAGGCAACAGACAAAAACAAGGTCCCTGCTCTCAAGGGATTACTGGCCTTTATTTCAGGCATTTTTGGTCACATTCAACTCTACATGGCCCCATTTGGGGTTTTCTTGGCAAAGGTACTGGAGCAGTTTGTCATTCCCTTCTCCAGATCATTTTACAGATGAGGAAACTGAGGCAAACAAGGTTTAGTGACTTGTCCAGGGTCACACAGCTAGCGAGTGTCTGTTGTCGGATTTGAACTTAGGTCTCCCTGACTCCAGGCCTGGTGCTCTCTCCACTGCCCCACCTAGCTGCCCTAATATTAACATTATCTATGACTTCTTGTATTTTTATTTATTGTATTAAATACTTCCCAGTTACATTTCAATCTGGTTCCTGCAAATGTGGCCACGCGTCCAACACCTCTGTTCTAGTTCATGCCTCGGCCACCCAAGCTGCTGAATGAAAGGCGACAAGTACAGGTGACCAAATGAAGTAGGTCCTGCAGAGCCCTTGGAAAACACCAAAAATGATATGTAAGTGTGAGCTCCTGTGATTGTGACCGTCTTAAGCTCCCCCACCCACCGTGCACTATCACTGTATTACGGACCAAGAGAACTCAACACTTGAGTTACCCACCAGTTGGCTCTCTGTGGAAGCCACCAGATCCTGATAGAGTTGGTCTTGCAGCACATTTGTTAATTAGGCTTCCTAAAAGGCTGCATTAACCCTAACTGGCCACCAGAGAGCACCCAGGAAGAAGATTCCCTGTAACTTCAAGCTGCGGGTTGCACCCAGTCCAGAATCCACCAAGGAACGGAATATATTACTCATGGAGCAAAGAGGAGGCCAGAGTCATCACTACAGGATCCACACATAGCTCATGAGCCCAACCCAGTCCATCTCTTGGGGCTCTCCTCTCCCAGTCACAGCAGCCACCATACATGGATCCTGAGACTTAGTCTTAGCACACCAGTTACTGAAGATGGCCAAAGTGTCAGATAATAGGTCAGGTCTTCCTAAATGAAGGCATCAGCACTCAGTTATCTACTAAATCTCCTACTGATTGCCCTCTCAGATTTTCAAAGCCTGGAGATTGGGGTTTCCCCAAAAAAGGGAAGGAAGAAATGCCCATTTCCAACTCCTGTCTCAGGATTACAGATTTTGGAAAGGAAAATCAAAGGAAGAAGAGGAAGGAGAGAATTCAGGTTCCCTTTTCAGTCCACCAGTCCAGCAGGAGTCACCATAACTGTCAGTCTCAGGGTTTATGAGCCTCCCTTTTGAAGTCTGGACCCCCTATCTGTTCCAGGAGCTGGGTCACCCCCTAAGCTACTTTTGGCTATTGGGAATCTGCTTCATGGAAGCCTAGAGGACCCAAACCCAGGTTGGTGGATCCTTGCAAGTTGCCTTCCCCAGGGCAGTTGGGGAATCAGACTCCTAAGTGCAACTGAAGGAAGAAAAGGCAGCAGCCCCCTGCAGATTCCCTGCCCTTCTGCCCAATTTCATCTCTTCCCACCTTGTGTAAATGTGCTTCCTGAGACTCCCAGCAAGATGGGAAGGACAAACATCCCTTGTCTCTTCCTGAATCCTCATCAACCCAGGACCAAGAGGAAAATAATCATTCAAAAAGAGAAGAAACACTAATGCATTGTTGGTGGACTTGTGAACTGATTCAAACATTCTGGAGAACAATTGGAACTATGCCCAAAGGACTATACCCTTTGACCCAGCAATAGTACTACTAGGTCTGTATCCCAAAGAAATTATAGAAAAGGAAAGGACCCACATGTACAAAAATATTTGTAGCAGCTCTTTTTGTGGTGACAAAGAAATGGAAAGTGAGGGGGTGTCCATCCATTAGGGAATGACTGAAAAAGTTGTGGTATGTGAATGTAATGAAATACTATTGTGTTATAAGAAATGATGAGCAGGCGAATTTCAGAAAAACCTGAAGATTTACATGAAATGATGTTGAGTGAAATGAGGAGAACCAGGAGAACATTGTGCACAGTAACAGTCACAGTGTGTGATGACTGACTTTGATAGACTTAGTTCTTCTCAGCAATGCTAAGGTTCAAGACAATTCCAAAATACTCATGGTGGAAAATGCTGTCCACATCCAGAGAAACAACTATGGAATCTGAATGCAGAGCAAAGCAGACTATTTGCTCTTTCTCGTCTGTTTGCTTTCTCTTTCTCTTGGTTTTTCCCTTTGGTTCTGAGTCTTCTTTCATGACATGACTAATGTGGACATATGTTTAATATGATTGTACACATATAGCCCATATCAGATTGCACGCTGTCTTGGGGAGGGGGGAAAAAATTTGGAACTCAAAACCTTATAAAAGTGAATATTGAAAACTATCTTTACATATAATTAGAAAAAATAAAATACTATTAAGTGGGGGGGAGGGAAGTAGAAAGAAGAAGGCCAAGTGTGGGCCCAAGATTCCATTGCGGTGGCAGTTGTTGCTAGCCATCCCTCCCAGTTCTGTGAAATCAGCAGATGTGATAGGCGTGTCATCTACACCTTTACCTGAGTCATAGATAAAGATGTGAAGCAGACAATGCTGGGGCCCTCTGCTGGAGACCTCCTGCCACTTTGATATCAACGACTTAATTGTTCTTTGGGTCCAGTCACTCAGTCAGTTCTGAACCTATCTCTCCATCTCTGTCAGCATTACCTCCACATTTCTGTTTTTGGCTAATAATCACTTGTATTTCTTTAGGGGGGGTGTGATCATAATTAGGGCCATATAAGGGATAAAAATGAAACTGTGAGGTGGCACAATTGGCCCAAAGACATCAGTCTGGGCACCAAGATCTGTGCTCTCCATCACAGCACACTCACAAGATCCAATCAAGTCAGGTCTTTAGTCAAAATACCAGTCACTCAAAGGCTTGACTAGCTTATTTTTGTATCTTGAACTTAAATAACTATATATAGCAGAATACAGAAAGTGGATTCTCTGTGAAAAGTATGAATCTAAATTTCCCTTTTACATGTAGAATAAATTCTACACATTATTTTAAAAGCTGTCCTCCTTGTCTGTACTTTCTGAATTTCCTTTTCTCATATACATTAAGAAATGTTTACGGCCCTGGAGTCAGGAGGACCTGAGTTCAAATCTGACCTCAGACACTTAATACAAAAACTAGCCATGTGACCTTGGGCAAGTCACTTAACCCCAATTGCCCGACCTTCCCCCCTCCAAAAAAGCAAAAAGAAAAGAAAAGGAATGTTTCTATGACACTCTTTTTTTCCCTATAAATGAATGAACAGAGCACTTGGTAAGCACTGGGGTTATGAGCAGATAAGTAATATACAGCATCTCCCACCCTGAGGCCCCTCTTCTGATTGGATGGCTCCTCCTCGTACCCGCACTGAGCTGAGCCTCAGAAACAGAGGCCAGGACTCAGACAAAGATTCTGACGGGCCCCCCCCAGGTGTCTGTGGCCTGAAAAAGCTGGTGCCCTGGGGAATACTCTTTAAAAGACTTGTCTGAGATCCTGACTCCAACCAGGCTTTTTGCTCCCCAAACTTCAGAGACTTAAAGAGGACAAGTCTCTCATTAGATTATCCGCCCTGTTGATGGGGTATTGGGGTGTCTATGTTTGTAACATCCAGCTGCAACTTCAGTTGTAAAGTCACACCTCCCCCAGCCATAAAACCATTAACTCTGTCTCTTCCCTGAGCAGTGCTCTGTTGAGCTGCCATTAACCCTGCTTGTTACAAGAACAAGCCATACCTATGAATCCTTCACCCAACCATCTATAAGCAATTAGAGAAATATAAAGCTCCCTTGTTCTGGTGGTCATTCGGACCTATGAATCTTTCAATGCAGTATCAGTAAGCTAACTCTTCTCCAATTAGGCACATCCTGGATCCCCAGTTAGTCTAGCTTCCAACATTCATCGTGTCAAATGGGGCACTGATGGGGAACAGACTGGGTACCTCTCAGTCAGAATTGACCGCTAGTTGACTTAGGTGATGTTTCAAGGCAAAAATCACACCTCTTGGTAGCCCCCCCATGGGCTTTTTCCCAATGAATTATGGGCAATATGCCTGTTCAGTAGATATGAAAATTGCTTGTCCCTTTAAGCACTGATCACTCCTTAACTCCTCCCTAATTCCCCTTTAGTCACCTAGTTAGCATAATTGATACCTGATTTATGTTATTATGGTTATATAACCTGCATCCCTAATTCCTGTATTTTCACAGGCTTCCTAAGCCCTCCTGCCCGCTGAATAGCATAACAATAAACTTTTACAATCATTAAATGGAGTGCATGGTTCTTTCCTGAACTATCCCCTGGTTATTTTTTCCTCTCACCCACAGCTCCGCACACACCTGAGGCTGGCCCTTGGATGGACCCGCAACACCCACTGTAATCATTAATAATGTAAGCCTTAGAAACAGTCTGGTTCTGTCTAAGAAATAGAGTGGTGGATCAGTGGAATAGATGAGGGACAAATCATGTGATAGTAAATGACCATAGCAATCTAGTATAGGGTAAACCCAAAGATC
Source organism: Pseudochirops cupreus (assembly GCA_028627135.1). Classification (NCBI taxonomy): domain Eukaryota; kingdom Metazoa; phylum Chordata; class Mammalia; order Diprotodontia; family Pseudocheiridae; genus Pseudochirops; species Pseudochirops cupreus. Next base: position 205,211 of record CM053583.1, read on the forward strand.
CAAACTTTTGGGGGAAAAAACCTCATCATTTGACAAAAACTGCTGGAAAAATTGGAAAACGATATGGCAGAAACTAGGTATAGATATAGACCAACATCTCACAATCTCACACCACATAACAACATAAGGTCAAAATAGATATATGATTTATACATAAAAGGTGATACCATAAGCAAATTAGGAGAATATGGGAGAGTTTGTTTGTCAGATCTAAGGATAAGGGAAAAATTTAGGACCAAAGAAAATATAGAGAACATTACAAAATGTAAAATGAATCATTTTAGTTATATAAGATTGAAAAGGGTTTTTTGCACAAACAAAACCAATGCAACCAAAATTAAAAGGATAAAGCAGAAAACTGGAGAGGGGGAAGAGTTGCAACAAGTATCTCTGATAAAGGCCTCATTTCTCAAATATATAAAGTACTAGGTCAAATTGATAAAAATGCAAGTCATTCTACAATTGATAAATGGTCAAAGGCTGTGAACAGGCAATTTTCAGGCAAAGAAATTAAAGCTATCTATAGTCCTATGGGAAAATGCTCTAAATCACTATTGATTAGAGAAATGCAAATTAAAACAGCCTCACACATCAAAGAGTGGATAATATGACAAAAAAAGAAAAGAAAAGGAAAGGATGACTGTTGGAGGAGGTGTGGGAAAACTGGGACACTAATGCACTGTTGGAGTTGTGTACTGATCCAGCCATTGTGGAGAAGAATTGGGAACATGCCCAAAAGGCTACAAAACTGTACCTACCTTTTGACCCAGCAATAACACTGCTAGGTCTGTATCCCAAAGACACTTTTTAAAGAAGGAAGAAGGACTTATTTGCACAAAAAATATTTAAAGCAGATCTTTTTTGGGTGGCTAAAAACTGGAAATCAAGGGAATACCCATCAATTTGGGGATGGCTAAACAAGCTGTGGTATATGATTGTGATGGAATATTATTGTGCTATAAGAAATGATGATCAGGATGATTTCAGAAAAACCTGGAGAAACTTACATGAATTGATGCAAGTGAACAAAACCAGGAGAACATTGTTTATAGTGACGGGAACATTTTACAATGCATTGTGAATGACTTAGCTCTTCTCCAAGACAATCCCAAAGGATCAATGATGAAGCTGACTATCCACTTCTGGAGAAAAAACTGATATTGACTGCATACAGACTGAAGCAGGTTATTTTTCTCTTTCTCTCTTTCTTTCTCTCATTCTTTTTCTTTTATTTGAGTTTTCTTGTACAAAATGACTAATATGGAAATGTTTTTCATGACTGCACATGTATAACCTATATCTGATTGCTTATCATATCAGGGAGGGGAGAGGGGAAGAAAGGAGGGAGAAAGAGAATTTGGAACTCAAAACTTGTGTTTATCCTTCATTCTTGAAGAGGACCACGACATCAGAACATGACTTGCAGTTGACTCTGATTTCAGTAAGGGAGGGTTGTGCGAGGTCACCAGCCTCACTTTTTCCTCCAGAGTTATCTGAGTCCAGTGGCCAGAAATTCATCAGGACACCCTAAAAAACAAACAAACAAAAAATGTCAAATGTTTAAAAACTGTTTTAGCATGTAATTGGGAGGGGGAATAGAAAATATATGAGTGTGTGCACGCACACATGTGTGTGTGTGTGTGTGTGTGTGATGTAAGCCTTAGAGTGAGTGTGCTGTGACACCCTCTCTTGCATATCCCCTAACCCTTTGGGGTTCCCATTGTCTCTACCAGCACCTTGGTCTGGGGATTTGTATACTTAAGACTCAGCTCAGAGCAACAGTCCAAGCTCGCATCCAAGGGCAGAATCTTTGCCAGATAAGTCCTTGTCTCGGCTACTCTAGGGCTGGGACCCTAATAATCACTCTCAGAGGTGGCTCTTTGATCCTCAGGGAATTGAGTCTATACTGGCTGCAAAACCTGACCTAGATTCAGAGTCTGGGATTCCTCTGGCTCAGTCTCTCAACCTTTCAAAATTCCCAGGTGGGAGACGCCACTCCCTTCACCTAAAACAGAAAATAGCCGCCACCACCAAAGGGCAAAGTCTCAGGTCTATTTTTTAGAGTCACAGAGATCTCCCTAAGGACTACTGACACAAAGGAGGAGGTAGCTGATGTTGGCAGGCCTTTTGAATGCCTCCAAAACAAATCAGATGGCCTTCAGCTCACCAACCAAGTGAAGGAAGTCAGTCACAGAATGTCTATGCGTGCTCCACAGTGTCTCTACAGGTCATCATCATGAAGATTCTCCACAAGGAGAGGTTGCATAAACTGAACAAGCTAGAGTGTGCCAGACCCCCATTATGTAGCTAGGGGATGACATAATGCCTATAGCACTGGGCCTGAAGTCAGGAAGACCTGAGTTCAAATCCAGCTTTAGACCCTTACCGCATATGCAACTCTAGGCACTTGCCCAGAGTGACTTCACTTAGCTTCTGTCTGCCTGTTTCCTCATCTGTAAAACAGGGATAACAGCACCTGTCTCCCAGACTGTTTGTCAAGATCAAATGAGATGACATTTGCCAAGCACTTAGCACATAGTAGGTGCTCTAGAAATTCTGGCTATCATCGCACCTTCGTCACCATCATCATCACCATCCCCATTATTTCAACATTCCCTGACTGTCCAGGAAGTGACACTAAGTGCCCTCCTCCTCCTCAGCAAATCTAGCTCTTTACTATTCTCCTCACCCTTCCCATAGACACAATTTAGCATTAGGAAGTTTATTGTACTTGTGTCTATTCCTTTTCCGGACGTTATCCTCTCTCTTAACCTCACCCCTCCCTCTCGCCGCACCACCATCCCTTATTTCCTGTTGAGTTTGGTGCATGTCTACAGCAAACTCGTGTGTGTGTGTGTGTGTGTGTGTGTGTGTGTGTGTGTTCAACTCTCCTTTGAGGGTCCTTTTCTGCCATCTGATGCCTGTTTCTTTCCAGTTTCTTCCCTGTTTGTATTCTCTTCTATTCACACACCCCATTGATTAGAAATAATGACTTTCCCTTCCTTCTTCCTCCCCTCTGTCCTTGTATAGTCCTCTGACTCTCCCTTCTCTTTCTCTTTTTCAAATACTCAGAATAGAAGTAACCCATTCCTAGGTTCCTCCCCCTTTTATTATTTAACTCCCTCAATACCCTTTAATATCCTCAATATCTACCTCAATACCATTAAGATTTCAATGTTAGCACCACATCATTAGACAGTTCCTTCCAACTACTCAGATTTACTTTTCCAGATTTCTCTTGATGTGTTTGCATTTCAGAATTCCTGCCCAACTCTGGTCTTTTCATAGGATGTGTCTGCAAGTCCACTATTCCACAAAAGATCCTTTTTTCCCATCTTTAAGATTGAATTTAACTTTTCAAGATGAGTTATTCTTGATTTCTAGCGCTATTTTTCTTCTGCTTTTTGGAATACTATATTCCAGCATCTCCTTGCTTTTACAGTAAAAGCTGCCAGGTCTTAAATCATCTTGACCATAGTTCCTTGGTACACAAACGTCTTTCTGGATTTTTGCAGTCTTTTTTCTTTGACACAAGGACCTTTTGGATTTGAGCTATGACATTTGTGGGACTTTTGCTTTTGGTGGATTCTTTTTATCTATAATATGCCTTCTTTTTCTTAAATACATGAGAACTAATACACCAAAAAAGCAGTTTTCAGGTGCAGAGCCAAGGTGGCAGAGTAGAAACACAAACTTGGTGTGGGCCCTGGCTCCAACCACTTCCAATACCTTTAGCTTGCTAAAGGAGACCCAAAAATACACTGAAGAAAATAACACCTTAAAAAATAGACTAACTCAAATGGCAAAATAGGCCCAAAAAGCCAGTAAGGAGAAGAATGCCTTTAAAAGCTGAATTTGCCAAATGGAAAAGAAATTTCAAAAACTCACTGAAGAGAATAAATCCTTCAAGATTAGAATGGAGCAACTGGAAGTTAATGACTTTATGAGAAATCAAAATACTATAAAACAGATGCAAACATATGAAAGAATAGAAGGCAATGTGAAATATCTCATTGGAAAAACCACTGACCTGGAAAATAGATCCAGGAGAGATCATTTAAAAATTATTGCACTACTTGAAAGCCATGATCAAAAAAAGAACCTAGACACCATCTTTCAAGATATTATAAAGCCAAAATTGCCCTGATATTCTAGAATCAGAGGGCAAAATAGAAATTGAAAGAATTCACTGATCACCTCTTGAAAAAATCCCAAAAAGAAAATGCCTAGAAATGTTATAGCCAGGTTCTGGAGTTCCCAGATCAAGGAGAAAACACTGCGAGCAGTCAGGAAGAAACAATTTGAGTATTGTGGAAACACAATCAGGATAATACAAGATCTAGCAGCTTCTACATTAAGGGGTCAAAGGGCTTGGAATAGGTCAGAGGTCAGAGGACCTAGGACTAAAAGCAAGAATCGCCTACCCAGCAAAACTGAGTATAATGCTACAGGGGAAAATATGGTCATTCAATGAAACAGAAGATTTTCAAGCATTCTTGATGAAAAAACCAGAGCTGAACAGAAAATTTGACTTTCAAATACAAAAAGCAAGAGAAGCATAAGAAGGTAAACAGGAAAAAGAAATCATAAGGAACTTATTAAAGTTGAACTATTTACATTCCTACATGGAAAAATGATAATTGTAACTCATAAGACTTTTCTCAGTATGAGGATAGTTGAAGGGAATATATATGTATGTATGTATGGGAGGGTGTGTGTGTATATGAATATATATGTGAGTGTGGGCATATGTATGTTCATGTATACATAGGCAGAGGGTGCAAGATGAGTTGAATAGAAAGGGATGGTATCTAAAACTAAAATTAAGAGGTGAGAGAGGAATTTATTGGGAGAAGGAGAAAGGGAGAGATAGATTAGGGTAAATTATGTCATATAAAAGTCAAGAGAAAACTGTTACAATGGAGCAGAAGAGCAGGAAGGTGAAAGGGAATGAGACAATCTTATTCTCATTTAATTTGGCTTAAGGAGAGAGTAACATACACACTCAATTGGGTATTTTACCCTACAGGAAGGTAGGGGGGTAGGGGACAAGAGGGGAGATGATAGAACGGAAGGCAGATTGGGGGAGAAGGTAGTTAGAAGCAAACATTTTTGAAAAAGGATAGGGTCAGAGGAGAAAATAGAATAAGTCGGGGGTGGGATAGGATGGAGGGAAATATAGTGAGTCTTTCACAACATAACAGCTGTGGAAATGATTTGTGTAACTACACATGTACAACCTATATTGAATTGCTTATCTTCCCAGTGGGGGTGAGTGAGGAGGGAAGAATGGAAAAAATCTGAAACTCAAAGTTTTAAAAATAAATGTTTAAAAAAATTTTTTTACAGGCAACTGGGAAATAAGATATACAGGCACTGGGGTATAGAAATCCATCTTGCCCTACTAGAAAGTTAGGAGGGTGATGGGAGAGGATATAAGAGAGAACAGATTGGGGGAAGGGGTATTCAGTAGACTTGCTATTTTGGGCTTGGGGGTAGGGTAAAGACAGGGAGAAAAATTGTAACTCAAAATCTTATGGAAGTGAATGTTGAAAACTAAAAATAAATAAATATTTTTAAAGGCAGTTTTCATTTATAAATTGATTTGTTTGTTTATGAATTACTTCTCCTTGACCTGTTTTCCAGGTTACTTTTTTTTTTATAACAGGTATCTTACGTTTTCTTCTATTTTTTAAATCTTTTGATTTTGTTATAATCTATTTCCTGGAGTCATTGATTTCTGTTGGGTCTATTCTAGTTTTCATTTCTTTCATTTTGGTCTATTTCTTGAGTCAGATTTTCTACTTTCTGTTCTAAGCTATTCTTTCTTCTAATTCTTTCTTCAAGCGCTCATATTTCACTTTGTATTTCATTTTATTTCTTCTCAGTATTCATGTCAGCATTGTAAAAATTCATTTTTTCTCTCTGAGTCTCTGTTTGCAGTTGCTATGAAGTCACTCCTTTGGGAGCTGGGGAATCTCTAGATCTAAAATACTTTTTAAAAATATTGGTCAGTGTTTTCTTTGCTTCTCATCTCTCTGGCTTTAGTTCCTGAATGGGGCTTTTAACCAGGGCCAAACTCCATCCCCTGCTGGGCTTTTGGGTGGAGTGCTCAGCCCTTGATGGTTTCCAGGTTCCTGGGCTGACCTTTTACCTCTTGGATCTTCAGGGCCCTCTCTGGCATCTCTGCACAGCATTAGGAATCTCAGAGCCCCTGGGTCGGAGGTATCCCCATCTGAATGCTAGAGTACCATGGAGGTCACTGCCTCCTCCTGACTCCCTGGGCTTCCAAAATCTTATGCTTTCTTTGGAGAGTCTTCTGTTCTCTCTGCCCTCAAACACAAAACCTTACAGCAGCCGTTTTGTAACAATGTGTCCTGCATATCAGATATTTACATGACAATTCATAACAGTAGCAAAATTACAGTTACAAAGTAGCAATTAAAATAATGTTATGTTGGGGGTCACCACAACATGAGGAGCTGTATTAGAGGGTTGCGGCTTTAGGGGCAGTGCTGGGCTGGAAGAAGTCACTCACTGCAGGTTTTCGTTGGATTTCTTGGTCCTTCTTTGGTGTGCTCTGGTGAGAGCTGCAAGATTTGGTAGAGTTAAAGATGTGAGTGCTGGGCGGTGCACCCAGACAGCTATCTTACCCAGAGCCAACTCTCTCTGGCATCTGCCTCCACAAGAGATCGGCAGATTCTTTGCTGAAATCCTGGCCGAGTGGATCCCCACCACCTTCCTGCTGTGCTACCAGTCTGGTAAGCTTGTCCCAAAGGAAATGTGGTTCCTCCAGCAGGACCTGTTCTTGCTGAAGCCTGCTGCTGCCGCCTGCCTCCCTCTCAGTCACTTCTGCCCTTTCCAAATGTCACAAACCAGCCCTTTCCTGACATCCTAGAACAGTGTTGAGGAGTGTGGAAGATCTGGAGGTTAGCCCTATAGCAATTCCACTCAGGGGGTCAGTAATCCAGTCAGATTCACAGCTGCAGCTCCTGCCCTTCCCAGCCTTCACGGTCATCTCCCTTTCTGTGCCTCATCTGCCCCTGTGGCCCCAACTCCACCTGCCCAGGCCAGAGATTGAGAGTGTGAGATGTCCTGAACCAGGATCCAGGGAAGGTCCCCAATACCCTCCCTCCCCTCACTCAGCCCAAGGCCCCAGGTTTTCTGGATTCTCTGGGTGGGAGGAGACCCAACTCAGTGTCTGCAGGATCCACCCAATGGAGGTTGGCAAGATGCAGATGGTGCCAGGAGGGCCCACTGGTGCCAGGCTGTGGTTCTCCCAGAGAGCTACAGCTCCGTACAAACTTGTCTCCAAGACTTTTTTCCACCAGAAATACAGTCTCTGATGGAAGCAACTGGTTGGATCAGCAAGAAAGGGGAAGGCAAAGGGCGTTGCCCCAGCTGCTGGATCCACCTGGTCCCACCCCAATCCCCCCACAGTCCAAGCAACCAGAGAGACTTGGAGCCCAGGCTGGGGCCAGCCCTGGAGAAGAGCTGAAGGACCTTGATTCTCTTCACTCCAAGGATGGACAAAGAGATGAGCAGATTTCCCGAGACGGACAATGTAGGTCCCTGCCTCCTCCAACCTACTGCTGACCTTCTCCCCCTTACTGACCCCCATCTTTTCCCCCATTCCACTCTAGCTTAAGGTGGGGGTGTATCAGGGCTGGGGCAGGGCAGGTCTTCTCTCGGGAGGGTCAGCATGTGCCCACGGTCATTGGCAAAGAGCCTGGCCATAGGACCACAGGCTGGGGAGGGGAGCGACTAACAGGGAAGGGCATTTTCCATGGTGGACAGTACTGTCTTAGTGTCTAGCTAGACAGCCAGGTGAGCCGAGGTCCCCCAGAAGTACCCAAGCTGAGGCTGAGGGAGTCTCTGGCCATGGAGATGGAAGAATGAAAGGGCCATCCAAGCAGTACTCCCAGAAGTCAGGGAGCCTGCTGGTCTCCCAAGTCTCACTTTCCTCATCCTTGCCAGGGTGTAGTTGTTCCCTCAGGTTCCTTCTAGCTCTCCTATGCCAAACCTGGGAGGCAGGTCCAGCAGCTAGTGCTGGCCCCTTTCGACAGGTAAAGAAACAGGCTGAGAGATGAGGCTAGTATCTGAGCCCAGCAGCCATGGAGGCCCAGAGTGTAGCTCAGTCTGTAATTTCTGGTTCTCAGGGAGCAGCCAGGAAGGTGCGACCCCCCAGATGGGAAGGGACAGCCCGGGCATATTTCTGGTACCTGAGATGTTAGGTCCCAGAGGCCTGGGTTCCGCCTGCCCCACCCGTGCTAGTGTGGACTTGTGTTCTGCTGCTCCCCTTGAGTCACTGGACAGCCCCTCCCACCCTGTGCACACGTCACAGGGAGCAGGAGCAGCAGTGCTGGCACCAGCCCAGTTTTGAGGTGGGGCATGGGTCTGAGTGGAGAGGCCTCTTGGATCTGAATTCCAGAGCCCCCCCAAGCTTGCCCAAACCTGTTTCTGTCTCTCTGTCTCTGTTTCCTCTCTCTCTCTCTCTCTCTCTCTCTCTCTCTCTCTCTCTCTCTCTCTCTCTCTCTCTCACATTCACACACACACACACACACACACACACACACCTGAGCCAGGAATAGCTGAGCTGAGGACTAAGCCTGGACTCCAAGAGGGAGCATGCTCCTCACATTCCCTGGACCTGGGGTGTCCAAGATGGATGCCCCCAACAGTAGCCCAGGTCCCAAAGAGAGCTTTGGAGGAGGGTGTCTGAATAACTAAAAAGCACCCCAAATTGTTAGACTAGATGGGGAGTAAGAGAGAAAAGGATAGTATGATTGATGAGAATAATGGATGAAATGAACCCCAAGACCCAGCTTTATGGAAGCCCTGATCCCCACCCTAAGCCCCTTGCCTAGTGCAGCCCCTAGACGGCTCCAACCTAACCTTGGTCCACCATAAGCCCATCTTCTGAATGGCCTTGAAGACTCTTCAGATACTCAGCCCCAGCTCCTGGCCTCCCATTGAGCCACCATTTCATGAGGTGCCCAAATAGGGGGAAGGAGGTGACTGACCTCCATAGACTTGGACCGGGGCCCATCTCCTGCCCAGCCAAGGCCCAGCTGGAGAGATGCCAGGCTAGGTTGGGCCAACAGATGAGCCCTCAGGAAAGCGTTGGGTAAATAGGGAGGTAGTAGAGCAGTCTCAGTCAGCACCCTTCCCGCCACCCCCAAGAGCAACAACCATAATAACTGGGTACCTCCCATCCTGCCCTGTCCGGTCCCAGCAGCGTCCCAGCCCAGCCCCTGCCCTGGGACCTCCCCAGACCTCCAGTCCCTCCCATCCTTTCCCCACAGCCTTCCAGGATGGAGGGTAGAGGGAGGTGGAGGCTGGGGGTAGGGCTCTTGGGGCCTAGGGGCTGGGCAGGGCCTATTCCTTCACCCGTAATTCCACCTTAAGGAGGCTAGTGGCTCCTCCCTCCCTGGCCTACCCCCAGGTATCCCCGCCCCCAGGTGAGCTCAGGCCTGGGCGGTGTCGGCTGTCTCTCCCTGGGCGCGGCTGGGTGACTGGCAGCGACAGCTCGGAACTGAGCCGACTGACCCACTGGCTCGGGACCTGGGCGGAGGGCCATGAAGGGCAGGGAGGTCCGGCCAGAACCCGAGCCCTGCTGAGCTCCCAGTCCTAGCTCTGAGGCCTGGTCCTGCCACCATGCAAGACAGTAATTTCCTACTTTCTGCCCTGCAGCCTGAGACAGGGGTCTGCTCCCTGGCCCTGCCTTCTGACACGCAGCTGGACCAGAAGAACAAGGAAGCCCTGGAGGTAGAGCGGGAGCGGCTGAAGGTGGCCCGGGTGCAGGAGCAGGTCCGGGCCAGGATGCTCCAGCTGGGTCAGCCTTCGAGAATCAATGGCTCCCTGGCCAGTGCCCTGACGGATTCCGCAACCAGCACAGGCCTAGACAGCACTAGAGGTACCCACTGCCCAGGGGGAGGGGAGGCATCAGGGTCCCAAGTTGGGCCCCTTGGGCCGGTCCAAGGGGCCACAGGGAGGGGGAGGGGGAGTCACAGGCTGCCAGTCACAGGAGAGGCAGAAGCATGGCTGTTCTCTGGAGAAGGAGGGCGGGCCAGCAGGAGGCCCAAGGTTGTGCCCGTCTCCAGGCTTCTTCTCTGACTCACTGGGAAGCCTCGGGTTGACTCAGTCTAGGGATCCCTGGCTCCACCCCGGGGATGGAAAGGAGCTCCTTGGGGGTCCCTGAACTACTTCTTCCTAAAATCCTCCCACTAAGTTACACAGGAGGCTCCAGCCCGGGTATCTGGTTGAATGGAAGGTGGACAGCATCAGGGCTTAGTCTTGGGGAGGAAAGGAGGCCAGATGTGGGTTTCTTCAAAGCTGTGTGGGTCCTCTGGTGGCGGTGCCTCAGAGGAATCCCCAATTGGCCTCTAGCCTGGGGACGACTATGGAGAGGATGAGCCTTCAGGAAGAGGTTGACATCCTCTCCAACTCTCTAAGTCAAGCTGTGGTTCCCCCATTTTCTGATCTCACCTGCCCCCTTCACTATTCCCCTGGGGCACAAAGAAACTCACAGGCAAACCCAGAGACAAATCAGGAAGCCCCAGTCCCCCCAGGACCTCTCCCAGGGGCTAGGGGAGCCACCCCATCAGGGATCTCTGACCCGAGCACTTCACAGAACCTTTTCTGGGGAAGGGAGAAATCCAGGTGGCACTCCTCTTCTAGGAAAACCTGCATACTGGTTGGAGGCCTTCTGGAGGGCAGCTGGCCCACTAAAGGCCAGAGGGATGGACAATAGGAGCTGTCCGGACCCTGGAGAGCCAGGACATGAGGCAGAGAGGGCCTCAGGCCTCCAGGGAACTCATCCTGCCCCAACCCTGCTACCTCCTCCCTCAGCCTCTGCTTTCTCAGGCACAGAGGGGAAGTTCTCCAATTGGGAGTGGGGTAGGGGGTGGGCAGGAAGAAGGCAGCCAAATATGGGCACTAATTACAGTTTGTAAAATGCATCAGAGATGGCCACCCATGGCCAGCCCTGACAATTAGGAGGATGATTATAATTGGGGGGGAGAGGGGTGTGCCTCCCCCTCCCCCCGGCGGAGCCTCCCTGGCGTCAAGGGGTTAATCTCCCCACCCATGAAGCCTCATTAAACTGGGCTGGCAGGGGGCTGGGGGATGGGAAGGCCTGTGTGGGTGAGGAAGGGGTGTGTTTGCCCCTAGGGGTGGTTGATCTGTCTCTGACCAGGCAATGTACAGGGCTGTGGGGTCAAAGGCATCAGAAGAGCTGGCGGGAGGGGACCCCGCAATGAGGAAGCTCCCCCAGTATCCTTGGCCCACTTGGGGACTCTGATGATTCCTCCTCTTTGCCAGTTAGGATAGGACCCCAGCCAGCCCAGCTCTGGTCTCAGTCCCCTTAAATGCTGCCCCTGGCTCTCCTGGGCCCTTGGCCCCCCAGAAGAAATAGCTGAGGAAACAGTTCTTTGTGGTGTCTGCACCTTCCTCCCACCCACCAGCCCTGCACCAGGCATGCAAAGGGCCTTCTCAGGGTCTTAGTCTGCTCCCCTCTCCCTACTCCCGCCTCTCTGCACTAGTGCATATTGGGGTCCAGGCCAGAGTGCCTACCACTGCCCTTCCCTGCCTGGTCTTGCCATCTCACCCATTCGCCTGCAGGTCACCTAACCTGCTCCTCACCTTCCTTCTTAGCACACAGTAAGCCCAGATGCAATGTTTATTCCTTCCCTCCCCTCACTGGGCACCCTAGGACAAAAACAGAAGAGTGCCTGCCCCTGGAGCATGGAGGGGAGAGCAGGAAGGAGACCCAGGACAGGGTTGTTGTGTTTGTCCTTCATTCTCAAAGAGGACCGTGACATCAGGAAAATGATGACATGATTTGCAGTTGGCTTGGATTTGAGTTGGGGTGGCTGTGCAAGGTCACCAGCCTCACTTTCTCCCCCAGAGCCATCTGGGTCCAGTGGCCAGAAACTCATCAGGATGACTGAGGATGGCCCAGGATGCAATGGGAGACCCTGGCCTTTTGGAGGAAAAAGTCCAAGGAGAGATCTGATAGGGGACAAGCAGGAAGGAGACCCAGAGCAGGGAGGAAAGGGCCAAATGAGGGAGCCGACAAGGAGCCCCCAGAATGCTGACGGGAGACCAGGGGAGGGGCAGAGCCCCTCTGCTGCCTGACTCCTTAGACTCAAAGTTGTTTGTAGCATTAAAGTGCTGGATAAATGCTTGTTATTGTCAGGTAGCCTCTCACCAATGACTGTTTCCTCCATCCTCTAGGGGGAAGGCGTCACAGGGCATTGGGCTAGGTGCAGCTGCTAAGGTAAAACTGGTGCAAATCCAAGGCCAGGAGAGCCCCAGTTCCAACCCTGGGGACAGGAGACAGCCTTGCATCTATTCCTGTGTGCTCACCTTCCACTCATTCTGGCCACCCTCCCTCTCCATCTTTTCGTGCATCTCCAGAATCCTGGAATCTGTAAGGGACCTCAGGAGCATTGTGCTGAGTCCAGACCTGAATAGCCTCAGTCAGTATATCTGACCACTGGGCCTCCAGGTCCTCCAAGGAGGTGGCCCACTTCACTTAGGGACAGCTCTCATGGTGAGGAAACATCTCCCCAGATCAAGGCCAAATCTGCCTTTTCCCTCCTGCCCTATGGATCCCACCTCCAAACGTGGTCCCCAGGACATGGACTTGGCCCTTCACTATTCTAGTGGCCCTCCTCTGGACATGCTGCAGTGTGTCAGTAACTTTCCTAAAATATGGCCCCTGGAACAGAACCCAGTCCTCTGGGAAAGGCCTGGCTAGAGCAGGGGACAGTGAGCCTGCTGCCTCCTTGGTCCCCTCTTCACAGGGCTCAAGATCCCAGGGAGGGCTCATGGTGACCCTGCAGGTCACAAGGCCCCCTAGATCTCTTTCTGACAAACTGCTGCCTACTCTTGCTCCCCTATCCTGGGCTTAGACAGTTTGTCTTGTAGAGCTAAGGGCAAGACTTTGCATTTTTCCCTCTGGAAACTGTTGCATGAGATTTAGAATTAGCTGCCAGGATCTTACTCTATTGCCCATTCATTACATTAACCATGCCTCCCAGCTTTGTGGGATGTGCAAATTGGATGAACCTACCATCTGTGCCTTTCTCCAAGTCATTGATAAAAAGGTTAACCAGGCTGGGGCCCAGAACAGATCCCTGGGGCCCTCCACTGGAGACCTCACGCCACCCTGACATTGGACTGTCAATGACTTCTCTGGGTCCAGCCAGTATATATCTATTCTGAATCTACTGAATTGTATTATCTTTGCCTCTACCCTTTTGGAAGAACAGTAAGAGGTGCTTTGTCAAACCTTGGGGCTTAAATCCAGCTAAACTCTGCCAACAGAGTCCCTTGTCCACCATCCAAAACAGAATGGGCTTGCTCTGATATGCTTGCTGACACTGGGCAGTTCTCGCTTGATCTTTCTCTGCTTCCCTTTCTGGTTGACCAACTGCCTCTTTAATGACCTTTTGGGGATCTTGCCAGGAATCTAAGCCCACTTAGCTTACAGTTAGTAAGGGGCAGACTGTTTTCTTGAAAAATGACCCCCCACTTGGCCCCCTGCAGTCTTGTGCCCCTCCTCCCATTTTCCATATGTTCCTGACATATGTCCCTGACAGTGGCTCTGAGCTCATCTCAGCCACTTCTTTTGGGAGCCAAGGCTGGCCCTCTTCTTGGCTGGGGACCTTGACTTCCTTGAGGGCAGGGCAGGGCTGACTCCTTCCTTCTCTTGGGGAGCAGCCCCCTCCCCCCCACCTCAGGCATTTTTGTTCTGTTATTTCCGGTGCAAAGGTCTTTCATTCTCCTGGTCTGAGGAAACAGAAACAGAGCTGCTTGGAAGCTGTCTGCCTCATCTCTCTTGGGTCACCTGTCACTGCCCAGTCCACCCTGAGCAAAAGTCCCATCCCTTTTTTGGTCCACCTTCCTCTCCCAATAGAACTTAAAGGAAGACAAAGCCTTCCATTGTCTCGGGCTTCATCAGCAGCTCCAGTTCATTCCTTATGCCATTTGGATTGGACCATGTCCGCTGTCCCTTCAGACATCTTCTGTACCAGATCCGCGCTGTCTGTGAACTCCCCAGGCATCAGCCTCTTCAGGGAGTTGCCACTTTTCCTCCTGGTTGGAACGATCCTCCTTTGTGCTTTCAGAACGTTCTTCCTGGTTTCTTCCCCTCATTCCCATGATACTCTCTCCACAGTGCCTGGCCCTGGTGTTTGATGAATGACTGATGGCCATCTCCACCTTCTTCTCCCCTCTTGGCTTGCTTGTTGTCTCTTCCATCACTCGGGGAGCTCCACGAGGACAGGCCCCACCTTTGCCTCTCTTTGTATTCCTAGCCCTCAGCCCAGTGCTGATTACCGATCCCTGATCTGATTCCCCTTGTCACCTCTTGGTCCCTGGGATCCTGTCTGGTCTTCCTCTAGAACCTTTGAGGTCTATACTCTCCGAAGTCTGGAGTGTGTTACACTGTACCTGCATCTCTGTAGCATTATCGCAGGCTCTAGGAAGAGTGAGCATCCTCTTCCCAGCATTTTGACTACATCAGTTGGTCCCCCACTTAGTCTTGAAGAGGATGCCATCTCTTGGTTTCACCCACTTTTGAAAGGGTGGAAGGGGGTAAAAGTGGCACCAATGGTGGATTTTGAAGAAAGCTAGAGTTTGTAATAGCAGGGATTGATGAGAAGGGGGCGAGTCCCACAGAGGGAGACCACCTCAGAGAAATAACAGAAATGAATTTGAGAAAGTCCACTGGCTCTGGAGTTGGGCTGAGGATCTGGGTTTGAATCTTACCTCTAACAGTTGCTGCCTCTACCACCTTGGGAAAGTCATTTCACCACCAACCAACCCCCCCATCCCCCATCTCAATTTCCTCACATGTAAAATGGTGGACTATGTGGTCTCTGAGCCTCCTTACAGTTCTAGGTCTGTGATCCTATCAGTGGCCAGAAGCCTAGTTTGGCTGGGAAATGGTATGCTAGGAGACCAATGTGCAATCATCCAGGAGAAGTGGACTGGAGCCAGGTGGTAGGGGACTTTGAATGGCAGGCTGAGAAGGTTGTGTTTTTCCCAGAGGTATTGGTTTAAAGGGGGGCAGGTGCTGAAGAATGTTGAGCATGACTGGACCTGCATCTTAGAGAGGCTGTTGTGTCATGTTGTGAAGGTTGGATTGGAGAGGGGAGAAACAAGGAGGGAAATCACTTCGGAAGCTAGTCCAGGTGGGAGGTGATGAGGGCCACAGAAGTGGAGAGAAAGGGGTAGATAGGAGGGCTGTGTGAATGAAACCAACAAGACTTGGCACCTGATGAGATGTGAGGGGTGAGGGAAAGGGAAGAAGAAAGATGACCCAAAGGTGACAGCCCTGGGGGACCAGAAGGATGCTCACGTCAAGCTAGGAAGAACAGTGGGCTTAGGGAGAAAAAAAATGAATTCTGCCACAGACATGTTGGATTAGACATTATCGCTAGGTTCCTGGGTGATAGGTTCAGTTGGAAGGACCAATGAAGAGACAGTCCTAGCAAGGTGATGTGATTTACTTCAGGTTGCTCTGATAGGAAATGTCAGAGACAGGATTTAAAGCCAGGTGTTTGAATGCAGAGTCAGGGTTCCTTCCAGTGAACCGTCAAGCTGGAGAAGTTCAGCCAGGAAGAGCTCAGGTCTTGATATATAGATTTGTGAGTCACATGATAGCTGGACCCACGGGAGCAAATAGGCTCATTAATGGAGTAAGTGAAGAAAAGAGAAGGCTCAGGTTAGAACCTTGGGGGACATCCATGGTACTAGGGCTGGGAGACACAAGATAATTCAGTGAAAGGGGCTGAGGAGGCTCCAGTAGATCCAGAACCAGGAAAGAGCAGAATCACAGAGACCAAGGTAAACCAAGGGAGACCAAGTGCTGGGGAGGAAGGGAGTCACAGCATCCCAGGCTGTAGAAAGGTTCAGATGGAACTGAAAGGAGGTCCCAGACTGAGCAGCCTCCCAGAGTCTGCAAGGAGCCAAAGTGAGTAGATGGTGAGGAAGGGGAGGCAATGACCTTGTCAGTTCTTGGGAAAGGGAAGAAAGGTCTGGACTGAAACCCGGGGGGAAAGGGGCTGGCAGGGTCCTGGGAAGCAATGCAAGAGTGAACTCTCTGAGGAAAGAGGAGGGAATGGGGGATGATGGGGTGGGCTGCAGCATGACCTGACCTAAGGGAGATGTGATAGCTCAGGGACAGAGGGTTCCATTATCTCAATAAAGTAATAGACAAGGGATAGGATTGTGCAGGGCTGTCAAGTCCAAAAGCGTTCAGCAGCTCAGGAGGAGGAAAAGAGGATGAAGATGGCTAGGAAGGTGATCTGTGGGTGGGGTTTGGCGAGGTGTGAAGGGCAGAAGTTCACCAGGGTCAGGCACTTAGGAGTAGAAGATCTCATACAGTTGGGTTGGCCAAGTTGAGGTCAAGACTGTGAAGTGAGCCAAGGGAGGGAAGCCCAGAGGAGAGGAGGCGGCAGCAGCAGCAGCAGCAAGGTGAGAGAGCTGGTCCCAAAGCTGGGAGGATCTGGATTCTAGTCCTGCCTCTGACAATACAATGTGTTGGCAAGGAAAGATCACTCTAAGACTCTGAATTATACACAAGGTCACAGATGACAGTCTGTACTGGTGGATGAAATCCCCACCCCCCACCCCAATGAGTGGTCCCCACACTATTGAAATCACAGGCTTGGCCAAAAGAAGGAGAAAGGGATAGATTAGGAAGATTCTTCGGTGACCTCTGGTTAAGTGAGAACAAAGAAGCTAGTAATCCAGCCAGGAAACCTTGGGCAAAAGGGAGGCCAGGGTGGGGGAGGGGTGAGGGAGGCCAAGGGAAAGGCAAGAAGGCAGCAGAGTGTGACAGACAGAGCTGTAGAAGCCAGGGAGGCAGCAGGGCCAAGGATGAAGGCTAGGGACATCCCAGCTCTGTGAGGCAGAGACAGCAGCTGCTTTTACAAATTCTGGATTCCAAATCTTGCTGAGCAGGTTCTAGGGAGGGCAGAGAAGGAGATTGTACATGTGCTGCCTCCCCTTCCCTGGACTCCCCAGGACCAGAGGGGGTGAGCAGGGTTAAGTGAGTGCAAAGAGATGGAAGGAGTGGGAGAGGGATGAGGGGAGTCTATTAGTGATGCCAGGTATTTGAGAGACTACAAGGAAGGAAACGCTAGAAGAGAGAAGGGTTTAGGAAAGGGGATGCCTGGGGGGGGGGGCACCTGGGCAGACCATGACCCCAGAGGATTAGAGGAGGAGGAGCTGGGAGGGACTTGGCAGCTATGGGATGGGAGAAGCGTTAGGAAACCAGGGCTCTCTCCCTCTAGATTCCGGCAGGAAAGGACATTGGGCTGGTCAAACTATTGGCACCAGTTCCTTTGCCTCCTCCCAAGCTAGTGGAGGATGCCCTGTACCCAGGAGATGCACTGTCTCTGGGCAGAGCCCATGGGAGTGAGACCCTGAATGGGGCTGTGGCCCAGGGATGGAGACCATGTTCTTAGGTGGTGCAGGGATGCAGGGTGGAGGTACCCATCTACCCACCTGCTTCTGTTTGATAACCCACTCACAGGCACCTGTCATGTCCCTTTGCAAGAGGGGACATGTCCCCCTGCCCTTAGGGATCCCACAGGGGTGTGGTTCTGGAAATCGCACACGTAGGACAATCAGGACAAGAAAGGACCATGATGATGAAGATACGGAAGATTATGTGCCAGAAGGCAGCAGGACCTTAGGGACAAGAGATGCCGAGAGAAAGAAATAAGGGGGGCCGGATTTCAGCTGGGCCTTGAAAGATAGGCAGAAAGTATGCAGTCAAGGGGAAGTGGCCATGGAGGGGACCATCCCAGCTGGAGGGGGCAGGGTCAACGGGGAGAAAAGCAGAAGATAGGCCTGGAATGCCAAGCCGAGGAATCTTTTTTTTTTACCCTAGAGGCAATAGGAAGTTACTTAAGCCTTTGGATCCAAGTAAGTTAGAGCCTCTATCAGAGGGGTGGGGGAGGGGAGAGATGGGGAGGGAATTTGGAACTCAGCATCTTATGGAAGTGAATGGTGAAAACTGAAAATAAACAAATAAATATATTTTTTGATTTTTAAAATTGATTTATTTACTTTTAGTTTGCAACATTCAGTTCCACAATCTCCCAAGTTTCAAATTTTCTCCCCTCCCCCCTTAGAGGCGTGTAATCAAATACGGGTTCTACGAACACCTTCACGTTGAACGCTAGGCATGTTGTAAAGGATTGTGACCAACAGGCTGAACAGCAAGAAAGAAGGGAGAAGAGCAAACAAACACCAGCGAGGGAGAGCAAACAGTCGGCTTCACTCTGCAGACTCTGGTTCTTTCTCTGCGTGTGGACGGCCCTTCCCATCAAGAACTGGAAATCAAGGGGCGCCCACACACTGGGCAACGGCAGAGGAGCAACCGGACTTCACAGGAGCCCGGAGAGACTGACATAAACTGACGCTGAGTGAGGGCAGCAGCGCCAGAGCACTATACACGCTGACGGATACAACGTATCTGTGACGACTGACTTGGATAGACAGAAGACAACTATACATAAATGTTTTTTAAAAAGATTTTTGATCACAGTACTGCCATAGACAGCCATGGGCTTTAGGAAAATCACTGCCTGCTGAGTGGAAAATGGATTGGGGAGATGGGGAGAGACTGAAGGCTAAGACAGATACCAGTGAGGTGCCCTTTACAGCAGCCACGGTTTCCTGTCTGCCTGACGCACAGGAGGTGTTCAATGTCTGTTGAGTAGTGCAGGCTGAGGGTGGTGGGACTGAATTCCAGAAGTGGTAGGAAGCCAGTCTAACGTGGGGGAGGGGACCTCACCAGACAAAAGCCAGGGGAGGAAAGAGGAACCCAGAGAAAAGGGGGATCCTGGATGTCAAAGGAGCAGTGAGGTTGAGAAGGGTAAGGGTGAAGAAACAGTCCCTGGGCATCTCCCCAGCTCAGAACCAGAGAACTTCGGAGTTGGAAGGGGCTGAAGGGATGGGACTAACAGTGCAATCTGTGGGTAACCAAACTCCTGTGGCCACCTCGCCATAGCTTGAAGGTATTTCACCAGGCAGCCTCTTCCCCACCGGGCCCCTCTCTATAACCTTGCTGGTCCTGCCCCCCGAGGCTGGGCAAAACAGGGCTGAGCCTTCTTCCACCAGGCAGCTCTCATGTTCCCCTGACACTGACACCCCTATTTCCTCTAGCCTGTTCTCATACAACATGGGCTCCAGGCCTTCCCCCACTCCAGTTGTCTTCCTCAAATGCTATCCAGTTAATCAGCGTCCTTCTTGAACCGTGGTGCCCAGAACTGAACACAGTCCTCCAATCTCCATCTCCTATGTCCTTTAGTGGCAAGGACTTAAGGTCTGACCAGAAGACAGATGAGGACCCCTGGCTAGGTTGGGTGTGGTTCAGCCATCGAAGGGTGCAGTCTGGTAACCCAGCTTTCTGCCCACTGACCATCCGTCCCCCTTGCCCCTTCCCAGGTATCTCCAGGGGTCAATACCACACAATGCAGTCTGGTGCTGGCTTCAGCTCTCGCTCCCAGGGCATGAGCATGGACAAGGCCGCGGTAAGCCCTCCACATCTGCCCTCCTCAAGGCCTGGGGAGGTCATATTGTTCCCAACCCCTTGGACCCTAGGCCCACAGGGTGGAGGCAGGGGAAGGCCTGGGTTTAAGACAGGGAGCTATGGTGTCCCCCCACCCCCAACCCTCCTCACCACCTCCTTCCCCCATCCCACAGACTTTCCGGCCCATCTCTAAGCCAGCATATGGGACAGCAGCCTGGTCCTCCCGCTCTGCTGTGGACCTAAGCTGTGGCCGGAAGTTGAGCTCTGCGCACAATGGAGGCAGCTCCTATGGGTCCACAGGCTACATGGGAGCCCAGCCTGCAGTCCCAGCAGCACCCCGGCCTGTCTCCTACCATGACCGTGTGGGCCCTGGCTCCAGAGCTGACTATGACACTTTGAGCCTGCGTTCTCTGCGCCTGGTGGGGGGCCCCCCTGGAGGCCTAGATGACCGCTACAGTGTGGTGTCTGAACAGCTCGAGCCTCCAGGAGGGGCTTCCTACAGGGCCTTCAGTTATGAGCGACAGGCAAGTTCAGCCTCCAGCCGTGCAGGGGTACTGGACTGGTCTGAAGCCACAGATGGAGCCCCCAGCAGGACCATCCGAGCCCCAGCCATGAGGACCTTGCAGCGTTTCCAGAGCAGCCACCGCAGCCGAGGGACAGCCTCAGTGGGAGCTGGAGGAGGCCTAGAGCATGTGGCCCGAGCCCCCTCAGTCCGCAGCCTCAGCCTCAGTCTGGCTGACTCTGGACACCTGCCTGATGTGCGGGGCCTGGACAGCTATGGAGGTCACCGCACTCTACAACGGCTCAGCAGCGGGTGAGCCCCAGGGAGCAAGGGCTGTGTAGGAGTGAGGGAGGCTGGGGGTGGGGAGAGGGGTAAGGGATGAGAGAGTCATAGGGGTTAGGAGTGGACTGTATGGGCTTCAGGGATATTAGAGCCCCTGAAGCTGATCCCCTCACCACATGCTTCCTATGCTACAGCTTTGACGACATTGACCTTCCCTCAGCTGTGAAGTACCTCATGGCATCAGACCCCAACTTGCAGGTTCTGGGAGCTGCTTACATTCAGCACAAGTGTTACAGTGATGCAGCAGCCAAGAAACAGGTGAGGGCCGGGCGGGGGCTGGGAGGGGCCAGGGAGCTGTCCCTACTTGACTCTCCTGCCTTCCAAGGCTCCCCATAACCTTGACTGTGGTCTGTGTCCCCAGGCCCGCAGCCTCCAGGCTGTGCCAAAGCTGGTGAAACTCTTCAACCATGCTAACCAGGAGGTCCAGAGGCATGCGACGGGCGCCACGCGGAACCTCATCTATGACAATGCCGACAACAAACTGGCCCTGGTGGAAGAGAATGGTATCTTTGAGCTGCTAAGGACGCTAAGAGAACAGGATGATGAGCTGCGCAAGAACGTCACAGGTCAGGCTGGGGCCGGCAGCGCCACCCACAGGGCAGGCCAGACATGCCCAGATGTGCAGGTGTGCATCTGAGAGGAAGCATGGCCATGGGGGGGGGGTGTGTGTCTAGGAGTGGGGGAGGGAAGGAAGGCTGTAGTTTTCTCCTGCTCAAGCCCCAGAGGAGGAATTCAGAGTCTTGCAGGGGAGCAGCTCTCCAAGGGGTGGGGAGCCTGTTGCTGACCTGATCTCTGACTCTCAGGAATTCTGTGGAACCTGTCATCCAGTGACCATCTGAAGGACCGCCTAGCCAGAGACACCCTGGAGCAGCTTACAGACCTGGTGCTGAGCCCCCTCTCAGGCTCCGGGGGGCCTCCGCTTATCCAGCAGAATGCCTCTGAGGCTGAGATCTTCTACAACGCCACGGGCTTCCTCAGGTGCCCAGACTTCTTTGCCCCAGCCACGTTTGTGGGATCTTTGGGGAGACAGACCTCATCAGCTCACTCTGATGCCCATGCCCCACAGGGAGTCAGGCTGCCTCATGAAAGAGTCCCAGCCAACCTCCCTTCCTCCAGAGGAGCCTGTGGCCTCTGATCCCCCTACTTCTTTGCCCCAGGAACCTGAGCTCAGCCTCGCAGGCTACACGGCAGAGGATGCGAGAGTGCCATGGCCTCGTGGATGCCCTAGTCACCTATATCCACCATGCCCTAGACGTGGGCAAATGTGAAGATAAGGTCAGCAGGCCCTGGGCCAGAGAGGGTGGAGAAGGCCAAGGGTATCCCATCCCTGTCCCCACCCAAGTCTGTCCTCTAGGGGGCGGGGGGGCCACCTTCTGATCTGGGCCTTCCCCCCCAACTCCCACTCTCTCCCCAGCTCTATCCCTCCCCCCAATAGTGGCTGTGACCACTGACCCGTCCCAATGCCCCCAGAGCGTGGAGAATGCTGTGTGTGTGCTCAGAAACCTCTCCTACCGACTGTATGACGAGATGCCACCATCAGCGCTACAGAGGCTGGAAGGCCGAGGCCGAGGCGAAGCTGGGACCGGGAGGCCTGGGGAGATGGTTGGCTGCTTCACTCCCCAGAGCAGGAGGCTGCGGGAGGTAGGCAATGAGGAGCAGGGAGGCCAGAGAACAGCCAGACGGTGCCCTTGGGCAGCTCAGAGGCTGGGGAGTCAGGGGTGCACTAAAGTAGATAGAGTACTCTCATCATAGCTGCCCCACATGGTAGGGAATGCAAGCCTACAGGGTCCATTTTACAGAAGGGTAAACTGAGGTTCAGAGAGGCAACACCAGGCTGGACAACCTGGAAGAGCCAGTCCTGGGTGATTTTGGAGAGAAGTCTGAGGAGCAAGGGGAGGACAGTAGCTTGGCTTGGTCAATACAGCCAAGAGCAGAGGGTGACCTTTGGAGTGGGACCCTGGGGGAGACGTGGTGGGGATGGGGAGCTGGAAATGAAGAGAGCTCTCCATACTAAGATCCAAGGAAGGGAGGGAAGCCTAGAAAGGGGCACCCACTGGGAGCTGGGTCTCACAGCACCCTCACCTCCCCAGCTGCCCCTGGTGACAGATACACTGACCTTCGCTGAGGTCTCCAAGGATCCCAAGGGGCTCGAGTGGCTCTGGAGTCCCCAGATTGTGGGTCTCTACAATCGACTCCTTCAGCGGTGTGAGCTGAATAAGCATACCACAGAGGCTGCCGCTGGAGCCCTGCAGAACATCACGGCTGGGGACAGAAGGGTGAGGGCCAGAGGCCTAGGAGACTCCCAGGGGAGCTTTGGTCCAGGGTGGTATAAAAGCTTGGGGAATCACAAAGAGAAGGGAGCTGGGGGTGACCCCTGGTGGAAAGTCCAGGGACTGCAGGACATCTTATCCTGGAGAGAGCTGATTTGGAAGGTCTGGGGGACAGAAAGGCATTGGGAGCCCCCAAGCCCCTCAATTCTTCCTTGCCCCACAGTGGGCAGGTGTGCTGAGCCGCCTAGCCCTGGAGCAGGAACGCATCTTAAATCCCTTATTGGACCGAGTACGGACAGCTGACCATCACCAGCTGCGCTCACTCACTGGCCTCATCCGGAATTTGTCACGGAATGCCCGAAACAAGGATGAGATGTGTGAGTCTTCCTTAAGGTCCAGGGGTAATGATTCTCTCATCCCTTGTGTCCCAACAGGCCCATGGCCTGATATTGTCGCTCTTGGCCTGGCTGATGGACCAGAGAGGAGGAAATGGAGTCATTGGAGGAGTGGGGGGGGATACTCATGCATTCCCAGGTCCAAGAAAGGGAGGGGTTTGGGGGAGCTGTCTGATACCCTCTGACTTCTGTCTTCTACTCATGAGGGAGGTAGCCACCAAGGTGGTCAGTCATCTGATTGAAAAACTGCCAGGGAGTGTTGGGGAAAAGCCGCCTCCAGCAGATGTGCTGGTCAACATCATAGCAGTGCTCAACAACTTGGTGGTAGCCAGTCCCATCGCTGCCCGAGATCTCCTCTACTTTGATGGCCTTCGAAAGCTCATCTACATCAAGAAAAAGCGGGATGGGTCAGTACCAGCCCCTGAGCCCAAACCCTGATAACAGGGGAGCTAGGCGGGAGTTTAGGGAAGACACTCATTGGGAAGCAGGGGAAATCAGATTCTTTTCCCCCTAGGCCGGGGTTCTCCTTCTCAGACCTCTCCACCGGTGCCAGCTAATGCCCTCCATTCCTCCCCAACAGGCCTGACAGTGAGAAGTCCTCTCGGGCAGCCTCTAGCCTTTTGACCAACATGTGGCAGTACAGCAAACTTCATCGGGATTTTCGGGCGGTAAGTGAGTTTGTACCAAGCACACTTAACTCTGCTCACAATGCAGGATGGGGGCATAGAGCACCCGAGACTACATGAGAACCTGGGAAAACAGTGAAGAGAGAGGTCCATTCTCCTGATTCAGCATAGCAGTTCCATTAACTCCTCCCTCTTCTTGTTGCAGAAAGGCTATCGGAAGGAAGATTTCCTCGGTCCATAAGTAATCTGAAGAGGAAGAGGTGTATTGGGGAGGGGGGGGGTGCGCTAATGAGCGAAGCCCTCCCCCCCAAATGTGCGTGACTATCTTGGCTCAGCTCTGCCCTCCCCTCTTGGCCTCTGGCACTGTCTCCTCGGACCTGCCCAGGTCTGGCCTCTTGACCCCCAGTGCTGTTTTGGGTGGAGTGCTGAAGCAGGCTGACTGCTTACAGGATGGGCAGGGAGTAGGGCGTGCATTAAGGACATATACAGGACTTGGGGGAACTTGGGGGGCTTTGGGATGAGCCTAACTATCAAGATGGGGCAAAAGCTCCTGGCTTCTGGGTGTAGGGATGCTTGGGAATCCTTTGGTGTTTTAGAGGGCCTCCAATCTCTGGGGACCACCGCTGCTGTGGCCCCAGGGTTGCCCAGGGACTCACCCAATGCTTAGTACAGGGAGTGGCTGGACCCAGTCAGACATGCACATACAGTCACAGCCTCAGGTTGGAGGCAGGGGCCTGAGGCTGGCCTGGGAGGGGTTGCAGCTGGGACAATAAAACAGGCACTGGTCTGGTGGGTGTTTGTCTGCATTTTCTGGAAGGGCCCCACTGGAAGAAGCAGCTTTTGCTGGGATAGACCGGGCTGGGTGAGGCCCCTCAGGAGGCATGGTCCCTAGTCATAGTGATTGCCAGGGTGTTCAAGCTGCTGCTCTAGAATTCTGGCCGTGTCTGGGGGTGTGGGCAGCTTCTCTGGAAAGAAGAGATCTTGGCTCCAAGCATAGGTGGAAGATCACACACACACACACACACACACACACACACACACACACACACACACCAACTTACACAAAGGGTGCATGCAGCTTTGCACAAGCTGTGGAAATGTCCCAGATTGCCACACCCCTGAGGAAGAACCAAGCTCAGCTCCAGATATGAGAATTGTCACTTTATTGGCAGAAAACAGAAATAGGGCAAAGCCTGGAGTTCGAGGGCCCCAGACTCAAATGCCCTGGATCAAGCCACCCTGGGTTCTGCATGGCCTGAGTCCCAGAGGATTGAGCAAAGAGCCACATGGTCCTAGGCCCCAAACTGGAAGAATCATTAGGAGTCACACAGTCCAGACTTTCACTTTGTAACACAAGAAACAGGCCTAGAGAGGGGCACTGGCTTTTGATTTAAAGGAAGGAGACAATCTTTTCTTCACTGCCCTGCTCTGCTCCCCCTCAATCTAAGGCCCTGCCCCTCCAGTCTAAGGCCCTGTACCCCTAGCCCAAGGTCCTGCCCCCCAATTCAGGGTCCTGCCTTCAAGGCCAAGGCCCTGCACCCCCCAGTCCAAGGCCTGCTCTCCAAAGCAAGGACAGATGGGAGGTCTTTGGTGGTCTACACATCATCTTCAGTGACCAGGCAGTAAAAGTCAGTGCGAGCCCCATAGTTGCGGGATCCCAGGTCAGAGACATCTATCTCATTCCGCTGGGTTTCCCCACCAGAAGCCTTAAGACTTGGCAGTTCAGCAATTGGGCTCATGCGTGGAGGGGAGAGGTCTTTAAAGATGGGTCCCCTGACACCTGTGGGAAGACTCAAGGTCAAGGTGGCTGCCCTACCCCAACTCCAGGCCCAGGAGGCCAGACTAGGGCAGACCCTCCATTCCCAAGGGTTTCACCCTAGCAGCAGAGTAGAGCAAGGGGTAAAGAAACCTCCATGTGTACAGTGTGTATGTGTGGACAAGGGAGCACCTGGGTGGTCACCCAAGGTGGGTCACTGTCACAACTGCCCCCAGGATGTCATATGCTGGTCCCAGCAGCCTGCCAGCTGAGAGCCTGGAGCTCACCCCCAGGGGTCCCCGTTGGCCTCCCCAGGTCTTCTGTTGCTCTGCCATTTCTCTGCCAAAGCCTTGCTATGGGACTCTTACCCAAATCTCCTTCGGGGTCAGGGTCAGGGTCTGGGTCTGGACCAGGCCGGCCCTCCAGGAAGCCACCATGGAGGGTCAACATGGGATCCTTGTCCTCTTGAAGCTGAGTCTGGGGGTCACTTCCCAGGGCCCGGTAGTGCACCTTTCTTGGCAGAGCTAGACGCAGTTCCTTCCAAAAATCGGAGGAGGGAGTCTGCAAGGTGACCAAGGGCTATTCAGATGCTGCTCAGGGGGTTCTGGGCTGGGAGTGGGGCACACCCTCTAGGTGGGTATAAATGGGCTATTTCTAGGCATCAACTATGAAAACCAGAGTCCCCCTGTATACTCTGAATATACACCCACTGAATGTAGTCAGTGAGAAACAGTCCTCCTATACAGCCCACCACCCTCAGCAGACCACGGAGGCCCCTCCCCTTCCTGCCATAGTTCTTTTCATCCCCAAAGGACTGTGGCATTTCCCTCTTACCATGGAGCCCCTCTCCCCCAAAGGACCATGATGCCCCCTTTATCCCTGGCCCCTAAAGGACCATGGCACCCCCTTCCCTTCCTACCACAGAGCCTGGCCTCCACAGTAGCAGGGTCACAACGTGCCGATGCTGCCGAAGCAGGTGGAGAGCAGGGTGTAAGGGATTGCGGGTCTGACCCTCAAATGTGATGAAGATCGGCCTTCGGGACAATTCAAGGAGCCTCCACAGGCCTTCCCTGTATCAGCCAGAGTCAGGATCAGAGGCTCAGAACTGGTGAGATCCTGAGTTCCAGACCCAGAAGGCCATGTGACCACCAAACTCCCCTCCCACACACATACACACACTTATACTCTCACTCACATTCACTCATACTCGTACACACTCACACACACACACAGAGCTTTCCCACTGTGGCACCTGAAATTGTGTCTGCACCAGGCCTGGCCCAGGAAGGTATCTGAGAGAACCACGATAAGACGCCGGCATCGGCTGAGGTTCATGATCAGATCTGCCGAGGGCTCTGGAGAAGAGGACAAGGAAGGGGAGCCTGTCAGAAAGATCCAAGGAGGGGAAGCCTGGGCAGCTTGGGAAGGAGGAGGCCAGTGAGGGCCAGCAGGAACATTCTGTCCTGGGGCTCAGGATGTCTGAGGAGCCCATCAGTGAAGGCTCTGGGTGCCCTGAGGGGAATCTGTTGAAGCAGAGCTGCCTGGGGCAGCTTCATCTTGTCCTTCATCTGTACCTGAATTGGGGAGGACATCTCTATCATCCAGAAGAAGCTTGTAGCCGTGCCGATTCTCCAGCTGTGGTTTTAGGATGAAGTTCACAAACTTCCTGTCTTCTGGAGAGCTGGTGTAAGAGATGTAGGCATCATAGAGCTTCCCATCTGAGAATGAGAGGGAGGAAGGAAGGGAGGGAGGAGAGGGAAGAGGGGATGGAGGGAAGGGGGAAAGAAAGGAGGGAAGGAAGAAAGGGAGGAAGGGAAGAAGGAAGGAAGAGAGGGAGGGGGGGAAGGAGGAAGGAAGGAAGGAAGAAAGGAAGGAAGGGAGGGAGGGAGGGAGGAAGAAATGAAATAAGCACCTATTAAGTGTCTGCTACATGCATTCTGCTAAGTGCTTTACAAATATTGTCCTATTTGATCCTTGGAACAACTCGGGGAGGTGAGAGCTGTTATTGTCCCCACTTTACAAATGAGGAAACTGAGGCAAAGGTGGCTTGCCCAGGATGACACAGCTAATAAGAGTCTGGGGCTGGATTTGAACCCCTTCCACTGAGTTGCCTCCCAGCAGAACATGCAAGGGATCAGTTGCCTGGCCCTGGTGCTCTGTTTCCAGCTCACTGGCCCATGAGCATTGGCATCTGCTTTCTCTCTTTTTTTGTTTAGTCTAGCTTAATATTTTCCGATTTTTAAAACCATTTTTAGTCAAAGTTATGAGTTCCCAATTCTATCCCTCCCTCCCTCCCTGAGATGGTAAGCAACTGGATCTGGGCTATACATGTGCAATGATGTGAAACATCTCCATATTAGTCATTTTGTGGATGAAGATCCAAATCAAAGAAAAATGCAGGAAAGGGAAAGCAGCCCGCTTCCTCCACCTTCGGTCAGCATCCGGCCAGCCCGCTGCATCATGGCTCCTTGGTGGTTGTCTTGGATCATATCGCTGAGAATAGTCAGATCATTCACAGTTCCTCAGTGAGCAAGATTCTCATTACTGTGTACACATTGCTACTGGGTACAGCATGCCATGTATACTGTTCTTCTGATTCTGCTTATTTCGCTATGCATCAATTCATGTTAAGACTTGCCAGGTTTTTCTGAAACCATTCTTCTTGTCATTTCTCATGGCACAATAGTATTTTACCACAATCACATAGCACAACTTGTTTGGTCATTCCCCAACGGATGGATATTCCCTCAGTTTCCAATTCTTGGCCACCACAAAAAAAGCTGCCATAAATACTTTTGTACAAATTCCTTATTTTTTTTTTTTTTTTTTGCTTTTTAGAGGGCAATTGGGGTTAAGTGACCCACCCAAAGTCACATGGTTAGCAAGTGCGTCAAGTGTCAGAGGCTGGACTGGAACTCAGGTCCTCCTTACTCTAGGGCCAGTGCTCCATTCGCTGCACCACCTACCCACCCTGACAAATTTCTTTTATGTCTTTGGTATATAGACTTAAAGTGGTATAACTAAATAAAAGAGTGCGCAGAGTTTTAGCCCTTTGGGCAGAGTTCCAAATTGCTCTCCAGAATGGCGGATCAGTTCACAACTCTACCAATAGTACGTTAGTGTCCCACGTCCCCTCCAACATCTAAAATTTTCCTTTTCTTCGTATTAGCCACTCTGATGGGTGTGAGGTGGTACCTCAGAGTGGTTTGAATTTGCATTTCTCTAATTAATAATGATTTACAGCATTTCTATAGGACCATAGACAGCTGTGATTTCTTTGTCTGAAAACTGCCTGTTCACAGCCTTTGACCATTTACCACTTGGGGGATGACTCGTATTCTTATCGATTTGACCTACTTCTCTATATGTTTGACTAATGAGGCCTTTATCAGAGATACTTGTTGCAAAACTTCCCCCCAGCTTTCTGCTTTCCTTATAATTTTGGTTACATTGTTTTTGTTTGTGCAAACTTTTTAATTTTATATAACCAAAATTATCAGTTTTACATTTTGGTCTTAAGTCTTCTTTGGTCTTAAATTCTTCCTTTATCCACAAATCTGACAGACAAACTATTCCATGATCTCTTAATTTGCTTGTAGTATCCCCTTTATGTCTAAATCCCATATCCACTATGACTTTATCTTGGTATATGGTGTGAGATGTTGAGCTATACCTAGTTTGTGCCCTCGTCTTTGCCAGTTTTCCCAGCAGTTTTTGTTCCAAAAGCTTGGCTCTTTGGGTTTGTCATACACTAGATAACTATGGTCGTTGCTATTGTGGAATGTGTCCCTAATCTATTCCACTGACCCCTCATAATCTGCTTCATTTCTTAGCCAGGACCAGACTGTCTTGATAATAACAGTCTCTCTTTTCCTAAGGGGGAGTGTGATCCCCACTGTGGTGTGGGATGGGCAGGACCTTGTCATAGCCCATAGGGTCTGAGCTTCCCTTCCCCAGGGCTATGAGCTGCTCACCATTCATCTCCACGTCCCCATATTTGTCCCGGTACCAAAGCAACACACGGAGACGACATTTCACATATAGCAGGGCCACCATAAACAGGACAAGCAGGACCAGAAGAGAAGCGAGAACAGCCAGGATGTGACCAGCAGGGTCTGGGAAGGGGGAGAAAGGGCCATCCTGGAGCTAGGCACCTCCAGGGCAGTGGGGGGCATGTGGATCCCTGCCTGGCCCCCACCCATGGCCATACCTGTCCTCTGCAGTGTGAATGAGGCGCTGAGATTCCGGAGCAAGCACGTATAGGTCCCATAGTCCTGGATACTTGTCAAGTTGATCCCCAGGACACTGGACAGGACTCCTTCAGATGCATTGGCCCCACCCCTGAGGAGACCCAAGGGAGGCCCCAGCCATACTCACTGCCCCTGAAGGGAGAAGGCTGAGCCTAGAGTTCTGAGTCCCTGGGATGGGGGCTACAGGCAAGACACATGCTTTTCCCTGACCTAACATTGAGCTGAACTCCCATAGCAGCTGGAGAGTTAGGGATGGGAGAGGGGTTTGGGTCCAGAAGCAGATCATTTTGGAGCACACAGTCCCCAGGCTGGTCTCAGGACAGTCCCTTAGGAGAAGGCTGTGTTTGGGGATAGAATTGGGAAGGGGAGGAAGGGAGAGAGGAAAGGAGGGAGGAAGGGAGGTGTATGTGTCCTATACCTACCTCATCCCTACCTTCCAGTGTCCATATAATCCCTCCCCCCTCAACCTTCATCATCAGTCTTTCTCATCAGTGTCTCAGGTAGTCATTAGCCTACTGAGGTTTACGTTCCAACAAGTCACTCCCCTAATACTTCTCCCTCATCACCCGTCTTGGCCAAGAAGTCACTCTTCTCCCCTCCCTCTACACCAGCGGTTCTCAACCTGTGGGTTATGTTCAATTTGTGACAATGAAAATACATCCTGCATATCAGACATTCATAACAGTAGCAAAATTATAGTTATGAAGTAGCAACAAAAATAATTTTATGGTTGGGGGTCACCACAACATGAAGAACTGTATTAAAGGGTCACAGCATTAGGAAGGTTGAGAACCACTGCTCTATACCCTCCCCAGACAGTGTCCAGGACCGCTACTCCTCTACCCAACTTCTGGAGGGAAGGGGTGGAGGGTTGTGTCTGGGATGGTATCCCTCTGCAACCTTGGAATTAGGGGTAGAGTTATGGAGCCCCCAGGGCTGGGGTAGTCACTCCTCCCTAGTCCCAATCTCCCCTTCTATAACCAGGCAGGCAGGTTCCCCATCTTGGGTGTGGGGGAGGTCTCTATCACTGGCCATGGCCTGCTTGCCCCTTAGGTCTGGGAGGGTAGCAAAGTGGTACTCAGAGTTGCCTGTCTCTCTTTCTCTAGTCTTGGTCACTTAGCACCAAATTCTCAGAGCCATCCTTACCACAAGACTTCCTGAATGTCGTAGAGGCCTTGGTTCCCAAGCAGATGACCATTCTTTAGCCACTGGACAGCAGGGGGGCAGGGGGCCTCAAAGGCCACTGAGAATGTGCAGTTCAGAGTGACCTTGCTATCCAGGGCTGACACCAGAACCTGGTCCTTCAAAGGGGTCAGGATGGTAGGAGCCATGTCACAGAGATCTGGGGGGAAAGCCAGCCATGCACATTGAACCTCAGATGGACCAGGCTCTGAGAAACATGGCACAGTTGGCATGTCTATCCAGCCTGATAGCCCAGAAGGCAGTCACCTTGACCACCTGAACATGGGGAGTTTCCTGAGCCCCTAAGGCATCTGAGAATTCCACAGATGCTCCAGCCCTTCAGGGTGGGTGTACAGGGGCATGGGCAGATCCTGTGGTGGGGACTCTTGCCTTTCTTGGCCAGTGGACTCTGTTACTACATCCCTGGAGCAGGGGTGGTTCTGAGCTCCATGCCCAGTAGATGGTAGAGGCTGGGATGGTGGGAGAATGCTGGCCATGTACACTGCTCCCTCTTCCTTTGCCATGAGGCCAGACCCTCTGGAGTTCCCCATTCAGCTGCTTCTCTAGCCAACTGGCCACTGCTGCTGCTGCTGCTGCTGCTTCTGGGTACTCCTGTGACCCCAGGCTCTCCTGTTTCCCACTGGCTCTGAATCCCTGGGAGTCACTCACATTACCCACTTGTGATACAATCATAAGATTCCTGGAATCTCAGACCTGGACAGGAACTTAGACATCACTTGGTCCAACCCCCATATTTTACAGATGAGGAAACTGAGGACAGAGGGAGGAAGGAGCAAGCCTTGAGATCAAGAGTATGCATCATGCTGCAGTCACAGTTCTTGGGGGGGGAGGACATGCAGCACCAGTTATGGGACAAAGGGAATTAGCCCTGTGGCTGGGGCAAGGATGGGAGCAGGAAGTCCAAGACCCCAGAGTGGGAGTCAGGACACCTGGGCCCTGGTCCTGGCTTTGCTTTTGGCTTGCTGTGTGGCTTTGGTTAAGTTACTTCCTCCCAGGCCTCAGTTTCTCCTTTTTGCAAATGAGCACAAGATTCCCTTGTCTGACAAACTTTGGGGGCTGTGGGAAGACTCTAGCTGCTTGGAAAGTAAGGTGGGCGGGGCATCTTCTCCACATCATCCAACCACAGCCAGGGCCTCTAGAGCTGAGTGGAAGTGATTCTTCTGGACCTGGAGCCTCCCTTATCCCCCTCCAGCTCAGAGTATTAGATGGCCCTCTGATTGACATTTAGGGCTATGGCATCATCCGTGTCCCAGGGCAGTGAGCTTTGTTTACCCCAGGGGAAGTGGTTAGAGCCAATGCCAGAGTGGAGGGGACATGGAGTCAGGCCTCAAACCTGGCCCAGGATATGAGGAAAAGAGCCATAAGTAATTCCCTAGTTTTTCCCAGCAAGCCCTTCCAGGACTCCCCCCTACCTGCCATGGCCAGGCCAGGAGGACCTTTGCCTCTGGAACCTCTCTGTGAACTGCTCAGATGAAAAGTGAAGTCAGCTCTGCTCCCAACCTGGACCAACACAGGGGAAGACTCTGGGCTAGCTCAGCCAGAGGGCCTGCAGCAAAGCCCAAGCTCTGCGCTTTCCTGTCCTGTCTGATCTGGTTCCTGTGATCAACTTGTCCCAGGCCAGTCAGGGGCTACCGGCACTATACAAAATGAAAGCATTCAATAAACAGGTGAGCACGGGACCAGTTAAAGGCTAACAGTTAAAGGGGCCCTCTCTCTCCTCTGCGTCCCACAGCCTGACCTCTGCTCCCTAGTTTTCCTATCTCTTTCCCTCCCGCCAGACAAAAGCTGCTCTTTCTACCCTAGGCGCAGGCCCAGTCTGGAGGAGGTTGGTCACCTGTTTTCAGCCGCTTTCTTCCAGATTCAGATCCAGCCATTTGCTTGGTTTTAAAAACAAGCCCTTCCAAAGAGGCCAGCTCCTGATGCTTGCCACTGTCCCCACAGGTGAGAGCCCTTGCCAGCACGCCTATCACCCACCCGGAAGTGGTTATAGCTTGTTTTGGTTCAGAAAAGCTCGTGAACACACAATCACAAAAGAAGTCGAGCACTTGGGGGTTGGGTTTTTTTTTATCTGAATTTCTCCCTTGCAGCTTCCTGGCTCAGTGGTCACATCCTTTCCTCAACCTAAACCCCACCCAGACATTATTAACCCCATAGCGTCACCTGGTAGCAACAAGCAGTGCCCAAGTAGAAAGAAAACATCCAACATTTTAGCAAGTCTCCCAACAGAACATTATAGCAAGCCCCTAAATGCTGTGGTGAGCCCCTAAACAATGTAACAAGACCCCAAAGAAACATTATGGCAAATCCCCAAACATTGTATCAAGTCTCTAAAGAACATTATAGCATATACCCAAATACTATTGCAGGTTCCTAAACGTTGTGGCAAGCCCCCAAACATTTTAGCAAGCCCTCAAACAAACAGTACAGCAAGTTTCCCAATGTTGCATTTGCCTTGAGTTTCCCTAAAACATGGGACTGGGAGGGGGCCAGCCCCACTGTGACTGTTCATGCTTGGAGAGTATCTCCTAAAGATCCCCAAAAACACTTTGAAATAATCTGGGCACTGGAGAGCTTAGAAAGGCCTACAAGAAAGGGTGTTGGATTGTCAGGAGCAGACTGTGTTTGACTTCATTAAATACCAGATCCCCAAGGATGGGAAACACCCAGCGCCACTGATCCTGAAGGAACCACAGGAAACACAGCCCTAGTACTAGGTGCCAGGTGCCAGGGGCTGGGGGTGAGCCAGGCCGGTCATCTAGGCCACAGCCCAGACACAACAGTGAGATGACTCAGTTCCTCTCTACCCCTCTCAAAAACTAGGGACTGAGTCAAAGATGAATCCATACATTCTTTCCTCTGCTTGGGCCAGGCCTGAGAAACTAGCTCCCTTGGCTGATTACAGACCCTAGGCCAGGCCCAGAAGTTGAGGGGTCTGATGCCTAGGGCAAGGGAACTGAACAGTGACCAAAGGCTTTCCAGTTGGACCACAGCCCAGAAGCAACAAGGCCCAGCTCCCACAGAAGCCTGCCTACCTTTTTCTCTCTCCCTTCCCCACAATATTTCATCCTGGAAAACTAGTTTTATCCTTTAATTCCATCCCTCAGACCTCTTGGGGAAGGGGAGGCAGCTAGAGACTGGAGGGAGGAGGAAGTATCACAGAAGGAATAGAACGTGAGAGAGGAAAGAAAGATTCCTCACACCCTCCAACAAGGCCTTCCAGGGTGAATCAACGGAGTTCTTGGATGGCCCAGCAGCCAGGCAAGGTGGCCCTGGTAGTTTCCTGTCTAGGCCCAGATCCAGTCCTGTTCTCTCTCCCCCTCACCCCTCAATGCCCCTCCCCCAGTTGTTTCCCTTCCTTTGGCATTGCAGCCAGGGAGGAGAAGGAAAGCCTTCCTAACTGTAGGTGGGGAGGGAGAGGGGTTAGTCCCTCGGCTCTGGCAGGAAGCTGGGCGGGCAGGCCTAACCTGAGTGACTAGCCCTTGCCCTAGGAAGTCCCCTCCACCCAGGGCCTGGCTGCCTATACCAGCCCTACTGCCACGATCCAGTCCCACCCTTCACCCCCCTTCTCCCCCGAGTCACCAGGAGAGGGGTCCAGACCTGAATCCTGTAGCCTGCCTCATTGCTCCCTCAGGTCCCTCTTACAGGAGGCTTGGCCAGCCAAGTGGGCAGGCTGCCTCACCTGGACAGGTGTACTGCAGCTCTGGCAGGTGCAGCCCCGCCCACCTTCCCTCTCTCCCTCCCTCTGGCCCCAGGAGGGGGTGGAGCAGAACTGGGACTGGCGAGGCCCCAGGCAGACTGACTCTAGAGGGCCCTAGGCAACAGGAACCTGGCCTCCACCCTCTGTTGGAGAAGAAGAGAGGCAAGGAAGGAAGAAGGGAGACCTGAATGCTTGGTCTCCCACAAGGGCTCTTGGGGAGCAGGACCTGCCCTCCTCCCAGGCTCTAAATCTCCTCCAGGATACCTCTGTTAGCTCTTCATTGACACAGGATGCATGGGGGTGGGCAGGAAATGACAGGTTTGGTAACCATTCCCTTCCTGCCCCTCACGCTCCAGATACTGCCCTTTGCACTTGCACCTCCCCCATGCTGCAGTCTCACACATCTTCCCCCTGACATCCCATTTTCTCCAAACTTCCTTATTTCTTCTCAGGTCAGGACCATTCTCTCTGTCGCCAGGTTGGGTTCAGTCTTCTCCCTTAGATCCCATGGCCCTCCCCCCATCAAATCATCTGTCAGATCTCAAATCTACCTCAGAGTTAAGGTGTCTAACCCCTCCCCCCCCATAGCCTTACCCTTTTTTCCACCCCCATGCTGGCCATCATCAAAGATGGGTCCACACAACTACTAAAAGGACAGTGCAGCCCTGTCTCTGTCACCTCCCCTCTCAAGCTTCAGCAGCTCCCTATACCCCCAGGACAGAATTCACCTTCCACAGCTTGGCATTTAAAGGTCTGCTCCTGACTTCCCACATGCACTGTGCCATACCAAACTGGCCTTACTGTTCCTTCTACAGGGCATGAATTTCCCCCCTCCATGTCATTGCCCTGCTCATTCATGCCTGGTGTAACCAGTCTGGGGCCCTGGCCACAAGAGGCAGGGATACGCCTTCCTCTTAATGCTCCTTATGGTTCTCAGAAGGTCCAGCTCCCCCTCAATCATCTCACATCATTTTGTTTTCCTTTTGTGTAGATCTGTGTTCATGCGTGTTACTTCCCCAGGTTAGCCTATAAGTTCTGGGAAGCTCTTGTGTCCCCAGTATCTGCAATCAACAGGGAATCTCTGGGAACCAGAGGAATCAACAGGGAAAATCTGTAATCTCAGGGAATCTCTGAGCCAGAGAGAGCCTCGGGGCCATCGAGGCCTTCCAGGAATCCCCTCCACAAGCATCTCTGACAAATAGAACCCCCAGGGAGGTCAGGAGTCTGCCACTGCCCCAGAGAGCCTCTCCAGGCCAGCCCTCACCTTGCTGTCCAGCCCGAAGTGGCCCCTGGGCTCATTCTGCCTGCTAGGGCAAAGCCCCTTCCACACAACAGACTTTTCAACACGTTCTCACGCCCAGTCTCACACTCCCCATTCCTAGAAACTGCTCGATGGTGCCACAGGGCACAGACCATGAGGCCTGAAGTCAGGAAGATCAGGCTTCAAAACTGACCTAAGACACTTCCCAGCTAGGTGACCCTGAGCAGGACACTTCTCTGCCTTAATTTTCCCTTCTGTAAAATCAGAACATTAATAAAACTGCCACATGTAGTGATTGTGAGGTTCAAAGGCCGTATCTGAGTAAAGTGCTTTATGAAGATGTTTTCACACTAGTTAGCCTGGTTCTTGCAAGCCTTTCCCATCCTGCTGCATAGGGCTCTCCTCATTGATGGAGACTGAGGGGTGGAGGGGCAGGGCCTGGCCCGGCTTCTGGCTTCCGGCTCCAGGTATACTCTAGGTCTTTCCTCAGGGTCAGCAGGGTCAGCAGAGGGGGCTTAGAATGGGCTTCCTAGCTGCACTCATGGCAACTTGTCCTCCCCCACTAAACTGTAAGCCCCTGGAGGGCAGGCACTATCTCTTTCATATTTGTGATCTTGGAAAGGCCCCGGACCCTGCCATTCTCTCACTCAAGAAGCCTTGGTAGCTCCCTATCACCTCTAGAAGAAACAACTCTTGGTTCCCCAGGCCAATGGCCATCTATCTGTCTCAGCTGACCCTTCCAGCTCTGTTCCTTCAGCCCTTTCCTCACTCACCTGCTATTTCCCAAAATGGACATTTGTGACCCCTAACCCTCTTTCCAGCCCAGGGCACAGGCTTCCAGGTTCCATTCCAAGGATGGTTCCTTCAGGGCCCCTCCCTTTTTTCTGAGAGCCTGCATGGGCTTCCCAAGGGCAGGGACTCTGTCCTCCTTCCATCCCTCCCCCCAGGCTCAGCACCACACAGTAGGTATTCAATAGAAGTTTGAACTTCATGGGGCACTGTCCATGAATTGTCCTAAGATAGTTGGGGGGGGAGGGCAGTGAGGAGGCTCATTGGAGGAAGGTTCTCGGCCCTCTATCAGCCTCTGGGAAGAGAGTGAACAGGAACACTCTTGCAATAGCCAAGAGCTGTGGACCCACTTTCCCCTCGACTCTGTGTGGACTTCTGGGAGAGGGTGACCCCAGCTGGGGGTGTTTTGTATGACCTGGTCTTACCCTACCACTTTAGTAAATAACTTCCTAAAGGCTAATTGAGTCTAGTTGGCTGATTGACACTGACTGATAATCAATGAGGAAACATACCGGTAGGGGCTTGTGAGCTATGGTACTAGGAGAAAACTCATTGGGGTTCCTGACAACTCAGAGGGGAGAAGCTGGTCCTGCTCTGGGAGCCCAACCTGCTACTAAGCATGGCTCTTTCTGGGTCCCATATATCACACTTGGAACCACGCTTTAAAAAACCATCTTATTATCCACCAAGGAAATCTATAGAAGGATTTAGCCAGCCCTGCCTCAGTCCTTCCAAGAAGACCGGCTGCCTGAAGAAAGAGCAACCCAGAGGTTTGGGTTTGAAGGAGTGTGTGGCAGGGTAGAAAGCCCATTCTGGTGCTCCTGATCCAGGGTCCAGCTGGCCAGGGACCAGGCTGAGGGGCTGAGGGCTTGTTCACAAAGGAAGGAGGGATTGTCTCTCCATCCAGTACTGCTGCTCCATCTCCCAGTACCCCAGGAACAGAGAGGATTCGAGAGAAGATCATGGGAAGCCTCAGGGCTCAGGGGTCACACAGCATCCAGGCTGTTCAGAGGCTACTTTGAGCCACCTTAGGCGCTTCTGATCCTTCTTCCAGCCTCCCTACACATCAGTGACCCTGGAGCTGAGGCTGGGGAGAGGGAAGAAAGGGATGAGGAGAAATCAGATTGGAACCCCTGCCCCCAACTACTCTGCTTAGGTCCAGCATCTCCTTCAAAGGAGGAAAGGAAACCCCAGGGAGCATTCTCATAACTGGGCACCCTTCCCCGCCCCCACTCCCAGAGGGAAGGCAAGTATACCCTTGGGAGGGACCAGAGGGTGAGGTTGGGAGCACCCCTCCCCCTTAGGGCACCCCAGGGGAGGGGCCAGAGTGGGGGGGGGGGAAAGCACCCTCTCATACCGTAGTTTCTCTCGCAGATTCTCAAATTTTTCCTCAAGGGCTTTGTTTTTCACAGACTGGGGGACATCAGGGACAAACCAGGCAGCAATGAGCTTACCACACAATGCCACATGCTGAGGGGTAGGAGGAGCTTGTTAGGGGAGTCTGAGGCCAGGCGCACTTTCTCCACTCCACCCACACCCACACCCCCACCGAGCTGGACCTCACCTCAAAGAGGATGACAAAGGCCAGCCTAGAGGCCAGGAGGAACCAGAACTCACTGGAGTAGTTGTAATCTACCTTGTTCCGGTAATCCCGGTACCTAGGAGTGAGAAAAGGGGCTGTGATCAGAAAGGCAGGAGTCTAGCCAAGTGCTTTCTCTCCAATGAAGGCTGGGGCCCCTGATTCACCCATCATCCTCACCTCTCACAGCACCATCACCTCCTTGGCCCATCCTCACCTCTCACAGCATCCACACCTCTTCATTCCACTCTCACCTCCCTATACCTCCACAAAGATGCTCACTGTTAGCACCTTCTGATTCTTTATCCACCCCCACTCCCAGTCCCTTCAGCTTTGGAGAGAGGGCCCTCAATCCCTAGGTCCCTTGCCTTGGTGCTGATTCCCAATGAAGTCACCCCCTTCACAACTGATCTCTCTGGTTCTCAAGGCTTCTAGAGCTCTCTGAGTGGGATATGGACCTCGATGAGGAAACTGCAGCTCAGACAGGCATGTGCTAGAGGCTGGAATCAAGTTCAGGCCTCTCCTGACTTCAAACCTAGCTCTCCTTCTATGAGGCCAAGCTGGATCTCCCTCTCCCTGCCCTCCCACCCCACCAGTCCCTGGGCCTGCAGAAAGGAGCAGAGCTGAGGAGAGAGGACTGGAGACCAGGCATGCTGGGCAGACTGCGCACCTGCACTCAGTCACACTCTTTATTCCTTGGCTTGGAACTTGGTCCTTGTAGTCCTTGGTATGGAAGACAGAAAGGCTGTGGTTGACATATCCAGTCAGACAGCTGCAGGGCAGGGAGGAGGAGATGTGACTATGCTCTGGTTTGTCCTAGGAGGGCAAGCCAGGGTCCCCCATTCTCTCTGCCAGGCCAGATATGGTGACAGCAAGTGCAATGCTAGCACAGTGTGAAGCCAAGGGCCCCAGAACACCTGGACTCTGTGGGGACATCCTGGGAAGGGGACATAGAAGTCATGGGGCCAAGGCTGCCTTAGTCTCCTCCCCTGGCCTCTAAGGCCTCGTTGAACTCAGTCTGTGAGCCCAGGAGTCTATGATTCTTCTCCCTCCCTGCACCTGAGCCAAGCCTCCCTCCCCACCCAACCCCTATACAGGCCTCCCAGGTCAGGGCCATGGGAACAGTTTGGGGAACAGAGGCGGCCTGCCTCTGCCCAGGTCCTGCTCACTCAGCTGTGACGTTGCTTCCTCGACTGCATGGCCCATAGTGGTACTTGTACATGAGACGGGGAATGAATTCAGATGTGAAAGCAATGACCATCCCGTTGGCAATGACTGCCAGAACCCCAATGGCCTCGAGCACCTGCAGCCAGGTCCCTGGAGGGTTAGCGGAAAGTCACCACTGACACAGAGGAGCTCAGGGGTAGGAAGTCCAAGGCAGACCAGAAGCTGAGGTCGGGGTCCAGGCTGGCTTCTCTGTTCTCTCTTCCTTGCCCCCTCTCCTGTTACCACCTATCTGAGGGCAGACTCTGAGCCTCTTCTGCCTTGGTCTCCCCCACACCAAGTCCAAAGGAGGTTGGCAGCCAGCCCCGGCACTGCCATCTCAGGTCCTCACCAATGTCATTAGCCTTCCGAGGTACCAAGCGTCTCTGGAGTCTCACCATCTTGATGGCATCCAGACGGATCTCAATGAGGTTGCTAAAAAACGCCAAGAGTGGGGCCAGGGGGAAGGCGGCCACAAAGATGGTGGTAAAGCCATACTGGATCACTAGAGACCAATGAGGACACAGAGACGCCGGTTACCTTAGTCTCAGCCTCAGCCTCTCCCAGGGCTCACAGCAGAGGTGAGGCTGGCTCTCCCCCAGCCCCATACCCTGACGCACTCATTTCCATGAACTCGTCAAACAGGCTGAAAACATTCACTTCATTCAGGGAATAGTTTTTGAGCCATTCCTCCAGGCTTGGATCATGCACCCTCCTGCCCTGGGGCCACTCTCTTAACTTCCGGATGCGGTAAGTCAGCCACCTGGGGCAGGGTCAGACATTGGGGGGGAAAGGGAGGGGAGGAGAGAGGTAAGGAAGGGTCAAGTATCAGGGTACCAGAGGATGAGGCAGCTGGCCAGAGCTAGGCACTGAGGTCAGATGTGAGGGGGCAGCTGGGCACTGAGGTCAGAGATGAGGTGGCAGGGGAAGGGGCAGCTGGGCACTGAGGTCAGAGGGGAGGACCAGCCAGGAGGGCTGAGGTGGAGGGTTCAAGGGAGGGGGCAGTCAGGCAGGAGGGGCCCCAGAAGTGCTCCCTTACGGGCTCAGGTACTCCACACAGTTGCTGAGGGTCTGTTTCAGACCCATGATGATGGCCATTTGCACGAACAAGTCCATCATACAGCCACTGGGGTGGCACTGGGCAGGGCAGAAGGGGCAGCTCTCACTCTCTGGTCCAACCCAGGCCTGGCTCCCTGTCCCAGTCCCGCGCCCTGTCCCCCTCTGCCTGGCTCTCAGTGATACCCCCCACTGATGGGCTCAGGCGGCAGCCTTCTCCCCGTCTCCCCCCCCTGCCCCCGTCTCCCCTTATGCCTTCCCCTTCCCCACTCCCCCCCCTTCTTTCTCCCTCCTCCAGCGCCTGCCCAGGGCTGTCTGAGGCTTCCCATTCTCCCCTCCTCCCACTGCCTATGGCCAGTGAGGCTCAACACAAGCTTTAGCCCAGGGAGCCCTCCTTGAATACAAGGCCTCCAGAGCCCAGGTAAGGGGCTGAGGAAGGGCTCCAGGGGGGCCCTCACTGACACCACATGGACACAGTGCTACACATTTGGGGGTAAAGGATGAAAAGGAAGCCAATGTGACCCCAAACTCACCTCTTCCAGCCTCCACTGACCCCCAATTCGGACCTGGTTTCCTGGGTGACCATTTATCCTGGGGAAGAGAAAGAGGAGAGCACGGAGAGGGGCAGAGAAGGGAGTGGCACTCAGGAGGGAGCTCCCAACCTCTCAAAGCTTGCTTATGGAGGTGGCAGAGGGTCCCAGGAATGCCAAGGGAGCAGTGGAGGCCAGGAGATGATGGAGGGAGGCCCCCAGGCTGCAAGGAGAGCTGCCTGCCAGGGACCTCAGGCTCAGTCGTCCCCATTTGTCCTTTACCTCACCTGCCCAGGAAGAAGGCAGTGTAGACGAGAGACGAGAAATGGGTGAAGAACTGGAAAGTGAAGAACTTGACTGTGAAGTTGCTTTCTCTCTCTGAGAATGTCCGAGGTTTCTCTGGAAGGAAGAAACAGGAACTCCATGGGGAGGCTGAGGGAGGCTGCCAGGACCCCCAACAGAAAGGCTGAGCCAAAGCACATGGTCTGAGGAGTGGGCCAGCCTTGAGCCATGACACCACTGCCTGACCAGGGAATTCAACTGTGGCCAGCCAGGGCCCACAGCCACACATGCCCAGGGGCCTCGAGGCACAACTGGATACCCAGAGCCCCAATATCAGGGAGGGCAGAACAGGGAGTCCCCCAAATGCTACTGGCACCAGCATAGTCCTTCCCCCCAGTTCCTGGAGGCTGCTTCCAACTGTCCACCCTCTCCAATACCATGATCCCACCTACTTACCGAAGTCACAAAGCTTCAAAGCCACCTTCCTGTTCACCTGGGGGAAGAACAGGGTCTGGGCTTATCCTGGGCCTCAGGGAGCCAAATCCCCTAGTTGTGCCCCCAGCGCCAAGTGATGCATACAGGAGGGAGGCACTGCTTGGTGATTCCCTGGTAGGGGGGAGCCCTTTGTATCTGGATGGTCAGGGCAGCCCTGGACAGGGTGGGTCATCTCTGCCTATCTCCTCAACCACCTCTCTGTGACTGGAGTGGTCAGTGCTGCCCTGGAGAGGGGGACAGATCATCCCTCCCTTTCCCCCGTCCTTCCATGCCCCCCTGGGGACTCCAGCCACCTTAGTCATGACCACAATGATCACGTAATGCACCAGGGCTCCCGTGACCACTACCGCAGTGGTCAGCTGCTGCTCCAGGAAGGGCAAAGCTGAGTGGCTGAAGAGGAAGGTAGCCATGACCCGATAGAGAACCAGGACATGGGCCATGCCAATCAGCAAGCAGATCTGGGGGCATGAGTGGCAGAATGAGTGCCCAAGGCTGTGTGCCTGGGCTGGGTATGGCCCACACAGGGGCATGTCCCCACCCCCAGGGGGCCGAGGGGCCTAGGGGCTCCTGCCAGTCAGTCCTTCCCCCCTCCTCACTCCATCTCCCCCACACCCCCGCCTGCCTCTGCAGAGCAGTGGTACCATAACCAAGGAGAAGAGAAGGATGGCACCGCTGCGCAGATAAGAATGCTGGTACTTCCGGAGTTGGTAGGTGGGGTTGTTGATCAGCTCCATGGCGAGCTCTTCCTGGGGACACAGGGGACAGCCAAGGGCTGTAGAGAATGGTTCCTGCCAGGCCAATGCAGACACGAGACAGACAGAGAAGGGTGAGCCCATACCTGGTCCTCGTCCCATCCGTAGAGGTTCCAACCAGAGGCAGTCTGTGCCCGTTCCCTCTTCCAGAGCTCCAGAAACACAGTGGCTATACATGGGAGAAGGACGTGAGTGTGGGACAAGGGGGAAGCATCCTCCCCTTGTCTTCCATCCTTGATCTCACACACTCACCCCACAGTGCCATGAAGATGGCAAAGAACACTGTGCCCTCGTTGTCAAAGAGGTGTGTGAGCTGCAGAAAAGACAAGCCACTGGCTGCCCAGGACCCAGGGCTCTGGCACCCAGGTGATTGCTGGACCGTGGGTCCTGCTCCTGGTCTCAGTTTCATAATCCATGAAATGGGCACACTGGTGCCCGGGGGAGAGGACCCGGCCAGTACCTTGGCAAAAGTGCAGGTCTCTGACAGCCTCCAATATTTGCGCTGATGGTCTTGGAGTGGGCACATGACGGTTTCATTGGCCTCACAGATCTCTTTGCTGGGGATGGGGAGGGGAAGAGGGAGCAATGAAGGGACCTCACTGAACCCCTGACCTTTCTCATCTTGTCTGCCCCCCCAGGTTCAGTGCCCCTTCTCCCACCTGATCTGGCTGGCATGAAAGAGGGAGAAGCCACTGAGGAAGACAAGAAGGCCAGCAATAGCCGCAGGCACCAGCATCACAGTGTACCAGCCCAGCCAAGCAAAATACAAGGCCACCTTCTCCCCAAAGTAGTTTCTGTGGGGAGCACAGCAGCAGACTCACACCAGGTCTTGGGCCCAGACCCCAGAGGGATCAGTGTGTAGGGTTGCCCTGCAGGTCTTCCCACAGGGGATGTGGGGGCCATGGACCAGATGTGGGGGATTCCTGGGGGCTACAGTCCTTGATTTTGCTAATAAGCATACTGAGGAGGAAACCCTGTGTTCCCTCAACCATGGGCCCCAAAGGGACCCCTAATAACCCCCAAACTGAGCCCCCCACTGACCAGGGGTCCTCAAACTCAGCCCCCCACTGACTGGGGCCCCCAAACTAAGCCCCACCATTAACCAGGGGCCCTCACAGTGAGCTCCCCCCAATGACCACGGTACCTAATCTTATTAATGGGCTGCCTGTAGAAGATGTCTCTCCACCGGGCCCAGTTATTCTGGAGAAATTCTTCCCTCTGGGCACAGGAATGGGTGAGAACCAGGCCCCAGGTCCCCTCACCTCCATCCCTCAGCTCCCCCATTCCAGGCCCTTCACTCTTTCACACAAGTACTCCAGGGCCTCCCCTGCCACATCTAGGAGGGACCCTCCTAGGACACAGGCCCCTGCCTATCTCTCCCCCTGCTCTGACCACAATTGCCCCACTCCTACCTCATGGAGAGGAAACTTGGTCTCAAACACGTGGTCTTTCATCAGATCATCAAACTTCTCTAGGAGAGACGAGATAGGGTCATAGGGTTCCCATGTCCATATCTCCACCCCCTACCCCCACAAGCCATGGCCTGGAACTTCCTCCCCTCTCCAGGTTCCCAAAGAGACTCCAGGGCCCCTAGACATGCTCTTCACTTT
Organism: Pseudochirops cupreus; assembly: GCA_028627135.1. Lineage (NCBI taxonomy): Eukaryota > Metazoa > Chordata > Mammalia > Diprotodontia > Pseudocheiridae > Pseudochirops > Pseudochirops cupreus. Next base: position 249,367 of record CM053583.1, read on the forward strand.
GAAGGGGGCATCGCACCCCTGCACAGACCTGGGGGCATTGCACCCCTGCACAGATCTGAGGTTTGAGACCCACAGAAATGGAGCCACCCATGCCCTCCTCCTCCCAGGAGTGGTCCCAGCTCCCCTGACCCTGAGAATGCCCACCTCTCAGTACATTCACACATCCCTCTCCAGCAACACCAAGACCAGCCCAAACCCCTCTCAAGCCCTGCAGGTAGGACCAGGACTTCCTTCGTGGCTTGGTCCTGCCAGACTTCCTCAGAACTGGACAGTAGCCAGGTCTGGGATGGAGAGGCCTGAGGCAGAGGTCTAAGCTGGAGGTCTATCCAGTACCAGTGTAAGGGGCCACAGCAGAGAGGCAGGGAGCTGGAATATCTCCTTACCACCATCCACCTCCTTATTCCTCAGGATGAAGTTAACTATGCAAATTCTGAAACAGATAGGAACTCTCAGCCTCAAGGATCCACCAAAGGGCCCATGGGAGGGAGTCTGACATTTCTCACATTCCAGATAGAAGCAGGGAAGACATTAAATCATAGGAAAGGTCCGGGAAGGAAGCTTCCAAGTCTGCCCAGCTGGGGAGCTCCGGGGGGCAAGGCCCTGGTCTGCTCCCTTCCTCTCCCCCCATACTGAGCATAGAGCCAAAGTGGGTCCCCACCCTGAGGGTTCCCAATACCCTCCTCCATGCCTCTCCCACGCTGACCTCCTGAAAGAGGTCCTCCTCTACTGCCCCCACCCCCACACTGCTGGGCTGTGGGAGAGGCCCAAGGTGCTCAGGGGAGCTCACCGAGCAGTAGTAGTAGGCATAAGCCCCGCAGACAGGGTGCCAGAGGAGGAGCAGCTGGTATCCTTCAGCAATTCCATGTACCGGCTGAAGAGCCTGTTGTGAGCTCTGATACCACAGAACAACCTTTTTCTGTTTTCTACTTCCTGGGGGATGGGGGGGAGGCACAGAGATTACATGCTCTGGTCACCAGCCAGGGACCACCAGGGGGCCCCTCCTCCGCTCCCTCCCTAGCAACATCCCAAATCTGCCCACTGCCTCGGTTTGAGGAGACTCTGGGAGGGGGCAGAGTCTCAGCCTCTCCCCCACCCCGGCCCTTGCCAAGGTCTCTGGGGGCCAGGAGCCCCACCTTGATAGTGAAGCCTGTCTTTTCCAGTTCAGCCAGGAATCTTTGGCGGCGATGGTCCCGTTTGGGGTTTGCCTTCTCAAGATCTGACACGAGGACAAAGTCCCAGGTCTCTGTGGCCTGGAGGAGGAAGGAAGAAAGGGATTCTACTCTGTACAGGTGCCCTACTGGGCACTTTACCAAAAACTACCTCATTGGATGCTCACAACAGCCCCGGAAGGAAGGTGCTATTCTACAGGTGGGGGAAACTGAGGCAGGCAGCGATCAAGTGACTTGGCCAGGGTCACATAGTTAGTAAGTGTCTGAGACTGGATTTGAACTCAAGGTTTTCCTCACTCCAGACCCAGGGCTCCATCCACTTGCTGCTCCAGAACTCGGGGAACCTCAGAGAACCACAGAACCCAAACCCCACGTTTTCCAAGTGAGGAAACATTTGCAAACACACAGAGGCTGGTGGCCCAGGATGACACAGTCAGCATTCATTCGAGGTGGGCTTTGAACCTGAACCTTCCTGCTCTCATGGCCAGTGCCCTCCCCACTGCTCTTGCCCCAAGCTTATTCCATATCCCTGGCTCCTTTGGACTTCACAGAGCCCCCTCAGGGGCCTCGGCCTTTGCCAGCCCCATGGGCCTCGGCCAGCCGCTGCATCCGGCGGCTTAGCACTCACCTGGCAGCGTCCACGATTCATCAGTGGGAAACTGTCTGTCTCTGGAACAATCTGAAGTTCATCCTCAGTGCCCTTGGGGGAGAGGGGGGGGGGAGAGAGAGAGAGAGAGAGAGAGAAGTGGACTGAGCCAGACGCACAGGGACCCATCAGGCAGGCCAGCCACCATCACCAGGCCCTAAGGGCATGCCAGGCATGGCTCCAGGCACCGGGGTCCCAAAAAGAAAAAGCTACTTCGTGTCTCCCAGGACAAGGTCCTGCCCTCCACAGATTGTGAGTGTGAATGTGGATACTGTGTGGATGCGTGTGCCTGTGTGCCTGTGTGAGTGTGGACACTGGATGCATGTGTGTATGTGACTCTGTGTGTATTTATATATACATATACATATATATATCATATATGTGTATGATAGGCACTAAGTGCCTACTGTGTTCCAGGATCTGTGCTAAGTACTAAAGAAACAGAGAAAGGCAAAGACAGGCCTGCCCCCAAGTGGCTTATAGCCTGAGAGGGGACAACTGGGTCCAAATGTCTAGACATAGCATGGAAATGAGTAGAAGGGCTTTGTGCAGAAGCTGGGATTTGAGTGGGAGCTGGAGGCCATGGGGCGCCTGGGGCACGCTGTGGATGATAAGGAGCCAGGATGTGGCTAGAACAGACCACTGCGGGGTGAGGGGTAGGGTGGAAGGGAGGAGTCCACCAGGAAAGAGAGGAGCTTTAAATGACAAGCCGACAGAACAGGAGAGCCCCAGACCAGCAGGACCCAGGCTCAAGCCTGGCCTCCGACACATGCTAGCTTGGGCTTTAAGATGGGAAAGGAGGGAGGGGCTGCCCTTGTAGAGGCAGTTGGGGCCCTCATCTGGGAGGTCTTCAGACCAATGTTGTCCTGATATGGTGCTGGGACCTGGCCCCCCAAAAGCCCTAAGACTGTCCCTAAATAACCCAGCCCCAGCATTCTTGGGGTCCCAGCACCCCTAAACTGTGTCAGGACATGATTCAGTCCTCCGTCCAGTTCTCACATTCTCTTCTAAAAGGAGCCTGACTCCTCTGGAGCAGGAGTGACAAGGCCACATATGTCCCTTGAGTACCTCAAGGTGGAGAGGCTGGGGCAAGAGACCAATTGGGAGGGAGGCCATTGGATTGTCTAGGGGGGAGGGGAGGTTATTATGTGAGGGCAAAAGAAGGGATGGAAGGGGGGTGTGCCTATGCATGTCCCAGCTGTGGATCTGATGTTGGGGGAGAAGACAAAGGAGTCTCAGCTACCTCCAGGGCCTTGACAGAAGGGAGGACATCTGGGGAGGAAGATGAGCTCACTCTTGGATCCAGTTTGAGACAGAGACCCGTGGAGACAGAAAAGGATAATAGAGAGGAAGGTAGGAAGATGGGGCCAGAGTGGAGGCCAAGGTCCTCCACCAGCAGGGTCCTGGAGGTGAGGAGGGGGGAGACTCATCCCCATGCCTGGGGGCCAGCCCCTTGTAGCTCACAATCCCTTTTAAAGGTACCAGGGACTCCTGGAAAAGAGAGGGGGAGAGGGGCAGGAAGTGCCTTAGAGTCCAACTGTGACCTTAAGCAAATGGTGTCATCTCCATAAAATGCAAGGGTGGGACAACCCACCTCTAGGGTCCCATGCCTAGCCTCAGCCTCCCAGCAGCCTTCACAGCTGGACTGCCTCCCACTTCCTTCCCTTCCTCCCTAGGTCACCTGGCTGGCAGGTGCCAGGCTTTCCTGGAACTTGGAGAGCAGGTTAAACTACTGTTCCAATCTCCCAGAAGCTCCCTCCACACCCAGGTGGCCGGTCCCTCCCAGACTTTGTTCCCTGGGTAGCCAGAGTGGCATGCACCAGATGCCCCCCAGGGGCTGGTCCCCATTCTGTTTCAGGGTCTCTTAGTGAGCAATCCTAGGCAACGGCTGGGGCCCAGCCCTCTTAGAGCCCTCCCTTCCCCACCTACCTAAGCCTCCCTCCATCACACCTCTGTTCAGAAACCCTCTGGTCTGCCACTGCTCCCTGGCTACATGCTGGACTTGGCAGGCTGAGCCCTGGACCCAAACCATCATCCTCTGCCTCCCCTCCTACTCACATACTACTGAACAAAGGAGAGAAACATGTCAGCCACCATCCCCGCCCGGTGTTATATAACCTCTGGATGGGGCCTGCAGTCAGGCCTCCCTCTCCCCCCCCCCCCCCCAGCAGCTTTTCCAAGCCTCCTCATACCTCTTGGGGCTCCCCTGCCCACAGACTCTCTCAGCTGAGTCTGCCTCATATGCTACATGAAAGATAGAAACTACTCACTGTGAGCCCCCCCTCCTCCCCACGCCAGGTGCCTTCTGCCCCTGAATCCTCATTCCTTGGTCTCCCACAATGAGGTGGGCCTGACCCCTCCACTGCTCCGGTGACTCCATTCCACCCCCTCTCTCACTAATCTTCAGTCACTCACTGTCTGCTGGCCTCTTCCCTCTGCCCTACAGACACACCACGTGTCTCTCAATGGCAACAAACCCTCATTTGACCCTTCCATCCCTACTAGCTATTGTCCCTTATCGCTCCTCCATTGTGTAGCTAAATTCCTTGAAAAGATGTCTACACTGGCATCTCCACTACCCTCCCCTCACTCTCTTCTAAGCCCTCGTCACATGGAAAGTCACCATGGCCTCTTAGTGGTGACTCCAGTGACCTTTTCTGCATCGTGCCCCTTGAACCTCTCTGCAGCTTTGGCCACTGAGGGTCACTCTGACCCTCTCTCTGCTCTCCTGGTTTTCCTCCTGCCTCTCTGACTGCTCCTCCTCCGTCTCCTTGGCTGTATTTTCATTCGGGTTATCCCCATGAACCAGGGAGCCCCCCAGGGCTCCTTCCTCTTCTCCTTCTCTCATTCACTCAGTGATCTCATCAGCTTCTGTGAGCTACCATATCTCCCTATCTGGCCCCAGCCTCTCTGGTGACCTCCAGGCTGGGATTCCCAGCTGCCCATGGGAGATTTCATACTTGGTGTCCCAGAGACATTTTCTTTTTGCAGGCAGTTGTGGTTAAATGTCTTGTGCAGGATCACGCAGCTAGCAAGTGTCTGAGGCCAGACTTGAACTCAGGTACTTCCTGACTTGAGGGCCAGCTGCTCTCTTTGCTGCCCCAACATCTGAAAGTCAACATATCCAAGAGGGAACCAAACTTCCCTAATCTTGTCAAAGCCACCACCACCATCACCCTTAATAACGGCAGCATCTGGAGCTCTTGTGATGCGTCTGGCACTCTGAAAAGCACATGCATGATCCCATTGGGTCCCCACACCCACCCACTGAGGCAATGGAGGCCAAGTGATTTGACCTGGGTCAGTCAGCATCAAGGCTGGATTTGAACTCAGGCCTCCCAGACTCACACCCCAGATCACTGAGCTGCCTGGCCTCCTTTCTCGCACTCACCCCACCCATCAAATCCATGCTCGTCTTTTCTACCCTTGCTCACACAGACCCTCATCAC
>CM053583.1:254730-325026 GCA_028627135.1 Pseudochirops cupreus
CCAGCCCTGGCCCTCTCCCTCCTCATCTCCCCTCCCAGCCCCCCCCAGATGCCAGCCAGTAGCCTGCCTTCCACGGGAAGCCTTCCTCACCACTCTACGGATTGTCCTTGTGCATGGCAACTCCATGAGGGCAGGCACAGTCTTCTGCCTTTTACACAGTAGGCACTTAATACTTGCTTGTTGACAGGCTGACTTAAGGCCCAGATCAAATATTCCCTGCCCTGAAGCCTTCCTGGATTGCTCTGAGCCTCTTGTGAGTCTTCCCATGGGGTGCCTTTCAGTTCCTCCCTCCCCTCTGCCTGAGTGCCTGAGAACACGTGGCTCGGCCACCTCAGGTCCTAGATGACATCACATTCTGTCTCCTCTCCTTCCAAGGGCAGGGACTCCAGGCCCCTAGAAGAACGGTAGTCAGTGACATCACTCAAGAGAAAGGCTGGGCTCACAGTGAGATGAGACAAGAAGAAGGAATGTGGCATCTTCTCTAACAGTTTCAGTCAGGCAGAGGTCTGAGGTGACAGAGCCAGCCCTTCTGGCCTGGTGAGCCAGAGAGACACCTCACATTTAGGGTCAGGTAAGCAGTCCTACTGTGGGTGAATTGAAATTGTCAGATTGATCCCACCCCACAGGTATCTGGGCCTAAACTCCCCTTGCCAGAAAAGGGGGTACCACTGCTCCAGAACTTCAGGTCCTGAGGCCTCTCCCATGAGTACCGCAGGGCAACATGGGGCAAGCAGTGGACTGCTCTCAGTGTGGTCCTGGTGTGCTGAAGTCCAAGGGCAGGGACATTGGGGCACCAAGCCAGGGAGGGCAGGCCCTGAGGTGGGTGCCTGGGTGCTAAGGACATAGCACCCACATCACATATCTGCTGAGAGCTGCGCCAGTCCATGAAGGCCTTGCGTGGGTGACTGGGTTTCACTCACTCTCGCCCTCATCCTGGACAGTTTCTAGGCCTCTGGGTTTGCAGGAGGGAAAGCAGGTGAAGGACTCCAGGAACTTTAACACAGAGCTCCTCCCAGCTGCAGCCCTGTTTCACCACGCCACCCGCTGTTACAGTACAAAGGTTCCCAGGGCTGAACCTTTGCAAAGCCCTGTGGCTTTCTGTTTCTATCCCGTCTCTTCCCAGGCTGAAGTGAAGGTCTTTTCCCCGGCCGCCAAAGCAATCTCCAAGGTAGTTGGAGAAAAGGCATGGAGAAGTGGTCTGTCTGCGGGTCTGAGCCCTTTGCCTTCTCTGTTAACCTCCCTCTGTTCTCGTCCAATCAGAGCCGAGCTCTGCTGCACTCTATCCAACCAATGCATTATTTACAATCCCTCTGATCTCTTTTCCACGATGCCTCCCCTGACTTCCCTAGCGCTGACATTCCATGAGCCAGACCCAGACCCTGGAGCACTTCCAGTCTTCTGCATCCCAGACTCTGGCATCAAATTCAACACCCCCTCAACTGCCCAGTCTTGTGGCTTTTCTCTTGACCATGCCTGGAGGCTCCAGAGGGGTTCCTGTCCACTTCTGAGGGCTCTTCCACCTTGGCGAGTGACCTATTCCAGGATCACACCAGGGCAGCAGCCCAGTCCCCATCCCTGCTTAGTCCTATCTCACCCTGAGCACCATCCCTCAGAACTTTCTTTCGTCTGCCTGTCCCTCTATCAGACTATAAGCTTCCTGAGGGCAGGCCCTCATACACAGGAGGTAGAGTCACCTTCCTGGAACAGAACTAACTGTTGCTTCCCCAGTCACCATATTGCAGGAGCTGATGAACCACAGTTCTGGCTTCTCCTCTGTCCAGATCCCCTCCATCCCAACCCAGCTTCTTGCTGGCCCCAGGGAGAAGCAGTGGAGATGTGCTGAATGCCATATCTCTCCCCCTGGAGGTCCATGATCATTTCATAGGCTAGAGGAAGGGGCCCTGCCACAAGCAGGAGAAGGAAGCCGCTGCTCAGACTGTGCCTGTGTCATTTCCATAGCCCTTTGAGGCAAAAGGCTTTATGAATATTGAATATTACCTCATTCATTGGATCCTCCCAAATCACAGGAAGGGGCTGTTAGTATCCCCAGCTTACAGACTAGGAAACTAAGCCAGACAAAGGGGAAGTGACTTGTCCAGGCTCACACAGCTAGGTAAGCATCCCAGGCTGGATTCAAACTCAGGTCTTCCTGACTCCAGGCTCAGTCTTCTATCCATTGTATGTTTAGAGATGAGGGCTTGTCATTTACTCAAGGTGAGCCCAGATTTCTAGACTCCCAGTAGGAGACGGCCCTCATCCCTCAAGCATTAATTGTCTGTCTGAACTAGAGGATTCTGTTTATTTTCTGGTCTGCCCTGTGCAGGGGCTCGAGCCCACTCTGTCCTGACCCCACAGGGAGGCTCGGGACCCTGGGGCCCTGGGAGCCCATGTCAGCAGCAGGAGCAGAGGCAGGGGGATCACAGGGGTGACCTCAACCTCGTGGCTGTTCCCTGGCATTCAGGGCAAGGGATGTTTGGCTTCTCTTTGGTCTTGGGGGAAGGCTAGCTTCCTATCCTGCCTCTCCCCCGTTGAACCCCGAGCCTGCTGAGTGAGGCCCAGACCCACACCTGAATTGGTTTGGGGAAAGAGGGCCGACCTTCAGGGATGGGAGGCGGGCAGGGGGCGGGGCTCACCTGCATGATGGAGATCAGACTCGGGCTTGGGCTCCCAAGGCCCAGACTTCAGGGGCTCAGCCTCAGGGGCAGGACAGTGGGCTTCACCTGGCTGCCCAACCTGCCTGCTTACCTGGCCCAGGTGCCTGCCCGACTGCACTCTGACTCCTCAGCTCAGACTTCCGCCTGAGACTCTCACCCCTCCCTCCTAGGAATACCGGCAGCTCTAGGCTGAAGGGGAGGGGCAGAAAAGGAAGGGGAGTGGCCAATTCCCCCAGGCCCTCACACACCGGGCTGGGCTGTTTGGGGCTGGGGGTGGCCAGTCCACACCCTGGGAAGCTGTGAATCCTCCTCCTTGGGAATCCGCCCCCCAGGGCCTGGAGATCTCCAGCTGGGTGGTGGGAAAGATGTCAGAAAGCCCTAGTACTGAGGAGACCCTCTGCTAAGACAGGTCCAGAATGATGACTCTGCCAGACTTTCCTGCCCCTCTGGGGAATGGACCCAGATCCTGTTTCACAAGTGGGGAAACTGGGCATCAAATGCTCAGTGCCTGGTCTAAGGCAGCCTCCACACTTCCCCCGGATGGTGGTAACTCCCAGGAGGAAAGCTGGGGGAATCTTTGGGGAGGGGGAGGGGAAGGGGGGGACAGGACTAGTCTGGCAACGCCAGGAGCTGATCCTGGATCACCAGGGCAACCAGGGGCAGAAAGAGGAACCATTCCCTCTTCAGGCCACTTCTCAGAAAAACCCCGGATGTCCTGGGCCTGGAATGGGGAGCCCCGAGTTCAAATCCTAACTCAGATCCTAGCTGCATGCCCCTAAGCAAATGGTGGTGGTGGTTGTCCAGCCGTTGCAGTCAGGATCTTCATGACCCCATTTGGGGTTTTCTTGGCAGACACTGGAGCAGTTGGCCACTTCCTTCTCTGACTCATTTTACAGATGAGGAAGCTGAGGCAAGCAAAGTGCAGTGACTTGCCCAGGGTCACACAGTGTCTGAGTGTGGATTTGAACTCAGGCAACGAGTCTCCCTGCCTCTAGGCAAATCACTTTATCTCATTATCCTCAACTTTCAAATGGGGAGGATAGGGTCATGAGGGTTCAGTGAAATGATAAGCTGATAAGCGATTAGCTCTGGCACATAGGAAAAGCTGGCACATAGGTCGCTATTACCATTGTCTCTCTGGGCCTTGGGGAGACTGGACAACACACTGGTGGTTCAGCCCTTCCGAGGGAGTGGACAATCCCCTGGAAGGGCCTCATCTGTTCCCAAGTTTGTCTGTTTGACTGAGGAGCCCAGCCCCCAAGGCTGGGAAAGGGCTTGACTGGGGGGTCTTTGGTGGCCCTCGGGGCACAGAAGCTAGGAGTTCTCTTGGCTTGCCTGCCCCTGTGGCTGATCCCTTTCTTCCCCTGGGGGCAGGTCCTTAGGAACATGGTTGGAATGAGCTTAGCCCAGGAACCATAGCCCAAGGCTCCCAACAGGGACAGGTGGTTGGTTTTGGGGGAAGTCTGACCCTAATCTAGCCCTAAATCCTTCCAGATGCTGGTCCTCAAGGAGCCCCGAGGACAAACCTCCATGCTGCAGAAGCCCATTGAGGCTGATCTTTGAATGCAATTTTGAAAGGACCTACTCTGTGCCAGGCACTGGTGGTACAAAGGCCCTCAAGGAGGCCTCCTGTCAGAGGGGGCTGCTGAGCTGTGCTCTGAAGGACCTGGGAGCACCCCAGAGCAGGGGTGAGGAGCAGGTGTCCACACCTCGGGGACACCTGGGGCAATGGCCAGAGAGAGGGTGTCAGGCATGGGAAATTGCCAGCAGACTAGTTTGACTGGAATGTAGACTCTTCAAACAGAACAATTTGGTGAGATTGGAAAGGTGGGTGAGATCAGCCTGGGGAGGGCTTCAAATGCCAGGGTGAGGAGGTGCCATGCTGATAATTTGGGTGGGAGGTGGAAGGAGATCTGTTTTAGGGATGCCAGGTGGGCATTTGAGATGTACCAGGGTGCTCTATAAACCAAAACAATAAATAAACCTGGGGACTTTCTGAGCTCGCTGACCCCTCCCCCTGCCCACCCCCCTCCTGAAACATTCCAGGTCCTGCTGCTCTTTCCAGGCTTCCCACTTGCACGTCAGAGATGGAAAGCCAACAAGATATACCAGGAAAGCCAACAAGATATACCAGAGGAATAACCAGCCCCCTTCCAGGGGTCCAGCCCCACCAGTCATCCTGCATACAGGTTCCAGAGAACTTGGCAAAAGCCCATGGACCAAGAGCAGCTTCCCTGAATGCCCCTCCCCCTCCTGCTGTGGCCTGAAGACCATCCTGGCCCTCCAGCATCGAGTCCATCCCTCTGCTCCACTCACCAGGGCTACCCGTTATGTGGGTGGCCATATGAAGCCATAAAAACCAGCTGGCATTGGACTAGCTAGCCTAGCCCTTGGGAGCTCAGGATCCTCTCCATGCTAGAGGGAAGAGGATGTTCATGATGCTTTGTGGGTACCCAGTAAACACTTGGGGGGTACATGGATATGCAAGAGTTTAAACCCGCCCATCAGAACCCAGGCCACACCCACTCCCATTGGAGGGGTTATTTGGGAAGACAGATGGCCCATTTCTGGCCTCTATGGGAAATGGTGATCTCTCTCTTTTTTGGAGAGCAAGAAAAGGCTATTTTGGGGCAATCAGTCCTTTGCTCCCCAGCCTTGCAGGGGTACTGACCCACCATTAGATCTCTCCAGTACTCTACAGATGTTTGCACACCAAGGGTAGAATCCTTTTGGGATTGAGGATAAAAGCAAATTGCCTGGCTGCTCTGGATGGAAAGTATGCTGCTGGGCACTGCAGGGGAATGATCCTTTACCTTTTCCTTTCCCCACACCACAAAAGACACAGCCAGCAAACAATTAAACTAGTAGGTGAAGCCACACAGAGACCCAGGAGCTCCAGGATCATATATGGAGAGGAGATCTCAGCTCCTCGGAGGAGACCACAGGCTCCCGGAGAAGAGCCCTCAGCTTAGACTATGCCACCATGCAATGAGCACTCAGATAAGCACCCTGATAATTAAGGGGCAGCCTCCTCCACCAGCCTGTGCCTCAGGCCACCATTAGCCATTCAAAGCATGCTTTGTGCCTCCTCTTCCTTAGTTTCTCTTCCAGTCCTGAGTCCCCCCTCCCAAGTACCAGCAGTATCAGAGGCTCAGAGATCTCTCAGCCACTCAGGAGTCATCCCAATATATAGGTGGCATCACAAGGTGGTCTCTCAGGGGACTGCCCAACCAGCTGGGCTTGAGGTTAAAGGCAAACCAATATTTTGTGCAGACAGGCAAGGTCAGTCTTGGACCTGTTCTTGGTCAGAAACTGACTCCACTGGAGGGTGCTCTGCCCAGTGCACTGCTCCCAGCAGGAGCCTGACCTGAGCCTCCTCACCAGACTGAGAAGCAGCCTTAATAAATGCTAACTGACTTGTTGGACTGGTGCTAGATCCCCCAAGATAAGGCCAGGACAGAGAGTAGGTCCCCTGCCTAACTCTGGAAGAGCTGATGGTTCAGCCTCACCAGAGGACACCCTTCCTTGGCCAGCAGAGGGCCTTGGGCAGGCCAGAAAGGAAGAGTGTGTGAGGGGGAGGGAAAGAGGGCAAATCTCTGTGACCAGCAGGACAGCAGCCCCTAAAAGGCCAGGAGAGAAATGAGGTTTCAGAGGTCTTTGGGCCATCCAGTCCTAAAGAGCTGGCCGCTGAGGCTGGGCAAGAGCTGGCCTGGTCATCTCCATCCCCTGGGCTTTTTGTGGCCCCAGGGCACTGCCCAGGGAGAGAGCCAAAGACATTCAAGGATAGCCTGGTGGAGTCACCTCTAGGATGGGGCCACCTATTGTTCAGGAAAGTGATAGCAGTGATGGAAACCCTCAGTTATCCAGAGTCTGTGAAAGGGTCCTGTGGAGGGCTGAGGATGCCTTCCTCCACCTGGAAGCTTCTCCACATGGGTGGCCCCAGCTGTGCCTTCCCTTCTCTCTAGACATGTCTCTGACCCCCTGTATGAGCAAGCACCCCGGCATACCCAGGGCGGCTGCTAGCACAGGTTCTTAGATCTGCTTTTCTAAAGGAAAGCAACTCAAAATGGGTTAACAATCTTACTTTAATCAATCAAACATACATCATTTACCTAGTTCAGGGGAAAAAGTTGGCACCTTGAACTTCAAATGACACAAACAGAATAACAAACAGAAGCTACAAGCAGACAAAGCAACATATCAGCAGACGGGGCTTCCAGCCGTCGGACGTGACATCCATACCTAGTCAGCTACCAGAGGGGGAAGCGCCAACATCTGGGTTTTCAAAGTGGGGGAGGGGGGAGGGAGGGGCCTCAACGGCTTCCCAGAGTCTCCTCTGGCCAAATCACGCAACTCTTCCCAAAGTGAGCCCCAACACAAAACCTCACATTGGGGTATATACAGCCTTCTCCTGGCTCAGAGAATGTCCCAGCCCTCTTGACCCACGGCCCAATCACAAAGCAACAAGGCGCCGGCATCCCTGAAGAACGAGCCTCCCGCCACAGGCTCTGTGTGACCACATTCAGCCTATTGGGGGCAGAGTAAACTTTCCAATCAGGGGAGGTTCTCAGAGCCCCTTAAGCAAAGGGCCTGGGGCAGGGAAGAGCTTCAGATTCCCATAATACTCCCAACAGCAAGCCAGCCCTTGGAGGGCAGAGTGGCAGACAGTAGGGGCTTAATCAATGCTTGTGGAAGAAATGTTCCTCAGGTGGCCAGGGGCCACTGGTGGTGTGGTGAATGGAGTACAGAGTCTGGAGTCAGGAAGACCAGGTACAAAGCCAGCCTCAGACACTTCCTAGCTGTGTGATCCTGGGCAAGTCACTTCACTGCTGTCTGCCTCGATTTCCCCAACTGTAAAATGGGGTCGATAACAGCCCTTACCTCATGGGGTTTGTTGTGAGGACCAGATGAGATCGTGTGTGTAAAGCACTTACAGTCCTTTTATATACACACATATAAATGCCTATTCCCTTCCTTCCCCCTCCCCATATTCGCACTCTTAGAACCTTCTTATTCTACTATTGTGCTAAAAGAAATGGGGCGGAGACGGTCTTCATATTCACCTGGAGAGACTTTTACAAACTGATGCTAAGTGAGAAGAGCAGAACCAGGAGAAATTTGTATGTGTGACGACCAGCCTTGATAAACTGGAATCTTCTCACAGTTATAAGACAACTCCACAAGTCTCAGGATGGAAGGAGGTGTCTACATTCAGAGAAAGATCTAGAAAGAAAAGAGTTTAAACGGAGACTGAAGCAGTCTACATGCTGGCGTTCTTTTCCACGTCTGGTTCTCTGTCTTCTTTCCCACTGTCCCCTCCATTGGTTACAACCCTTCTGTACAACCAGACTAACGTCCAGTGTGAAAGTATTTGCAGATCCTGTACTTGACTGCATGCCACCATGGGCCTGGGGGGTGGGGGGGAGGGAGGGGAGAAAATTTGAAACTCTGGGGATTGTGGAACTGAATCTTGTAAACTAAAAGTAAATAAACAAATCAAATTAGAAATAAAATAAAACAAAAATAAAAAAATAAAAAAATTTGCTTACATGGCTAAAAAAAAAGAACCTTCTTATTCCTCCCCCTCCTCCCCCCTCCTCCCTCCTCCCCCCTTCCCCCTCCCCTTCCCCCTCCCCCTCTCCCTTCTCCTTCACCCCCCACACCCAGTCAGTTGCCAGACCTGTGACCCTCACTTCCCCACAGCTCTCCCATACGTCCCCTTCCCTTCACTCACCCTGCTCTCACCTGAACTGGGGCAGTAAATCTGCTCCCTGGTCCAGCGTCCACACTGTGGTTCAAATGTTCTCCCTAAAGCAGTGGCTGCTCGGCTCATAAACCCAGCTGGCGCCTCCCTGCTGCCTCCAGGATAAAACAAATGCCCACACCTGGAGTTTGAGACCTCGAAGCACAACGGAAACTGACAGTTATAGGGTGTTTTCCATTTGCAAAGGGCTTGAGGAGCAGAGGGCCCTGCGGCAACCTTGCTCTCACTTTACAGAAGAGAGCTGAGGCTGGAAGAGGAGCAGACAGCCTTTGCTCCACAGTCCGTCACGGGCATTGTGAGCAGAAGGCTGCCTCTGCTGCCTCTCCTGCCTCTCCTGTCCCTTCCCCCACTCCCCTATCACTCTGCTTTAGGCTGTTGCTGCCTGGCTTGTCCTCCCTGGTCTACTTGGGCTACTTCCTCCAGGAACCCTCTCGTGATCTCCTCCCACCCCATGGTAGTCAGTTGCTCAGGGCTCTCCCTAGAAGAATGTAAGCCCCTTGAGGGCAGGGACTCATTTTTGTCTTTATATTCCCCCCTGCCCCACCCTAGCACAGACCTGGTACTGGAGGCAGGTGCCATGTACTGCTAGGGGTTGGGGGGGGGGGCACTAGGGCATGCCCCCTGCAGCCACAGGAAGCTCTCAGGTACTGTCCTGGTCATTCCTGCCCTCCCTTGGGGGACTTGGGACTTCTAAGAGTGGAGTGACCTGGGGTGCTGGGGAATGGGTGGGTCCTGCTGGGCTGGGGCCCACAGTTTGGAGTGCTTACACAGGGCAAGGGGCTCTTCCTCAGACTCTGGGGTCTCAGGACCCTGCAACTGGCTCTCCTACTCAGGTGCAGGAGAAAAATGGAAGGAGGTTCTGATGTTCGCAGAGGGACCAGGTTCCCTGAGATCTGGGCAGGAAGTTCCTTCCTCCTTGTGTCTCCATGGCCTTGTCTGTGAAAGGAGGGCTCTGGACTGGCTGGAGCTTTCTTGTCCCTTTCTGGTCACTGGTAGCCAGTCTGGAGCTAAAGAAGGGTGAAAGGAATTCTCCTGAAGTGCGGTTGCCCACATTTATTTTCAAAACATACAAGTCACCAGCCCCCAGGGGAAGAACCCCTAGGCCCAAGGGTCTCCCAGGGCATTTCCAGCTTCAGGCCCATGATCTAAGGAACTAGATCTTCCTCCATTCTGCCTTAGGTTCCAGATTAGTTCAGGCAAGGGGGGGGGGGGCAACCCCTGTGCCCTACACCCCCAACTTGGCAGAGTTGGGTCCTCCAAGGGTGATTGCTACTCCGAAGTGCTAGGGATACAGAACACTTAGCACAGTGCTTGGCACATAGCGGACCCTTAGGAAATACTTAGCAATTAACTGGAGACCCATTTCTAAAGATCAAGCTCAGGAGTCCCCACTAATGGAATTCCTGTTAACGGTCAGGCTGTAGGTGCTTGTGCAAAGGCATTTATTAAGATGTCTTTGAAGAGGTATGGGGGGGGAGGGTGGATTTCTATTGAAATCCTTGAGGGTTTGTTGTCCGAAACGAATTACTGGACTCAGCTGTCTTTTGGCAGAGTTATCAAAGTTTATTGTTACACTGACTTTGCAGCAAGCAAGAGGGGGGCGGGTAAGGGGACCTGCAAGCTGACAAGGATCTAAGGCAGAGTTACAAAGTTCTATGTTACGCTTTGCAGTGGGCAGGAGGTTAAGGGTAGCCTGCAAAGTGCAAGGGCTAGAGATGCAGTTTTTCAAGCCATAAAACTGTCAGTCAAAGGTTGATTATGCTAACTAGGTGGGCAGGGGTGGAGTTAGGGAGGAGTTTGGGAGTGGCCAGTGCTTAAAATGACATGCACTTTTTATATCAACTGCGCAGGCGTATTGCCCATAATTCGCCAAGACATCCCCCTAAGGGGGGCCACTGAGAGGTGTGATTTTTGCCTTGACACATCACTAGGTTACTTTTTGGTCAAGGATGAATGAGATAGGTCCAATATGGCTGTTGGGAGGATAGGCTTGATTGTTTCAGGAGGTGGCAAGTTCGGAAGCTAGACTGATTAGGGATCCAGGAGGTACCATCTTGGGAGGGAGTTATCTCTTTGATAATGTTGTTCAAGGTTTCTGGGTACAGCTGGCCACTTAGAACAAAGGAGGTCTCTAAACTAAGGGTTTGTTGATTAAAAGCTTGGGTGATGTACTCATAGGTAACTATATCTAGGCAGACTGCTAGCTCAGGGAAAAGACTTAGGCTACGGGCAGGGAAAAGGCAGAGTTAATGCCTTTATGGCTGGGGGAAAGTGTGACTTTCACAACTTAATTGCACAGGCTTGTTACAAACTGATGTTATATACATAGGTACCCAAACACAAGTGAGATTTTACAAACCGAGGTTACAGACAAAAGCATCCCAGACCTCATCATCTTCACAAACTCAGTACCTACAAGACCTTCTTCTCATATGCCTGGGGTGTGCATCCTGGGAAAGAGTGGGACCAAACTGAAGGGCCACAGTAGAAAGGCAGGCATGGAAGGAGTGCCTGTGACCCGGAAACGTCACCCCTCTCTAGGGCGTGTGCATGGCCTCTCCCTCTCCCAGGAGGCCAGAAATCCCATTCTTTGAAGCTGTTTCCAACTTGCAGCAATAATCTCTTGGCATTGACATCTGTCTAGAGAGGCCTTCCCTGCTCCTTCACCTGAACTTTGAACTTTGTCTACCCGACTTCCTGACTCTTCAGCTGCTGGCTGGAGTTAGACAGCTCCCACTGACCTGACCCTCCTCAATCACTGTTTGTCCAGTGACATTGTTCCCTTCCACTCAACCAGACAAGTGCGTGCATTTTGTAAAGAGAGGAGGGTTCCATCTCACATCTGGTCTTGTCTGCCCTTATGTCCTGCCACTGGATCAACTGAGGCAGAGTGGAAAGGGAGGGTGCCCAGGAGGGAGGAGAAAAAAAGCAATGTTTTAGAATCTCAGAGGAAGCAGCTCTGTTTAAATGCCCTCGGCTTGTCCTTCATACCAAAGTGTGAAGGGGCCTGGGGAGCAAGTTCCGGCTGGAAAGAAGTTCTTTTTGCTCCAGAAGACAGTCAAAAGGGGTTGGGAAGGGAAAGGATTTGATTCAAAAGAGCCCTTTGCAAAGTCAGTATTGTTAAAGTAAAGTTGAGTAGTTAACAAAAACAAGTGGGGTTAGTAAAGTTTCTTGTCCTTTCTGATGGAGCATTCACAAGGTTGGCCTTTGCACCAAAAGGATGCAGATCTCTCCTAGTGAAGGGAGTGTGTACACCTGGGATGGGAGGGCCAGACAACATTCTCTGCTGGGCCCCAAGTTCCTGGGCTCTTTACATGATGAGAAAGGAGCAAATGGGGGTTGGGATCTCTGAAATGTGCCTGGCTTTGCTCTGGGGACCCTGAGGCAGGAGATAAGAACTGGCAGCTTCTGAATTTGGGATTAGGAGTGAATTTAGCACAGAGGGCAGGGGCAGTTCAGGGGGAGGAAGACTTCCCTTTCCTGGCCTGGAAGTTCCCAGGGATTCAGAAGTCCAGCTTAAGAACAAGTCAAAAGAATAAGCATTGCTTAAGTGCTTACTGGGTGCCAGCCATTGTGCTGTAGTCTCGTTAGACCCTCACAACCATCTGGGAGATGGGGGCTACCATAGATGAGGAAACCCAGGCAGACTGGTGAAATGACTTGGCCAGCTAGCAAGTGTCTGAAGCTGGATTTGAATTCAGGTCTTCCTGATTCCAGGCCTCAGATCTAGGCATTGTGGCATACCCAGGGGACACTTGGCCCTTTTGACACCTTGAACCAACCCCGACTGCTCCGGTCTCCATTGGACAAACCCAGTGGCTCATTTGGCAAATGAGCCCAGTCACTGGCCCCAAATCTATTAGCCCCCACTCTCCGAAGACTTGCTGGCTTCTGCATCAGGAGACCAGGAAGCCTTTTGGGAGAGCTCCAAAGGGCTATGTTGAGTGTCTAAGCAACCCCTAGGACGGCAACAAAGTGGAGGAGGGGACCCACACCCAAATCACAGTGGCCTGTGAACACCCTCCCCTCCCCAGCTCTGGACACTGTCTGAAGCCAGAGCTGGGGCCCTTCAAGACTGCCTCCGTCCTCATCCCCCAGGGCATCCTGCCTAAGCAGCCCCTGTTTGTTCTGTAGGGACCTGTAGGTGTTACATCAACACTTGCCAGGTCCCATCAGTTTTATTTTTGCCACATATACACCCCTTCTCTGCTTGGACATGGCTACCTTCCCTGATATAGGCCCTCTCCTCCCTTCATGACTCAACCTTTGAAATAAGTGCTGGGGGGTGGGGAAGGGAAGGGTCTGCCTGACTCAGTCTCTCCCCTTTCTAGTCCATCATCTCCCTCTCAGGGACCAAAGTGATCTTTCTAAAGTACAAGTCTGACCATGTTTCTGCCCTCCCCCACCCAATAACTTTCAGCAGCTCCCCATCACCTCAGCTTCCTTCAAGCATCAGCTAAAATCCCACCTTCCACAGGAACCCTTTCCTTATTCTCCCTCAGTCCAAGGGCCTTCCCTCTGAGACCATCTATCACCTCATTTTTGCCCATGTTGCCCCCCTCAAGACTGGGAGCTGCTTGAGGGCAGGGCCTGACTTCTGCCTTTCTTTTGAGCCCAGTGCCTGACCCATGGTAGGTGCTTAATAAATGCTTCTGGACTGGATTGTAAAGCGTAAAGCCACACATTTCAGACACTGCCTGGGACCAGAGAAGATACCCAAGCTTGAAGAGAAGATGGGACTGAGGTGCTGATGGCAACATGAATCCTAACATGTGCACAGCCCTTGGAGGTTCACAGACTGCCCTCATTTACAGACCAGGGAGCTGTGGCGGAGAGGAGGGCCCAGGGTCACACAGCTCTGTGTGTGTGTGTGTGTGTGTGTGTGTGTGGCAGGGGGTATATATGTGTGTGGGGTGTTAGGGGTGTGTGTGGATGGGTGCACATGGGTGTTCATGTGAGGTGATGGGTGTGTGTGTGTATATGGGCGTGTGTGTAGTTGGGTGTTCATGTGGGGGGATGGGAATATGCGGATGGATGGGTGTGTGTGTGTATGTGTGTGTGTGTGTGTGTGTGGATGGGTGTGAGTGGGTAGGTACGGGTCTGAGGCAGGACTGGAGCACCCTTTTTAGCATTCTCTCATTGCCCTCCTGCTGGTCATCACTGGATTGGGATTCCAATTAGGAGAGGCAGAATAGGGTTAGGTACAACCTGGTACTCAGAGTGCCCCAGTCTTGCCCAGCTGCAATCCTATACTCTCAGTGGCTTGCCCAGCCCCTGGTCTCCCATACTACTTCCTGGCTACCTTCACCCTTAGGCTGTAATCAACATGCCCTTGGGCTCTGATTGGTGAGAATTCCCATGCCCATCACCTGCCCCAGCTCTCCCCAGGCACACTGAGAGGCTGTGGGTTTCTTCTACTGCTCCCAATTTGGAAGTCGGCATTCCCAAAGTTCTTCTCCTGAGTGCCAGCATGCATCCCTTTACTGTCTTCTAGTTAGGGGGTGACTTGGATCCCAACATCATTTGGATGGTTGGTGTCTCCTGGAGACCCCTGATAACTGGTTAACATCTATCAGCTTTTACAGCTTGGAGGTGTCAACTTCACTGAGAAGGCCTAGCAAGAATCACAGTCTAAAACATTTTGGTTTTTGCCAAAACCTGGGCACCCTCTGTCTCCCTCAACATCTTGGGCTCCAGAATTGCTACATAAGAATTCCTCCCAAGTTTCCTCTTCCTTTGATTTTGTTGGGATACAGGCCTGGGAGTGGTCTAACTGGCTCAGAGGGGAGGCACAGTGGAGTAATTCTGGGGTTTGAATTCCAAGTGGCTTTCTGGAAAAGCTGGTCCTGTCCACAGCTCCAGCAACAATGTACTCTGGCTGACCTGCTTTCCCACAGCCCCGCCTGCATCTGCTGTCCTCCTCTGTCATCTCTGCCAGTCAGAGTGGTGGGAGTGAGCCTCAAAGTTGCCTTAATGTGCATTTTTCTAACTTCTAGTGATGTAGGGCATTTTTTCATACAGTTGTTGACAGCTTAGATTTCATCCTTTGAAAACTCTCTCTTTCCATCCTTTCACTATTTATCTTTCAGGGAAGTGGATCTTAGTCTTAGACATTTGAACCAGTTCCTGATCCATCTTGAACATGAGAGACACATTGCAGAGATGTTCCCAGTTACCTGTTTGCTTTCAAGATACATTGGACTGGTTTGGGCAAAAGCTCTTCAACAAACCAAGCTGTTCCCCTCTCCTTAGATCTGGAAGGCAGTTTTTTTCCTCACCCCTCCAATTTGTTTTTCATGTGATCTTCCACTTCAGGCTCATGTCTCTATTGGGAGCTTCAGCAAGCATTTACTGAGCCCTCCCCATGGGCCAGGCACTGGGGCCATCAGGACAGGCCTGGCTCTCACTGTCCACCCCCCCCCCCCAACTCCAGTCCAGAAGAGTCAGTCAGAACTAGCATCAGCTGGAAGCAAAGACACTGACTGACTGAGAAGCCACAGTAAAAGTGGACACTACTGATGCCTCCCTCCACCCGCAGGGTGATTCTGGGCATACCCTCCCACAAGGACCAGGCAGAGTCCTTTTAAAGAATGGAGTGAACTTGGAAGATGGTGCTGATGAGGAGCCTCAGGAGGCACCCTGGGGGGATCAAGGCAACTCCCTCCATCTCCTCTTCTTCCTTGAATCCAGAACCAAAAGTCAAGGAAGAACTGAGCTCTTCACCTCTTGGAGGAAGAAAAGATTTTCTTTACTCCCTGTGGATGAGTCATGGCATCCAACAGAGGAGCTATGCTCTGGAGGAGACACCTCCATCTATCATTGGGAGAATTCGAGGTCAATCAATCAGCCTTCACTGAGTACCTACTATGTGCAGGCATTGCCCTAAGCACTAGGCACAGAAAGAGGCCCCCTCTCCAGACTGATTCAGACACCTTCTAGGAGAGCTGACTGTGACCTTCAGAGTCCCACCTTGGCTCTTTCTCCTGACCTTCCAGGAAGACCAAGGACATCATGGGGTGATGACTTGACTGGGCAGTGGATGGGGACTGAAGTGGGGCAGAGTTGCATCGAGTTGTCAGTCTCACTCTCTCTTTCAGAGACATCCAAGTCCAGAGGCAGGACCACAGGCAGGATGACTGGCGATGGCCCAGGATGCAGTGGGTGACTGTGGCATCTTCCATGTCTGACCACGCCCTGAGTGCTCCCCTCGGGTGTGCTTCAGCCGCCTTCATGGCCACGTGCGGGGGAACTCTCCCCAAGCCTGGAGTGGCCCATTGGTTGCCCTCGGCCCCGTGGAGATGGTTTTAGGGGGGTTTGGCCGCTTTGCAGCTACACCTTCTGGAGCCTCGGGGGAGAGCCCGCGGCCACACTTCTCAAGGCCAGGGGAGACCCATGGGAGGGCGCTGTCCAGGCTGAAGGTCGGCTTACGGGGAGCTTCTGTTTTCCTCTTCAGTTTTATTTTTTTTCAACCAATAAAAATTAAATTCTCTCTCATGTCCAATCCTCTAATGAGGGGAAAAAAGAAAGAACATAACAAATACACAGAGATTAAAACCCTCAACTCCCATCTTGGCCGCGCCCCTCCCCTCTCTGCCAGGAGGATCTGAGTGCCCGGCTTCAACTTCTGCTTGTTGTGACCCTGTGGCGGTCATTGCGTGGGAGGTGAGCTTTTTCTGAAACCATCCCTTTCATCATTTCTCACAGCGCAGTCAGAGTTCTGGACGTCCCTTAGGTGGGCGCAGAGGAGCCCTCCCTGGGCCATTCCCCAGCACTTACCGCCGGCAAACGCGGTGTGCCGAAGCTTCCTTTCCCTCTCGCTCCTGTCTCTTGGGAGTAGACACCTAGCAGTGGCCTTTATTGGGTCACAGGGTGCTTTCACAGTTCACTCACTTTTTAGGTCGAGTTCCAAATGGCTTTCCAGCTTGAACAGGAGGGTGTGAATGCTGCCTATTTCCCCCAGCCCCTACAATTTTGCTCATTTTCCATTTTTTTTCCAACTTGGCCAGTATTACGGATGTGGAGAAACCTCAGAACGGCTTTCAGTGTCGGCACTTCTCTGATTGTTAATGGTTGAGCAGCTAGGGGACGCTGCAGTGGACACAGCGAGTCAGGAGGACCTGTGTTCAAATGCAGCCTCGGACACTAGCTGGGTGACCCTGGGCAAGTCACTTCACCCTGTTGGCCTCAGTTACCTCCTCTGTAAAATGAGCTGGAGAAGGAAACAGCAAACATTCCAGGGTCTTTGCCAGGAACACCCCAAGGGGGTTGTGAAGAGTTGGACAAACAGCAAAAACGATGAACGATCTGAAGTGTTTTTTTGCTAAGGGGACTGCCTGCTTTCCCTTAGAAGACTTCCTCTTCGTCCCTCTAATCAGGAAGACTTATTCTCTTCAAAGGGAATCAGTTCAATGTCAGTCAGCACCAAGGCCTTATCCGAGACCCTTGGGCACGCAGGATGCCTTGGCTAAGAGCCGAGAGCCTGCGGGCTGAGGCTCCGGATCCCAACCCAGCCACCTTCGAGGACCCGGGCCCATGGGAGCATTGCTTCTCCCCAATCACAAATCTCCTGGGCAGACTGCCCGCGGGGCCCAACTGATTGTGGCCCCGGAGAATGCTCCCGGGGTCTCCCAACCGCCGCCCCAGCCCACCCTGCCCCCCCCTCCGTCATGATGCTCCCTCCCACCCCCAGGCTAGGGCCACCCGCGGGGACCCCCCCCCACACACACGGGACAGGCACTCCCTGGGGCAAGTGGATTGAAAGCCAAGCATCTGTTTAATGAGAAACGTCGCGCATTTAGGCCCCCCGGGTGTTCACCTGAGGAGGCTGGGGCTCCCTCCTGCCCCTCAGGGGGCTCCCGCGGGGGAGCTTGGCCAGCCCTGGGGGAAGGGGCGGAGGCGGAGGAGGGGTCACGGTCAGAGGGGGAGGAGTCACGGTCAGGGTAGGCGGGGTCACGGTTAGGGGAGGAAGGGTCACGGTTATAGAATTCGAGTCCGAGCCTAAGGGGGGCGGGGTCACGACCAGGGGGGGCGGGGTGATAACCAAGGGAGGCGGGGTCACAGTTAGGGAAGGCGGGGTCACGGTGCCCAGCCGATGGGCGCTCAGATCCAGGGGAGGCGGAGTCACGGTGAAGGAGAGTAGAGTCACCTGCAAGGGGGGCGGAGTCAGCGTGAAAGGGGGCAGGCCGACTGAGTCCGAGCCCAGGTGGGGAGAGGGGGGCGGGGACATAGTCAGGGGCGGCGGGGTCATGGTGAAGGGCGGCGGGGTCACGGTGAAGGGCGGGGGGGTCACGGTGAACGACTCCTCCCTCGTGGTGACAGCTGGCGAGGCCGAGGAGGGCGGGTTCCGAGTCAGGGAGGGCGACCTCGGGGAGGCCGACCTGGGGGAGGCCAGGGGCCTAGTGAAGCTCGGGATCAAGGTCGGGGACAGCGGGGTCTGGCCGAGCTCCAGGACGGGAAGGGCTGGGGTGGTCTTCTGCTTCCGCCCGTGCTGGAAGGACGAGTAGGGGCGCTGCGGAGGCGGGGCCTGGGTCACGGTCAGGGGCTTTGGGAACAAGGACTGGTAGGTAGGAGACTTCCAGGACGTCTGGCCCACATCGCGCTGCGCATTAGGCGCAGCACTCGGGCCGGCGGCCGGCGACTGCAGGGGCCGCTTCCCGGACTGCAGGGGTTGGGCTCGTATGATCATGCTGAGGGCCGGGCCGGGAGCGGAACCGGGTTGTCAATTATCCTAAGGACCAATCCGAGCCGGGACTACGAATCCCAGGATGCTGCGAGGACCGGGAGCTGCGCGAGCGGGCGTGCGCAGGCGGAGCTTCGTTCGAGGGGCGGGGCGCGGCGTGACGACGCTTCCCGGCATACCGCGCGGCGGCGGAGCTAACGCGGCGTGCGCCAGGGACGGGACGGGAGGGGGGGGGGTCACCTTGGCAACCGGCCCGCGTCCCTCCGGCTTGCTGCTTGGGACTAGGCGCCGGAGTGCGGCTTGCGGCTCAGAAGCGGCGTCCAGTGACATGCGCCGGGCCACCCTGCGTGCGGGGCGGGCCGGGGGCGGGGTGTGCGTGCGGGGCGGGCCGGGGGCGGGGCGCAGCGGGCGGGCCGAACCGGAGCTGGAGGCGAGTGGTGTAGAGCCAACGCCATGCGCAGGGTCGAGCGCCGGGACGCCTGGGGCCCGGGGCCGCAGGGCAAGGCCTCGCTGGAAGGGCCGCCGGCGGAGTCCGGACCCGGGCCCGGGGCTGGGGCTGGGGCCGGGACTGGGACTGGGGTACGCCGCAGCACCGAGTCCGAGGTCTATGACGACGGCACCAACACCTTCTTCTGGTGAGCGTCGGGCGGGCGCGCGCGCCCCCGCGCCGACCCCTACCCTCTCCCCATCCCCCCTCTCCCCACTCCACCTCGTGAAGGCTCTGGCAGCCCCTTCCCCCTCGCCGTATCTGACCCTTTGACCTCCGTTCCACCCCACTGAGGCGTTCGGAGGCCCCCTCATCTTCTGACCTTTCTTTGGCCCTTGCGGTGCCGTGGACCCCTTAACTCTGGAATCTTGAGGAGTCCTCACTGGATGTGGCCTCGGGTCCGAAGCTCAGGGGAAGGCTTCTTGGAGAAGGTCGTCCGTCAGCAGTCTTTGGTTAAGCGCCTTGGGAGCTCTGGGTCTCCTGGGGCCGCAACGTGTGCAGCGGATAAATGGGAGTAACATCTTCCCCCCCTCACCCCACAGAGGAGGCACCGGCGAGGACAGGAATTAGGGTTCTCCTCGAGGGTAGCCAGGGAAGCAGGGGTGGCGAGGGCCTTCCAAGCAAAGAGAACAGCCGGGGCAAAGTCTCGGTCTGGAGGTGGAAGGTCTTGGTGGGACAGCCAGGAGGCCAGGGTCTCTGGATCGAAGAGTGTCAGGGAATGAGGTGCAAGAAGACAGGAAAGGGAGGAGGGTGCAGGTTATAAGGGCTCTGAATGCCAAACGGAGCTTGGTATTAGATCCCAAAGGTGATTGGACGTGCCCTTTAGGAAGATTGGTTTGATACCTAAGTGGAGGACTGGCTGGAGTTGGGGAGGTGGCAATTTGAGACAGGTAGAGTCTGTTGTAATGGACCAGGCCTGACGGTGTGAGGGCCTACACTTGGGAGGGTGGCAGTGTCTCAGGAGAGAAAGAAGTCTTGAGGAGGTATTGCAAAGCCTAATGGGTCAGAAATGGTTTAGAGGTGAAATAGACAAGAGATGTTGCAGAGGTGAAATGGACCAAGGGTGTTGCAGAGGTGAAAACAGGCTTTGGCACCATGTTGGATCTGGGGGTGAGGCAGAGTGAAGAGTCCAGGTTAAAGCTTAGGTTGGGAGTTTGGGGAATTAAGAGAATGGGAATGGTTTGGCTCTCATCTCCTCAGGGCTGCTGCCCAAACACAGGTCAGTGAGACACATGGTCATTCTATCCTGTGGGTCAGATGAGTCACCTAGATCAGGGCCACGGAACAACTGTTGGACTGCAGGGGGAGGTCAGGAGTGATGATGGTGATGAGAAACGAGAGCCAGCCTTTCTGGAGCCCTTTAGTGTTCTCAGAGTGCTCCCCATTAGATCCCCATTTTACAGCTAGGGAAACTGAGGCACAGAGTGGTGAGGGGCCTTACCCAGGGGCACAGTGCTTGTCAGTGTCTGAAGCTAGCTTTCTGCTGCACTCCCTGGCTGCTTTTCTGACTGCCCCTTGCTGTGCCACAAGGCACACATGGCCTAGCAGCTGCCTTCCAGCTTTGTGGGTAGTAGGGAACAGACCTAGCAGTCAGAGGGTGGAGCTCCTTTCTGCTGCCCTGCTCACCCAGTCCTGGCCCCTTGGAGGGGTGGCTCCCTCTCTTCCTGGCTCCTGGCAGCAGGGCAGAGAGCCCCTTCTGTCTGTCTCTTTGGGCCCTTGATGGGTCCCGCTTCAGCCCTCACCTGTTCCCTTGACCTGCTCCCTCCCCTTCCTTTCTCTCCAGCAGCCCTGGGTGCTTGGCACCTGCTGCACTGGGCTACTTTCCCTTCTTAATGTCCATGTATATCTCCTCTTTGATCCACCTTTGCTACCTTGCCTCCTGGGCAGTGGTTCCCCAAACCTTTGCCCAAGCTAAGGATTCAGCCATCTCTTCGACATGCCAGCCTCCCCAGGCTTACATGTCTAACTCCCCTTTGGACATCAGCACCCTCACCTTCCCAAGGCAGAACAAAGCCTTATCTTCCCCCCAAAACTCCTCTCTGGGCCCCTTCCCCTCTTGCTTCTGTATCCAGTCTCTGGCCACACCTCCCTCCAGACCCTCACTTCTCTCTGTCCTGGGCTCATCCCTCCCCAGCCATCCTCCCTTGTGCCCCCAAAGCTGTTTGCCTGAAGAGCTGGTCTGTACAGGTCCTCTCCAGCGCCCCCCCCCCAACCCGTGGAATGCCAGGCAGCTTGGTGCTAGGCTGAGCAGAGACTGTGGGAGATGGGGGGGGGGGGCATTCCATTGTTTGTTGCATACAGGAGGTGCCCCGTAATGCTTTTTGAATGAAAGATGATCTAATTGGACCTGGGGGCCAGCCAAGGGGAAAGATTTGTCAGGACCCCCAAAAAGTATTGACTGAGTGAGGATGCCCACCCCTACGCAGCAGCTGCTGCTGCCACCATGCCACCTGCCTGAAGCCAAAGCCTCTTTACTCATATTTATTCCATCTGGTTCCCTCCAATGATCCTCACTGAGCTGGCTTCAGACCCCCCAAGGCTGCATGCCCAACTGCCACATGCTCCCTGGAGGCCTTCCTGAGGCAGCTGGACACAGTGGCATCTAAAGGCTCTTGGTTCCATGCTATGGCCCTGTGAACCCTTGCTGTCTGAGTTCGCTGCCCACTGCCAACATCTGGCTCCAGACAGTTTGAGACTCCTGCCTCCCAGTTGCATCTCCCCCAGGGTGCTCCAGGGTTCCAGAGGATTTCTTTCTGGTGAAAGAAATGGGGGGAGGGGGCAGGCATCTCTTCTCCCTACAGAGAAGTTTGGCTTTTGTCTGGGGGGCAGGGGCAGGCTCTCAGAGAAGGCTGATGAGGTCATGGCACAGCACAGTTTGGGGAGAGAGCTGCATCCTGGGCTCCTGGATGAACTGGTCTGTGATTTTTGAAAGAAGGTGGGAGCCAGGAGGGGACACAGGGTTGGAGCATCAGGGACCAAGTCTCTAATGAAGAAATGAATGAGAAAGTGTTCTTTAGGGGCATTCCAGATGGAAAGGAGTTCACCTTCCCATTTGGGGGAATAATATATTGGAGGGTCCCACCCCATGGTTGATAGAAAGATCTGCTGACCCTCAGGGCCTGGCGTCCAGCCCAGCCCATAGATTCTTCACGTCAGTCCAGGGCCTCTGGAAATTGGGGTGGGGAGAGGGCCACAAAGGCAGAAGGTGTGGAGCTGGTGACTCCCAGCTGAGTGTGACTGGTCATCATGCCCACCATTTTGTGAATGTTTGGGCCTGGCCTGGCAGGCTCTACTCCTGGGCCAGAGGCTGCATCATGGGGATCTTGGGTGCATGGTATAGACATCAACTCTAAGAGAGAGACAGGGTAGTTG
The DNA here is from genome assembly GCA_028627135.1 of Pseudochirops cupreus. Classification (NCBI taxonomy): domain Eukaryota; kingdom Metazoa; phylum Chordata; class Mammalia; order Diprotodontia; family Pseudocheiridae; genus Pseudochirops; species Pseudochirops cupreus. The sequence goes on from CM053583.1 coordinate 276,687, forward strand.
TGCTGTTAAATTTTGGGTCTAGAGAAGTCATGGATGGTTTGATGCCAGCTTGGAGGTTAGCCTGGAGAAAGAGTGCACTGGCTTAATCTTTCTCAAGTCCTCTTCACAATCATACAGCACTTTGTCCGAAACCAATCCGGGGCCCTTGGTGGCCCTGGAGCTCAGGAGTCAGGTCATTGGTGGCCAGCAAAGCTTGTGGGCTCTTAGGCTGCCTTTGAGGGGCCCTTGTGGGAGAGAGAGGCCAAGATGACTGTGCCCTTTAGGCCCTTGCTCCTGGCCAGAATCTGAGGAGCTGCCTTCTGTCCTGCTCCCCAGCCTTGGGCAAGTTGAAATTCCTATCACAAAGCAGATTTTTGGTCTAGAATCTCCCCACAGAGTCCTTCAGCACAGAAAGCTTTAGTTTTGTGTGGCGTGACTGCACACTTTGGCTCAGCATTTTTTTTCCTTCCCTCTTCTCCCCGCTTTGTCCATTTTCTTCCATCCTCTTTTCCCCCTTCCCTTCCCTCTCTGTCTTGCCCAAGCTGAGTTCTTATGGAACTCAACGTGCCCACTCTACTCCTTGGGGGACCTGGGGTTCCACGCCCAGCTAGAATTTTCCTGCTCTTCTGGTATTCTGTGACCTTAGGCTCCAGAAACACCTTGCCCTTTTGTCCTAGAGATCCAGGGTGAAACATCACAGTCTTGGTCTCTGGCACCTCCCTAGCTTTAGTGGGCCCCGGGCTTCATTGCCTTGGTGTGGGGTGACATCTGTTTGAGGTTCATGGGAGAGAGAATCTCCGAGCTCTGACCCCCAGGACTGGCCTAGGCCTTAGGGGTGGGTTTCCTTGGGATGTTGGTGGTCTGGGAATGCAGGAATGCCCCTGAGGGTGGGGCGGGGCCTAGTACTGGTTTGACCGGAAAGGAAGCCTCATACCTGGGAGGAGCCTGATTCCAGAGCTCCATGCAGAGCAGCGGATGTTCTGAGTTTCCTTCTGAGCAGGAAGCCGCCAGCCACATTTCCCTGGGAAGTGAAGCATAGACTCATTTGGAAAAGTTTCAGGGGTTTTATTCTGAAATTGGAGCCCCCCAAAATCAGCATTTCCATATTCCTAGCAGAACATAGAAGATTGCCAGGAAGCCAGCCACCTCCAGAAGGCCTCATAAAGACGCCACCAGCTCCGCGGCCCCTTTCATTGCTGTCCGTCCATCCTTCCTGACTTCCCTCTGTGCTGTGGAGCAGCTCACATTTTCCCACTGGCCTTTTTCTTTTTTTGGTTGGCATCACTGTTGCTTACCTCACCTTTCCCTCCGCCCCCACCCCCTACCCAGCCCTTCAGAGAACAAAAAACCTGTAAAAGGAACTCAGCTGAGTGGGGCCCCCCTTTCCCCACTGGCTTGCGGCCTTTTCTGCTTGCTGGTGGGACCGCTCACCTTAGGATGGGGTGGCCTGGTTGGTCCCCTGTGGTGTCTCAGGACAGAGGGCTTTCGTGCCCATGGATGCTGGTGTGATACCCCACAGCATTGCTTCCTGGCCCTTTAGGTTTCCAGGGCACCCTCTGAATGTCTGACCTCCCTCAGGGATTTCTTGGGGGAGCCTCTGGATGCAGAGCCCTGTAGGCCACTTGGGGTCAGGCTGGGGAGCCGTGGGCTGGCATTGGCTATGCCTGGTGGTTGTCCCCTTTCATGTGCCGTTCTGGGGCAGAAGGGGCTGCTTCCTGAAGTTATTCCCTATTTCGTGGTCCTTCCTCGGCCTGGTCTGAATTTCAGGTTTTTGCTGGTGTAGAAGTGCGGGCCCTGGGTGATGTGTCTTCTTTCCCTTGGGGTCCAAGCTGTTCTTTGGGCAGATTCTCTCCCATGATGTGATGGACAGCCTTTTGTTGGGAAGTTCTCAGCTGTCTGCCCCAGTGCCTGCCTCTCACTACCCTCGCCCGCCACAAGCACTCACGGATGGGCTGGGGCTTAACTCCACCCAGCACATGTCCACAGGCTCCCAAGGGGTCTGAGGATAGATTTGGGCTAGAAGGGGAGAGGGTGTCTGTGAATTTGGGCTTTTTTTTCCTGCATAGGTGTTTTGATCACTGTTCCAGTTTAATTGGCATCCTTTATAAATGCTCGTATTTCACTTTATACATTTAAAACCACCGTTCTGAGAAGGGGTCTCTGAGCTTCACCAGAATGCCAGGGGGCCACAGATAGGGTTTGGAGGCCGTGCCTTCCTGAGAGGGTTACGGGATCCAAAGTCCTTTCTGCCTCCAGGAAGGTGCAGCCAGTGTTCACATCCATTGGTCGTGTTTTCTCCCTCTCCCCTCTTCTACACGCCCTGAAAAGAGAGTCACTAAACCTTGGGCCCTGTCAGTAGGCAGGAAAAATGAGTCCCCACATTGACCACGTGTGTGTCCAGACAGGTGGTCAGCCTTTTCCATCTGCCCTCAGGAATCATGGTCAGTCATTGCATTGACTAAGCCACCTCAGGTCAGCAAGCATTTGTCAATTGATTACTGGGTACCGAGGGCTCTTGTGGACCTCAGGCTCCCAGGGGAGACTGCACATGGAAAGGAGATACCCTCCCCCTACCCCCGATATACTCCCTTTTTTCCCTCGGCATCAGACCTGGACCAGGGCCATAGTTGCTGGTGAGTCTGCCTGCCTTGGGCCTCTCCCCACCCAGCCCAGTGGATCTTCACTGCAAAGGGTCTGACTGTGTGTCCCCCCCACCTTCAGCAAACTCTGAGGGCCCCCTCTTCCCTCTGGGGTCACATAGAAAATTCTCTTCATGACCGTCCCAACCTTTCCTGTCTTCCCCTCCATGTATTTTGCAAGCATCTACTGTGCGTGGGCACAGGGCTGTGCCTGGCATGGGTTGCTTCCCCAGCTTCTTGGCTTCCTTCAGGTCCCAGCTGAAATCTCAGACCTCCTTAATCTCAGTAACTTCCTCTCCCATTTTAACTGTTATGTTCATTGTCTGTACATTGTTGCTCATGTATTGTCTCCCTGGTAGATGGGGAGCTCCCCAAGGGCAGGACTGGCTTTACCTCCCCTGTATCCTTGTGCTTAGCACAATGCTTGGTACACAGAAATTCTGCAGAGTGAGGAGGAAGGAAGACATGTGCACTGCTCACAGTGGAGGGTCTGGGCTCACAGCTCGCATCTAGGTGAGGCTAGATGGCCCTGACAGCCCTTCAGTGCATGCAAGAAATGATGACTTTTGTAACTCTGCCTCCATTTTCCATGTGTTTCAGGAGAGCCCACACCTTAACAGTCTTATTCATCCTCACCTGTGCCCTTGGCTATGTGACCCTGCTTGAAGAGACTCCTCAGGACACTGCCTACAACACCAAACGGTACGCCAGGGCCCCAGACAGACGTGGTGATCCATTGGGGTGTCTTTGGGATGTGCCTGTTTCTTCTCTTCAGTGATGAAACTCAGGGTTGCCGTTGTTCTGGGGCCGCTCCTCTTGTGTCCCTGGCCTGGGCCCCCGGATCCCCTCAGCATCTGCTTTGTTGGCATGCATGATCTCTCCATCAGGAATAAAATGCTGCAAGACCCTTGAGTTGGTGGGAGGGGAGAAGATGGCAGGTGGCTGCCCTCAGTAGCCTCTAGTTGTCTTCCTTGGTATTTGCTTCCCCTGGTTCAGGTATCCAAACCACATTTGTGTCATAGAAGAAATTGGGGAAGTCTCTCTCCCTATTTTTCCCATACAATTTATATAGTGTTGGAATTTGTTGTTCTCAAAGCATTTGGTAGAACTTGTTGGGAATCCGTCTGGTCTTGAGTTTCTTGTCTCAGGGAACTCATGTTTGGCTTGTTCGATTTCTTTTTCTATTTCCTCTTTTGTTGATCTGGGCAGTTTATATTTTTGTAAATAATTCATCCACTTCATTTAAATTGTCAGCATTATTGGCATTTGGTTGGGCAAAATGGCCTTTTAATAATTGCCTTAATTTCATCTTTATTAGTTGTGCATTTATGCTCTTTACTTTTGATACTGGTAATTTGGTTTTCTTCTTTCTTCTTTTAAAAACCAGTTTAGCCAATGGTTTATTTTTTTTCTTTCATAAAATCAGCTCTTAGCGTTACTTGTTGGTATGAGTTTTTTTACTCAGTTTTCTTAATCTCACCTTTGATTTTCTGGATTTCTATTTTGATGTTTAATTGGAAAGGTTTTAATTTGATTTTTTTTTCCTAATTTGTTTAGTGACATGCTCAATTTGTTGATTTATCCTTTCTTTTTCTTTGTCGACGTATTTAGGGATAAGAATTTTCACCTAAGTAGCTTTGGCTACAACACATAAATTTTGGAACATTGTCTTATTGTTGTCATCATCTTCAGTGACATTATTGATTGTTTATGTGATTTGTTCTCAGACCCACTTATTCTGTAGAATTAGGTTATTTAGTTTCCAGTTAATTTTTTATCTGTGTTTCAGAGATCCTTTTTTAAATGTAATTTTTTTTGTTACATCTTAGTCAGAAAAAGATGCATTTAGTATTTCTGCTTTTCTGGATTTCTTTGTAAGGTTTTTATGTCCTGATACTCGATAAGTTTTTGTAAAGGTGCCGTGCACATGTGAGAAATAGATACACTCCTTTCTATTCCTGTTCAGTATTCTTCAAATGTCAGTCATATCTAACTTTTCTAAAATTGCACTCATCTCCTTAACTTCTTTCTTTTTTATTTTATGGTTAGATTTATCTAGGTCTGAGATGGGTAAATTGAGGTCCCCCACTAGTATCGTTTACTGTCTATCTTCTCCTGTAACTCATTTTTACTTTTCCTATAAGAATTTGCATGCTCTGCCTTTGATGTGTTTGTACTGAGCATTTGGCCTGGCTTTGGCACTTGCTGTGGCTTCTCGTGGGTCGGAGATATTGGGGGCTTTTTGTTTCACTAGTACTTTCAGTCAGATCTTGTTCTAGTGAGATATAAGGGGCCGTCTAAGGGCCCCTTGACAGTCTTAGCTTGTGTTGAGCTTGAAGGCCACATCAGCCCTCAGTGGTGTTCTTGCCAGGGCCCTCCATGGACAAGCAAACCCTGCTGCTTGTCATCTCACTGAGGGGCCAGAGTCCCTAGTACTACAGGGCCCCTCTTAGAGACAACTTCCTGGGCTCTTTGGGAGGAGGGGGCCCTTGCCATATGGTAGCCCTTGGCTAGAGAGTGCATTAACAGCCTCTTGGGGTCCAGTGTGTCCAAGCCAAAGTCAAGAGGCTTTGCTCTTCCAACTCACCAAGGGAGTTGGAAGTCTGATCGAATATGCCCTTGCTGGGGTGGGCTGTGATGGATGGTAGCTGTGCTTATGTGCTGGGTCCTGTGCCAAGCACCTTACAGATGTTAATGCGTGATCCCCACAGGAGCCCTGGGATTTCTGTGTTATTGTTATTACCCCTGTTTCACAGATGAGGAAACTGAGGCAAACAGGTTCGGCAACTTGCCCAGGGTCACCCTGCTAGTCGGTGTCTGAGGCTGGCTTTGAACTTCCTGACTCTGGGCCTGGGGCCTCCTGGCTGCTCGGCTCTCTTTTGAGGAGAGGAGGGGGAGCCCCTCTGGAGTAGCAGGGCCTGGCCCTTGGGCTGTTCTCCTGGGGTAGGATGGCCCATCCTGGGAGGGTGACTTGGAGATCCTGGGGGTCCAGCAGCCCAGATAGTGAAGGACTTTTTACTCTTTGTCCTCAGAGGGGTCGTGGCCAGCATCTTGGTTTTCTTGTGCTTTGGAGTCACTCAGGCCAAAGATGGACCGTTCTCCAGACCTCATCCAGGTAACTTGCCATTCACTTTTGAATTTATTGCACTGGCCCCAAGGATAGTAACTGTTGGTAATTGGACTCTGCTTGCCCCAAAGAGCCCTGGGGCTGTGACCTGGGCCTCTCCAGGTGTATGGGTAAATTAAGGTCCTAAACAGACAGCTGTGGATGGTCACCATGTGGGGACCGGATGGCCTCCCACGAGAGGACAGGGTTTGGGACTCTCTGTAGCTCCTGGGGATGCTGAGTGAGGTTCTCACAGAGGCCTGGAAATGTTGGCCTAGCCAAGCCATGGGAGGATGGGTGACCCAGCACAGCCTGGAAGGAGCACAAGGTCTGTCCAACTGGTGAGGTTGTGCATCTGACCACAACCGTGGATCTGCTCTCTGTAAAGCGCTCCCTATGTCTCACCCAGACTTTGGAGTCTTACGTTCAGGTGGCCCAGGCAGACTTATCCCCCCTGTCTTTTGGATCCCCAGTGGTCTTTTCCTTTCAGTTCTCTTTCTCCTTGACCTCTCTGTGGCCTTAAACGCTGGTGATCACTTTCTCCTCCTGGATCCTCTCTTCTCTTTAGGTTTTCAGGACACTTCTCCTCCCTCCTGGCTCTCTTCTCTCTCTGCTCACTCCTTCTCGGTCTCCTTTGCTGGATCCTCCTCCAGGTCATACCCTGTAACAATGTGGGTGTCTCTCAGGTTCTGTCCAGGACCCTCTGCTCTTTTTCCCTCTGAACTACTTCACTTGGTGATCTCATCAGCTCCCATGGATTTAACTCTTTACGCTAATGATGCTCAGATTTACCTTTCCTGCTCCAGCCTCTCTGCTGACCCCTAATCTTGCATCTCTAGCTGCCTTTCAGACATCTCAGATTGTACATCCAGCAGATTTCTTCAACTAAATATGTCTAACACAGAGATCATGATCTTACCCCCCCAAACCCTCCCCCTTCCATCCCCCAACCCTCACCTTCTCTGTGACTATAGAGGGCAGTGCCCTCCTCCTAATCTCTTAGGCTCACAACCCAGGAGTCACCCTGGACTCCTCCCTTTCTCACTTCCATATCCAGTATGGTATTAAGACATGTCGATTCCACCTCTGCAGCCCCTCTGGTCCCTTTTCGCCCTGTACCATCTCTGGTCCATTTCACCTCTGCAGTATCTCCCCAATACTCCCTCTTCTCTCCCCTGACACTGCCTCCACCTAGGTACAGGCCCTCTTCACCTCACACCTGAACTGTTGCAATAAGTGCTGGAGGGTTCATTCTAATCCAACATTCAGCCATCAAAGTGATCTTTCTAAAACACAGGTCTGACTGGGTCACCCCGCTGCCCACTCCCAGTAGCTCCCTCTCACTTCCAGGATCTGTTTGGCATTCAAAGCCCTTCGTACCCAGCCCCCTCCTCCCTTTCTCATCTTCTTACGCCTTACCTCCCAGCACATCCTCTTCAATCCTGTGCCCCTGGCCTCCTGGCTGTTCTGCTGAGACCTTCCATCTCTCAGGCTGTCCCTCCTCTGTCCCCTGGCTTCCCTGGCTCTGAATTCCTGTTCCCCTCCTAAAAGAAACCTTCTCTGAGGCCTTTATTTCCAGTGCCTCCCCTCTATGGCTTGCTTCCAATTTTATTGAAACATATGATAAAGAATTTCACACTGTTTATCTAGAAAAGGTGGTGAGATATGGATTAGACTGTAATAACTGAAATTGGTGTGGTACAGATTAGACATTGGAACTCTGAAAAGTCAGCTTTGAAGGAGGTCTCCAGCAGAGTGCCTCCAGGATCTTTTGGTCAGTGATTGGATAAAGGCACAGGTGGAAGTCTTGTCACGCTTTAGGGGGACACTGTTCTGATAGGGGTCATGCAGCAGATGATGAGAGTCAGTAAACAAAAAGACTAGACTGGCTAGAATTCTGGGCTAGATCTGACAAGATGGAATTCAGCAGGGATAAACAGAAAGGGTTCCTCGTGTCTTTCTGGGGCCAGATGAGCTTCATAGGTCTCAAGTAAGAGGCATTTATCGAGGTTTCTTTAGGGTAGTTGAAGCTGAGGAAATGCCCTCAGTCAGTCTCTGTACCAGGCCCTGTGCCAAGTAGGCTCCTGTCCTGTGCCCTCTCCAAGCGAGAAAGGGTGTCAGTCATCAGGGAAGGGTCCCAAAGAGGCCCCTCAGAGGGAAGGTTGGGCTCGGTTGGTTCCCTCCAAGCAGGACTGGGATCAGAAAAGAGGCAGAGAGTGAGTTCCTCAAGAGGTGGTGAGCTCCCTTACCTGGAGGTATGCGAGTGAAACCTGGGCCTTATTGGGCCTCAAGTGTTCAGTCAGTGGGGGCCGTTTGGGTTGGGGCAGCAGAGGTCAGAAGGGAGACTAGCCTAGGAATGGAGGCCCCAACATGATGACTGTGGCAGGTTTGGTGAAAGATATGGTGGGCGTAGGCTTAGGAACTGCCCCAGTGATGTCTTCTAGAGAGGGAACTTCCCCCTCTCTGGGGATGCTGAGAGGCTTCTGGGCCACTGGGATGCACATCCTTCTGGCCTCTCATCTTGGAAACCCTGACTCACTGGAAGAAAAGCAGGAAGCAAGTATTCTGTAGAGTCAGAGTCACTGGCACCAGTCTGAATAGGGCTGATTTCCCTCCCCAGAACAGGACTTGAAATCCCTGAAGATGGTGGCAGTGCCTTGAGCCACCTTGGTCTGTCCTCCTTGGGGGGGGGTGTCTTCCTCCTCCCTTCCTTTGGTATGGACTCGTGGCTTCCCGGACAGAGGACAGGCTGCCACCAGGGATGCTCCCACTGTGGTCTTAGGGGGTCTGTCTGGCTGCCACCCCCTGTGGCCCAAGCTCCTCCCCTCCCCCCGAGTGTGCAGCCCTCGGTCAAGGCCTCCCTGGTCGCAGGGGCACAAGGCGGGGCTCGTGCCTGCCAGAGCTGCCAGAGCCAGGAACAGCCTGGCAGGCTCTTGGAAAGCCTCAGGGGCCTTGGGGTTGGCTGGAGGAGGTACGGGAAGATAGGGGCCAACGCCTGCCACTCTCTCTGTGTCCTTATAGCTTACTGGAGGTTCTGGCTGTGCGTCAGCGTGGTCTATGAGCTCTTCCTCATCTTCATCCTCTTCCAGGTAAGCTGCTTTGGGTAGAGGGGTGTCGTAGCAGGGGCGAGGCAGTGTCCAGGCTAGAGAGGCCAGGAAGAGTTCTGTCCTCCCCCATCTCCGTAGTGACTTGTAGACTGGGCTGCAGGAGGTGGGTGGAGGTTGGCCGCAGGCTGACAGCAGCTTACCCAGCCCATTTACTCAATGCACTCCTGTTAGCTCATCTTTAAGCACCACCCTCTTCAACTAATGTGTCAGGCCTGAAAGAGAGAAGGACCTGGAAGCAGACACTTTGTCTCTCCTGGCAAAGAAATTGGGGCGCCTGCAACCAATGCCCCAGATCTCAATGGAATGAGATCCAGCCCAGCCAGGTGCCCTGGGCCACCTCTCCCCCAAGGAGGGAGTCAGACACAGGGGTCCTGAGGCCCTCAGCCCCACTGGGCCTGCCCCCAGCATCTCCTTCCTCTCCCGGCCAGCTCATTCCTTCTTAAGTGAAGGAGGTTCTGGTCAGTGCATGTTTTGAGAAGATTTGTGATCCTGAGTATTTGTTTTCCTCTTGAGACCGGGCCAGATCATGTCCTTTTCAAGGGTGTCAGGGTGGCTCCCCCTTCTCTCCTCCCCTCCCCCTCAAGAGTCATCTGGGATGAAGGGGTTAGGAGTTTCCCCCAGTGTCAGGTTTAGCATTCAGACCTGACCCTGGGCCTTGGGGGCAAGGTGCTGTTCCTGAGCCAAGGGCCGTTCAAGACACACAAGATGAGTTCATCTCCCCATGTGATTTGTGGTCTGTGGGGAGACTCCTAGAGCTCTGGCTCAGAGAATGCCAAAGTGTTCCAAGTTGGAATCCAGGCCAGCCAAGCCCGATGGGGCTGTGCTAGTGCTGGGGGGGAGGAGCAGGTCCTAGGAGCTGGTGCCAGCAGCTGAGAGAGAGAGAGGGAAGGAGGGGGAGGAAGGAAGACAGAGGGGAAGAGAGAGAAGGGGAGGGGGAGAGGGAGAAGTCTCCAGGATATTGGAGAAGAGAAGTGGGTGGTCAGCAGTGGTCCTGAAGGATGAGGGTAGAGGAAAGGCTTCCCATAGTAATGTTGGGTGAGCAGGGCAGAAGCCAAAGAGGAGGAGAGCCATTCATGGGGGACAGAAAGAGAACAAGGACAGGAGCGGGTGGGGGAATCTTTTGGTGGGTGACTGGTGGAGGAGAGGTCGGGGGGTGGGGTGGGCTCTCAGAGGGATGGGCTTGGGTCACAGGGCCCTCCCCGAGGTACCTGGCTCTGAATCCCCCTAACGACACTCGGGTCTAGCCACATATCTGCATCTTTCCCACTGGGCCAGACACAGACTTGGTCAAAGGCTTTGTGCCAGTCCAGGGCAGGCCGCTCAGGTGTGACTGGTTCTTGATGAAGCTCCGCCCACACCTGCTTTCACTTATTCTCCCCTTCACTAGGCCTTTGAGAGGCTTCTGGAGCCAGCACGCAGTTCACTGACCTATATGTGGTCTTCCCTTTTGTGAGAGTCGGGTCATTTGCCTTTTTCCCAGGCTGTGGCCCCTCCTGTTCTTCAGGGGTTCCACAGTGGCAGGTGGCTGTGAGTTACCTGGGCCTCACTGTAGGGAGGCTGATCTTCAGCCTGGGACGCCAGATTTGGATGGGTGATCTTGGGCCACTTCCCTGCCGTCTCCTCCCATGCCACCTTTCTTGTGGCCACCTTTTCTGTCTTCCATAAAGCCTGAGCTCTCATAGCTGACCTTTTGCCTTATCTTGCCCACAACGTGGTCTCCAAGTCACTTCCTGGCCGCCCCCGTGCTGTGGCCCCTGCCACTGTGACCATGCCTGCGCCGTGGCAACTGCCACCGTGGCCTCAACCTCTCCCTGCTTCTGCCAAACACACAGCTTCCTTTTGTTCTGTCTTCCTCCCTTCACCATGTTAACTTCTGAGAGCAGGACTGTCCTGCTTGAATTGTATCCCTGTGCTTGGCACACACTAAGGGCTTGATGGTGCTTCTTCTCTCATCTCCATGCGCCCACTCCCTTGCGGCCCTCTTCTTGCCTTTCTCGACAGAACACGAGCGCAGCCCCCCTCCCTGTGCCCCTCTTTTCCCTCATCATCCCTCCAGATGGGTCTTGGCTCTTGGGTCCAGGTTGCAGTGACCCCTCACTCTCTGCCCGCCTTGTGTCCTGCCTGGGGGTGGGGTGGAGGGCACCCTGGTGCTTTCAGGCCCTGCCCATTTCCTCAGCCCACTGGTCTTGCTCATCTATTTCAAGTGGCCAGGACCACCAACAAGCCTCTGTGGGTGTGGTCCTGGCTCCAGTTCAGGTGTGGGAATACCCAGCTTCCTTTTGGGGACAGATTGTAAACACGGGGCCCAAGCGATCTGGAATCAGGGACAGACTCCGGCTGCTCTCCTGGAGGCCATTTGAGGCGGGAGAGACAGGCAGTGCAAAGCCAGGACGCAGAGCACAGGGCAGCTGCACCCAAGGGGTGTGAAGGGGGCGTACATTCCCAAAGACTAGGGAGTGAGCCCTTGGCCCCCTGGCCTCCATTGAGGGCCTCCACTGCTGCATCCCTGAGGCTCAGAAGTAGGAGTGACAAGAACGAGCAGCCAGTGGACGTGTGGGTGCCTGAGGGGAGACTGGAGCTCAGGAGAGAGAATCCAGCTGGATGCCCAGACGTGGGAGGCCCATGTTTCTGTGTCTGCCTCGGATGTGCCTGCAGTCTGCTCTGCGGCTGCAGAGATGAAGAAGATGGTCAGATTGGGCGTGGAGATGCATCACCAGGGAGGTCAGTGGTATAAAGACCAGCCTCGTAGAGCCCAGAGTGTGCGCAGCCACATATTTTTGGGAAACCAATGGAGAGATGCCATCAGTCTTCACAGTGCGTGACAGGCCGTCCCTGGGATGGGGCCAGGTGGGCTCGGAGAGATGCTGACAGACTGAGAGAAAGTTAGGAAAGGAGGGCCCTCGACAAATCCACACCGCCGAGGCTGATGGACCGCTGCTGAGCCGCCACAGGGCTGCTCCCAGACCTCTAGGGTTGCTTACGGTGGCCCCAGAGAGCCCCCCGAGAGCCGTGGGCAGTCTCCGACCTTCGGCAGTTGCTCGGTCAGTTTGGTGGGGACGTGTTGGGAACGGCTCAGGGTGGGAAGTGCAGGCACTGTAGAAGCCAAGTCTCAATAAAATTGGATTTTATTTTTTCCAAAGAGAGGTCATGGGACTTTTCTCTCGGTCTCTTCCAGTCTGTGGCGTGCCAGGCAGCGAAGGCAGCAATGCGGCAGTGGCCAGTCCCACAAACGCCCCACCCTGGGGCCCCCCAGGGGCAGCACAGCAGCTAGCCCCGGGCCATGGGACACACAGCGGGCCTGGGTCCTGAGACAGCGCACCATCGGTCGTTCCTAGAGATGAAGGAAATGGTGAGGCAGGAAGCCAGCTTCCTCGGGCTTGGGAAGGAGGGAGAGGCCTCCCGGAGGAGAGGGCAGGAATCAGCATCTAGTAGGTGCCTACGGTGTGCCAGGCTCTATCTCATCAGGGTCTCACAACAGCCCAGGAAGGGAGGTGCTGCTGTTCTCCTCACTTTCTGGATGAGAAAACTGGACTAGAAAGAGGGGAGGGGCCTTGCCTGTCGTCCTCTAGCTAGTAAGTGTCCAAGGCTGGATTTGAACGCGGGGCTTGTTGACTCCAGGCCTCGTACTCTGGGAGAGATTTTGGCTAGAAGCCTGAGGGGATGGCAGGGTCTTTGGGGGAGGCGTAGACCTGTTTGTAGCATGTGTGGATGGAAAGGGGGGCAGCTATCCAGAAGAGATGGGAGGGAGCACCTTACTGGTGCAGGAGAAGGACCACTTGTTCTAAGTGCCATGTGAAGGGGCAGAGGCTGGGGCGCGGCTCAGGCCCTGGGAGTCTGGTGGATGGAGAATGTGGACATGAAGGCTGAAATCCCCTCTGGGAGGACAGACAAGTCAGGACAGCATTTTATAAAGTACTTACTGTGGTGCTCCTATGCCAGCGTGGGCGGCGCACCATCACCTCCAGAAAGGTAAGGCCCAGTGGTCGAGGGCAGATGGCAGGCAGCTGCAGGGGCCTTCCGCAATGCTCCGGGCAGAGCCACTGCCGGGCGCACCATGGGGCAGCCTGCGAGGTGTCTGCCCATGCTGCCAGCTGACCTTCGGTCTTTGACCCTAGCCCTCTTCTCTCGTGGGGAGCTCACCACTGCCGGCACCTTTGGCCTGGCCAGCTCTCCAGTCCTGCGCACCCACCTGGGCCCAGAAGCTTGACCCATTCTCACCTCTGGCCTCGTCCCCCTGGATTGGCCTCCAGGTGCACACTGACCCCCAGTCATCTAGGCAGTTAAGAGCAAACACCCCCTCTCAGACACACACACACATGTGAATGCATGCATACGTGTACATGGCGTTGTCTCCACTGGAGGTCACCCACAGGGAGGTGCCCACGTCTCCTTGAGGAACTTCGCCAGCTCCAAAGGGCCGCCCTCCCTTCTTGACCGAGGTCTCTGTCCCGAGGCATGGGCCACGTGAGGCCTGATCTTACTCTTGTGGCCTCGCTAGGACGGTGGCCGGATCCCAAAGGTCATCCACCCACGTGAAAGTCACAGCCAAGCTGGGGCCCAAGATCACACCTAGAAGAGGCCCCAGGGACGAGGATCCCCTCCCTCCGCTGCCTGGGCCGTGGTCCCTGGTCCCATCGGTGGATGTGCACCTTCATGTGGGTTCTGGCACAGGCCACGAGGCCCCACATAGAGCCCTACACTTCTCCCTCCCCTGCAGGGGCTCCGTCATGGCCCGCCCTGGCTGCTGCAGGGGGCCTCGCCCAGCATCTGCTCCTTCCGTTTGTTTTCTTCTCCTGGGCCTGGTGTGTAGTGAGCCCTTCAACAATACTTGTCCACTGACTAGGCTGGATGGCTTCCCCCCACTGTGCCCCTCTTGGGGCCAAGAATTCTCCCTTCTTCACATCCTGACCAGCTCTAGCCACCCCAGGACACCCATGAGGCTGGGGGTAGGGGGACAGCAAGAACAGCCAAGGAAGCCAGTCTGGGCTGGAGGGCCCTCCGTGCAGGAAGACCATGGTGGCCTCAGCCCTTCTGCCTGGACCCTGGCATCGGAGGCGCCAGAGCATCTGATCCCCTGAGGGCCCTCCCAGAAGAAGGGGCTGGCCCTGCTGGATGGGGAGTGGGGGGTGGGGATCAAGAGCATTCAGAGAGCTTTGAACAGGGGGTGGAGGGAAGGTCATGGTCCTGGCATCCTGGGCATATGGTGCTGGTTCTGGCCCTGTTGGCTGCACATCTGCTTCTCTTCCCTCTCCCCATTGGGTCTGGAGAATGTGGAGGATCCCAGACTCGACCCGGCTGACCTCTGCCTCATCCCTTTTTTCCGAGCCACTGCGGGCAGGGACAGCTGACCAGTGCCTTGGCCCTTCTCTCTGAGCTGCCACGGGCAGGGGCCAGCTGACTTCTGCCTCATCCCTTCTGTCTGAGCTGCCGTGGGCAGGGGCAGCTGACCACTGCCTGAACCCTTCTCTCTGAGCCACTACGGGCAGGGGCAGCTGACCACTGCCTGGGCCCTTCTCTCTGAGCTGCTGTGGGCGGGGGCTGGCCGACTTCTGCCTCATCCCTTCTGTCTGAGCTGCCGTGGGCAGGGGCAGCTGACCACTGCCTGGGTCCTTTTCTCTGAGCTGCCGCAGGTGGGGGCAGCTGACCACTGCAGGAGCCCTTTCCTGTTGCCTCTGCACTTCTCTCTGCCCCACAGTGGGCAGGGTCCTGGGAGCCATCGTAGAGCTGGTGGTTTCTCTTGCTCTTGCAGACAGTGCATGATGGAAGGCAGTTTTTGAAGTACATCGACCCCAAGCTGGGTGTCCCCTTGCCAGAGCGAGATTATGGAGGAAACTGCCTCATCTATGATCCGGACAACAAGACGGACCCATTTCACAACATCTGGGTGAGGCACGAGGTGGGAGACGGGGTCCCATGACAGGCTGAGCACTGCGGCAGGAGGGTCTCCTTGCATCTTCCCCATGTTACAGTTAAGGAAACAGGCAGGCAGAAAGGAGATGACTTGCCCAGGGTCCACAGCGCCACATCAGAGGTCAGATCTGAACTTGGGCCTTGCAGCGTTTGGTAGGTAGTAAGTGAGCTGTCACTAGAGGTGTGTAGATGGAGGCTGCTGGCTCAGGGATGTCACACAGGGGAGTCTGAGCCCCCAGGGCTTGGCAGGGGCCCCCTCGGATGGCACACAAATGCTCTCCTGTTTCTCTGCAGGACAAAATGGATGGATTTGTTCCTGCTCATTTCCTTGGCTGGTACTTAAAGGTATGGAGCGGGGAAGCCTGCCATGACCCCCTATTCCCTAGACCAGTGTAGAACAGGCGCCCCGGGAGAAGAGGGGGGAAGAGATTCCTTGCCAGGGACTGTTAAGAGGGGACGGGGGGAAGGGGCTGCCTCTTGCCAAGAGTTGGCACACACTGTTGTGGGTCTGCACGGGGCCCCTATGCCTCTCGCTTGGTGGCCCAGGCAGGTTCCAGGCTCCCTGCTCTGTCTTATGCCCACAGACGCTTATGATTCGGGACTGGTGGATGTGTATGATCATCAGTGTCATGTTCGAATTCTTGGAATACAGCCTGGAGCACCAGTTGCCCAATTTCAGCGAGTGCTGGTGGGATCACGTAGGTATCTCGTGCTCCAGGCGGGTACCGTGGCCCCTCCCTGTCCTTGTGGAGTCGTTTCCTCATTAGGGTCAGCTCTCATTTTGCAGAGGTCTGGGTGTGAGCCGTGCCTCCCCAACCTGCATGACCCTGAGCAGCTGTGGCTATTTGGGCTCTGCCGTGACTGCAGCCTAGGGAGAAGTCCCCCAGGGAATGTGCATGCCCCAGTTACAGGACAGATGCCCAGGCAGCTCAGGGCTGTGATCAAGGAGGGTCACAGAGTCCTGAGTTCAAATCCAGCCTCAGTCACTTGACCTGTGGGAGAGGAAACCAAGGTCCAGGGCAGTGGTTTCCTATAACTGGATTCCACTCACCCCTCAGAACCTGGGCTGGGCCCTGTCTCCTATAACTGTATGTAACTGTATGACTCTGTGTGTGTGTGGCTGTGAATTTGTGTGTGTGATTTTGTGTATGTATAACTGAGTCTGTATGTGTGCGTGCATGTACTTTTATGGACCCAAGAATCCAGAAACTAAATTTGTTTTCATCTAGTGTGGGAATGGGGTAAAAGAGGCCTTCCTGAAAGATGTTTTTATTAAGACAGTTTCATGGGGGGGTTAGGGGGGAAGCCTGCCCACCCTCCCCTCCCTTCTCTACATCACTCCCTATTTCTCCTTTTTCTCTGTCTCTCCCTTTCCTGCTAGACAGTGATCAGAGGCCCTTTCTCCCAATCCCAGTCAAACCTTATCAGTTGTATTGTTGGGGCTTATTTTCCAAATGTCGCAGATCTCACGCAGTCGTGAGAGACACAGCCTCCTTCGCCTCCACGTCTTTGGTATTATCTACAGTTTTCTTTTTCTGCCTTATCCCTTTGACGGCACCAATAAGAAGAGTAGCTCAGGTTCATGCAGCACCTGCCAGATGTCTTCTCCTTTGATTCCCTCTTCTGGAGGAGGAAATCGAGGCAGGCAGCATGGAAGCGGCCTGCCCAGGTGTCTGGTAGTTTGGGACCATGTGATATAAGGACTTGTCCCTCCCGTGTTTGCTGTACTTGCTTGTTTCATTGGGCGCCTTGGTATGGGATGGTTGGGTCACACTGGTTGTGGCTTCTTTGAGATTTTTGTCCCTTTTCATTCATAAAGGCAGTCAGGGGCCACCACGGTACTCAGAGTGCTGGGCCTGTGTGCAAATCCACCTTGGACGCTACCTAGCTGTGGAACCCTGAGCAAGTCCCTTCACTACTGTCTGCTTCAGCGTCCTCACCTGCAAGATGGGGGCACTGTCCTGCTAGGGTTGTGAGCTTACTCAGCTGGTGCTGGGCATACAGTAGGCGCTTAATCAGTGCCGTTCCCTCTTCCATTTGAGGAGCAGATGGCATGTCCCATGGAGATGGGTCTGGGTGTGACACTGTTCTCCTTTCTAGTGGATAATGGACGTTCTCGTGTGTAACGGGCTGGGCATCTACTGTGGCATGAAGACCCTGGCCTGGCTTTCTCTGAAGACTTACAAGTGGCAGGGGCTGTGGAACATCCCCACCTACAAGTAGGTGCCCTGAGGCGGCCTGGGCGTGGGTCATTAACGCCATGTTTCTGCCTTTCTGCTGACAGCTTGCCTGTACCATCCACCATCCAGGGAACAAGTTAAATCCTTTCTGAGCACCTACTGTGTGCCAGGCACGCTGGGCTGAGCACAGGCCTCTGCCCTCAGGGGAAGCTATAAGCCAACAAATGTGCAGGAAACAGGCTTAGGCAGGATAAACAGGGAAGGTTTAGTGGAGGGAAGTCCTGGTGTAAGGAGCCAGAGGAAAGGCTCCCTGTAGGAGGGAGACAGCCTGCCAGGCTTTGGTGGTGGCTCAGCCAGAAGGCTGGGGTCCTTTGGCTCAAGAAGGGAGGGAGAGAGGAACAAGTGGGGAAGGGCCATGAGGACCTAGCGGGGCATGGGGTGTTGGGGGGCGGGGCGAGAGGTGGTCAGACCTGTGTTTTAGGAGGAGGGGCTGTGGAGGCAGGAGGTAATTAAGATCTGGGCTGTGGAGGGGGGCTTAGAAATGAAGTAGAGAAAATGTTGTGGGTCCAAGTGCAGAAGCTGCCTCTCCCACTTAGTGTGCCCTGGGAGTCCCTGGACAAATGATCCTGGAGCCTGTCAGGGGGTGAGAGAGGGGAGGGATTGAACAGAGTGGTGCTTCCGGGGCTGGAGGCAGGGAGCTCAACCTTTCCTGTTTGGGTTTTCACCTCTTGACCTCAGTCACTTGTCTGTGAAATGGGGATAATAAGAGTTCCTATCTCACAGAGTTGTGTTGAGGATGTAACAGGTCAAGTGCTTTGCAAATCTTATGTCACTATATAAATGTTAGCTGATACTTTTAAAAATTTTTTCTCAATTAATAAAAACCTGCCTTCTTTCCTGTTTATTCACACACACACACACACACACACACACACACACACACACGACCCTCTGCTCTCTTGCTTCTGGCTGTGCCCTGTATGCCCTCCCTGGCTTCTTCATCCTATCCCAAACTCCCGGAGAACAAGCCCAGGTCTTGTTGGTACCCAGCCACAGGCAGGGCCTGGTTGTGTGCCACACACGCCTCCTGCTCCGCTTTTTGTGGATCTGGGCCCCAGCGGGTGCATGTCTGCTGCCCCCAAAAGGGGTACCGCCAAAAGGGGTATTTGACATGTTAATTTTTGTTACTGCCTTCCCTGGGGTGTGCACCTAGCCACAGGCTCTGGGTCAGAGGCCGTGGACAGTCTCTTCTTCCCTTGGAACGATCCTGTGTTGCTTTGCAGAAGCATCAGATCAGTTTGTAATTATATTGGAGCAGAGGTGGCCAGTGGCCAGATGACAATGTCGTGGGAAGGTTTTTAACAGTAAGACACAGGTGACGTCGGGCAGCCCTGGGTAATTCCCCTCTTCAGGCTTCTTTGTTCTTTTCCTTTGACCCCCATGCCCTAGGGATCTGCTCCCAGACCTTCCTCCAGGATTTGATGCAAAGATATTTTTCCCCATTTAGCCACTTCCTAATTTAAATACAATCCTGACAACAGTCCTAACTGAAATGTTTTCTAGTATTTTTAAGATTTACAAAACACTCTTCATCTGTTCCTTGTAACACCCCTGTGAGCTTGGTATTTCACAAGTAAGGTATTTTGTGACTTGCCCAGGGCCCCACAGCTGGTTGGGGTCTGACCCCATTCCAACTTCTGCATTCACAGCACTAGGAACAAGACACCACCAAGAAATACATTTCCCAAATGATATGCCCTTACTAAACGCTCTTTATCCTGAGATGCAGAGATGGCCTTGGGCCATTAGGAAAACCACTTAGGTTTAGAATAGAAGCATCTCAAGCTACTACTACACAGCAGTAAAGATAGAAAAAGTATTTGACAAAATATGACTCGTTTATGCTTTAAAATGCCATTGATCATAAGTATAGAAGGGCTTAAAAAAAACAACAGGATAAAAAATGTCTAGATTGTAAACAAGATGGCAGAGAGAAGTCAGGAAGTTGCCTGAGCTCTCCCCAGTTTCCTTCAGAAACAGCATCAAATCAAGCCTCTAACCAGACTCTGGAGTGACAGAGCCCACACAGATGGAGTGAAGCAATTTTCCAGCTTAAGATAACTTAGAAAGACTTCAGAGAAGGTCTCTCTCTCTCACTTGGGCCAAAGAGGAGCACAGCCCAGCATCGATGGTATCTGAACAAGACCATGGAAGGTTCTTTGTCATGGTAGAGATCAGCAACTGAGGCTAGTCGTGAGGCCTCCAGGCTCAGCACAACAAGCAGATTGCAAGCCCCAGAACCCACTACAGATGCCACTAGCCTGGGCCAACCCAGCACAGTGTGCAAGCCCCTAGCACCTGAGGCCCCTGGCCACCAGCATAAGAAGCTTGGAATAGTGCCCTAGAACAGAGCTCAACTTTTAAAGTCATGAAATAGCCTTTAAAATGACCAAAAAACAGAGAAGAGCCCTGACCAAGAAAGCTACTTTGGTGACAGGGAAAATCAAAACACATTCAGAAGAAGGCAACACCAAAATGCCTACATATGAAGCCTCAGGGGAATATGAATTGATCTCAAGTCCAAAAAAACTTTGGAAGAGCTCAAAAAGGATTTTAAAAATCAAGTAAGAGAGGTAGAAGGAAAATTGAGAAAAGAAATTAATTGAGAGAGTCAACATCTTGGAAAAGGGAGGACAAAAACTGAAGAAAACTTCCTTAAAAATACACTTGACTAAATTGAGGGGGAAGGGGCACGCAGGGTGGGAATCCACTGAAGAAAACAACTCCTTAAAAAGTAGAATTGGCCAAATGGAAAAGGTGGTACAAAAGCTACATGAAGAAAATCCTTAAAAATTAGGATTGGACGTGTGGAAGCTAATGAGTATATGAGACATCAAGAACCAGTCAAACAAAAGTAAAAGAATGAAAAAATAGGAGAAGAAAAACAACTGACCTGGAAAATAGATCCAAGAGAGGTAATTTAAGACTTGCTGGACTTCCTGAGAGCCATAATCAAAAAGAGAGCCTAGACAGCATCTTTCTAGAAATTATTGAGGAAGACTGCCCTAATACCCTAGAACCAGAGCACAAAATAGTCATTGAAAGAATCTGCTGATCACTTCAAAGAGATCCCAAAATGAAAACTCCAAGGAATATTGTAGTGTAACCAAATTCCAGAATTGTCAGGGAAAGGAGAAAATTTTGCAGACAGCCAGAAAGAAACAATTCAAGCATCAAGGAGACACAGAATTTAATAGGACTTAACAGCTTCTACATGAAAGGATCAGAGGACTTGGAATGTGATATTCCAGAAGATTACAACCAAGAATCAATTACCCAGCAAAACTGAGCATAATCTTTTAGGGGAAAAGAAGAACATTCAGTGAAATGGAGGATTTTTCAAACTTTCCTGATGAAAAGACCAGAGCTGAACAGAAAATTCAGTCTTCAAATACATGATTCAAGAGAAACATAAAAAGGTAAACAGGAAAGAAAAAAATAACATGTTATTCAGTAAGGTTAAACTGCTTACATCCCTATACAGGAAAACGATACTTGTAACTCAGGAGAACTGCATCTCTTTTAGGATAGTTAGAGGGTGTGGGTATGAGTTGCCTTTGATGTGGTGATATAAAAAAATATTAGTTGCGCAGATTAACAGAAGAGAAAATAAAATAACCCCATTTTAGAAAAGTTGAACAAGTCATCATTGAACTCCTTAAGAAAAAATCTCTAGGGACGAATTTACAAATGAATTCTACCAAACATTTAAAGAATGATTAATTGCAATACTATATGAACTATTTGGAACAATGAGCAGTGAAGGAATCCTACTAAATTCCTTTTATGACACAAATATGGTGCTGATATCTAAACGAGGAAGAGCCTTATAGACCAATTTCCATAATGAATAGTGATGCAGAAATTTTAAATATTAGCAAAGAGCTTACAGCAATCTATCATGAAGGTATGACCAGGTGGGATTGATACCAGGAATACAAGTCTGGTTCAATATTAAGAGATCTATTGGCATAATTGACTATATCACTAACAAAACTGATAGAAATCAAAAGATTATCTGAACAGATGCAGAAAAAGCTTTTGACAAAATACAGCACCCATTCCTATTGAAAACATTAGAAAGAATAGGAATAGATGGAGTTTTCTTTAAAATGATAAGCAGTATCTAAAACTATCAGCCAGCGTTATATGTAGTGGGTGTGAGGTAGAAGCATTTCCAGTAAGATAAGGAGTGAAACAAGGATGCCCATTATCACCACTGTTATTTGGTAGTGTACCAGAAATGTTAGCTTTGGTAATAAGAAGAAAAAGAAATTGAAGGAATTAAATAGGTAAAGAAGAAACAAAGCTGTCACTCTTTGCAGATGATGATGATAGAGAATCAACTAAAAAACTACTTAAAATAGCAACTTTAGTGACTTTGCAGGATGTAAAATGAAGCCACATAAATCATTAACATTTCTGTGCATTATCAGCAAGAGATAGAGAAATTCCATTTGAAATAACTAGACAATGTGAAATATTTGGGTTGCTACCTGCTGAGACAAACCCAGGAACAAAATCACGAAACACTTTTCACACAAAGTCCAGGTCCGTATAATTGGAAAAATATCAGTTGTTCATGGGTAAACCTAGCTAATATAATAAAGGTAACAATTCTGCCTAAATTAATTCAGTGCCATGCCAATCAAACTGCCAAAAATCACTTTATAGAACTAAGGGAAAATAACCTTCATCTGGAAAAACAAAAGATCAAAAATATCGAGGGGATTAATGAGGGAAAAGAATTTAAAGAAAGGTGACCTAGGAGAGCCGCGTCTCTGAGACTGCCGTAAAGCCACAATCGCCAAAACTGTTTGGTGCTGGCTACGAGAGGGTGGATCGGCGGAGGGGTAGGTCCACAAGTCACAGCAGTCAGTGACTATCGTGATCTACTGTTTGATGGACCCGCAGACACCGACTTCTGGGATGAGAACCCACCGTCTGACAAGAACTGCTGGGAATACTGGAAAATATTATGGCAGAAACGACACAGAGACCAACACCTCACACCCTCTACAAGATGAAGTCGAAATGGGTACGCGATTTAGACATGAAGGGTGAGAGTATAAGCACATTAGGAGAGCAAGGAATAGTTGACTTGTCATTTATGGAGAGGAGAAGAATTTATGACCAAACGAGATAGAGAACATTACAGAATGCAAAATGGATGATTTTGATTATTTTAAAATAAAAAGTTTTTACACAATCAAAACCAGTGCAAACGAGACGACAAAGAAAGCATAAAGCTGGGAAACAATGTTTACAGCTGAGAAAGGCCTCGTTTTTCAAATATAGGGAACTGAGTCTATTCCTCGGTTGAGCAATGGTCAAAGGAAATGAACAAACAGTTTTCAAAGAAATCAAGGCTGTCTGTAAGTCAACTGAAAAAATATTCTAAATTACTATTGATTAGAGAGATGCAAATTAAAACAACTCTGAGGTACCACCTCACACTTGGTAGATTGGCTAATATGACAGAAAAGGAAGATGATAACTCTTGGAGAAGATATGGGAAAATCGGGATGCAAACACATTGTTGGTGGAATTGTGAATTGGTCCAGCCATTCTGGGGAGCAGTTTGGCACTATCTATGCCCATAGGGTTATAATCCTTTGATTCAGCAATGCCACTGCTGGGTCTGTATCCCAAACAGATCGTAAAAAGGAAAAGGATCCACATGTATGAAAGTATTTGTAGCAGCTTTTTCTGTGGTTGCAAAGAATTGGAAATTGAGGGGATACCCATCCATTGGGCAATGACTGAACAAGTTATGGTATATGAGTGTAATGGAATACTATTGTTCCATAAGAAATGATGAATAGGCAGATTTCAGAAAATCCTGGAAAGATTTACATGAACTGATGCTGAGTAAAGTGAGCAGAACCAGGAGAACATTGTACACAGTACACAATAACAGCTACATTATTTGAGGATCTACTGTGATGTATTTAGCTCTTCTCAGCAACACAGTGTCCAAAGACAACTCCAAAAGGCTTGTGATGAAAACTGTTATCCACATTCAGAGAAAGAACTATGAAGTCTGAGTGCAGATTGAAGCAGACTGATTTCACTTTGGGGTTTTTTTTGTGTGTGTTTTTAAACCTTTTGTTCTGACACTTTTTTCACTGCATGACTATTGCAGAATAATGTTTAATATGATTACATGTATAACCTATATCAAATTGCTTCCTGTCTTGGGGAGGAAGTGAGAAAAATTTTGAACTCAAAATCTCATAAAACTGAATATTGTAAACTATCGTTACTTGTAATTGGAAAAAATAAAATACTCTTAAGTGGTGGGGTGTAGGGCAGGGGTATCTAAAACCCAAAGCTAGCGTTATGTGCTGTGGTGATACACTAAAATCTTTCCCAGCTAGCACAGGAATAAAGCAGTGCTTCCCTCATCCCCACTACTCTAGCAACAGCAGGAAAACATGGGGAATTGTAGAGGGTAAAAGTCTGCAGAGGAGACCACACTATCCCTGTGCTCTCTCAATGGGATTGTTTGCCTAGAAGATTAACCAAAAAGAGAGAGAAAAGGAAAGTCCTGGAGAATCCGCCAAGAAACTGAATTAAGTCCATTAATAGCATAGTGATAACAAAACAGCTGGAGAAAATGATGAAAAGGAAGCTACTAATTGCATAAACTGTCTGGGAATGAAGCCACTGAGTCACACTCAAGATTTATCAACACTGTGTGTGCATGTGTATATGTTCGTTTATACACACACGCGCACACACACACATATATATATTTATATGTATGGTATATATTTCAAGGTATGTGTGTATGTAGACATGTTGTATAGATCCAATTCCAAAACAATCAATGAATGAACAATAGAAGTGCTTGGGCCAGGGTAAGAAAACTGTCTACAGTTCCAAAGTTAATTTACAGATTAATTTACACGAGTCAGACTGGAGGAGAAAATAACATAATTCATTGGGAGGAACCAAATAAAAGTCTAGAGTCTCAAGGAAGATTATTTTAAAAGTTGGAATAAAAGGAGAATGATTGGCTGAAGTAGCAATTGTAACAATTATTTGGCACCAGTCAGAAGGTAGAGGTTTCCCTCAGAGAAACCCTTCAGAAGTGTGGTTGTGTTTATTTTCACCACCCTAAATTCTAGGCTCATCCTGGGCATGTCTAATACCAGAAAGACAAATAATTATAGTATTTTGACTGTGAAAAAGCCCCATGACTTCCTGACACTTCTTATCACTTCTGGAATGATGCCATGACCTGTGTGCCCAGGATTAGTCTCCTTCCCTCTCAGGAATTGTCTTTCACTCCCTTAAGGCAGGAGCTTTGCTAAGCACTCCCCCCATCCCCATAGGTGAGCTGTGATTCCCCCAGCTACTCAGCTGTTGGATGGTGGAAGGAAGTTTTCCCAGTGTAGGGGTGTTTGTGGTTTCTGTTTTTCCAGGGGCAAGATGAAGAGAATCGCCTTCCAGTTCACACCCTATAGCTGGGTGCGCTTTGAATGGAAACCTGCCTCTAACCTTCGCCGTTGGCTAGGAGTCTGCGGCATCATCCTGGTTGTAAGCCATCCCACAGGCTGGAGTCTTCCACTCTGCTCCTCGGGCCCCCAACTGGGAGCGGGGAGGGGGACCCGAGGTGTGGAGGAGGGGGCGTTCTCAGGCTGGGCCTCTGGCAGTTTCTCTTGGCAGAGCTGAATACCTTCTATCTGAAGTTTGTGCTGTGGATGCCCCCAGAACATTACCTGGTTCTGCTGCGCCTGGTCTTCTTTGTGAACGTTGGGGGTGTCGCGATGCGAGAGATCTATGACTTCATGGATGACCCGTGAGTGAGCAGGGGCCCTGGTGTCGGGCGGGGATCTGTCTGGGATCCATTCTCGGCCATTATTTGGAAAGCACCTACTCTGTGCAGAGGCCAGAACTGAACCTAGCCCTAGTCCCTGCGGTGCCAGGCGGCTCTCGGTCCCTACCACCTGTGACGTCAGGGAAGATGTCCAAAAAGAAGAGGATTTTGAGTCAGGGCACTGGGATGTCAGGAGGCAGAGTGAGAAGGTGGGGCCTGGCCTCCTGAGCAGCCAGGAATCAGAACTGGGAATGGGAGGCCCAGGACTAGAATAGTGTAGAGATGGCAGGGTGAAGATGGGTCTCAGAAGGAGGTGGAGCTTTAGGGGCCAAGGGTGGTGTTGGAGTGGCCAGGAGACCCACATTCAGAGAGCCTTTGCTGGAGATGAGATGTGGGGACCCATGTGGGCAGTGGGCAGGGAGAAGGCCAAGGGAGGGGACACCAGAACAGACATAGGAGGAAAACCAAGGACCTGGGGGAGGGGGGGAAGGAGGGCAGGGGGCCCCAGGGAGTGCCAGGTGAAGGAGCCCCTCTCTGCCTGCAGGCCTTGTCCCAGGTTGCCTGCCTCCCTGCCAGGTGTGTGAGCACTCACTCAGGATTTGGCCAGCCCTGTCTGGCAGCTCTACAAGGGGTCTGCTAAGGTCTTGCCCCAAGTGATCACACCCAGAATCCACCCTTTTTTAGGACCCCTGTGGAAACAAGGTGGGGAATTGCCAGTGGGGGTGGGCATTTGAACAGAGGGGCTCTGGGTGAGGCTCCCCAGTGGGAAGGCAGCATCAGTCATCCCCCTCTGCGTGAGCAGGCTCAGGGCCGGAAGGGTCCCTGAAGGCCTTGGTGGAACAGCAGGAGGGCAGGCCTGGGGTCTTCTCACAGCTCCCTTCTTGGGCCCTCCTGTGCCTCAGTTTCCCCTCTCTGCTTTCCTGAGATCAGGGCTCCCCTCCCAGCAGCGAGTCATTGGTCCCTGTTGGTTCCAGGACATTCCATAAGAAGTTTGGCCAGCAGGCCTGGTTGGTGGCAGCCATCACAGCCACCGAGTTCCTGATCGTGGTGAAGTACGACCCATACACACTGACCCTATCGCTGCCCTTCTACGTGGCGCAGTGCTGGATCCTGGGCACTGTGCTCATCCTCACCTGGACCATCTGGCGGTTCTTCCTGCGGTGAGCACCTGCCTGGTGGGAGGAGGCTTGTTCCCAGGGCTGCCCCACTCTCTGGCCCCAGTGCAAGGCCAAGCCCTTGCTTCTTCCTGTAGGGATATCACCCTACGCTACAAGGAGATCAGACGTCAGAAGCAGGAAAGCAGGTGTGAAGCAGACCGGGCCACCATTGATGGCAGTGAAGGGCATTCTCCATTGATGGAAGAGCAGGACAGAGATGGAGACCTGTGAGCAGACCTTCCCTGGCCCCCAGGCTCAGCCCTCCTGGAGACTTTGGGTAGGCCAGTGCTCCAGGGACGGGCCCGGCATCCAGCAGCCGGGGCCCTGGATGGGCAGCGGCTATGCAGCCAGCGACAGGGCGGAAAGGCAACCAAGGTTGGGAGGGCTCAGGGCCTTCCCTGGCTGAGGGAGGGGGAGAAGAGGACCCAACCTTTGAGTTACCCCACCCCCTTCCAAAGGGGCAGAGATGCCCTTGGTCCCCAGCCCCATCCCCTTGGCAGCAGTGGCCCAGGCAGCCAGAGGACCCAGAGGGAGGCCCCAGTGAGCCATGATGACCTCCCGGAATGGGGCGGAAGCTGCCTGGGCCAGCTGGGCTGGATCTGATGGCGCAAGGCTGTCTTTCTCCATCAGACCCTGCCTCGACTTATCTGGCCTCCAGTCTGGGGAGGGAAGAGTGCCTCCTGGGGGCCGGTGGAGAGGTGTGCTGTCTCTCTCGTCCTTCTCTGGGGTCGAAGGCTCCAAAGGTTGGAGGGACAGACTGGGGTCAGGGTCGGTGTACGTTAGTGGGAGCAGAACACAAATAAAGACAAATGAAGGAAGACTGAGGCCAGGGATTTCCTTTCTGCTTCATCAGTAGGGAACCACCAGGGAAAAGGGCTCATCACACCCCCCAGGGCCTTCAGCTCCCCTGGAGCCCCGTAGCTCCAGCCATTGCCAGCAGTCTGTCCCATCTCTCTTGGCTGCTCCCTCCCTGTTGGCTAGGCTGGGGGGCCCAGGCCTTCCTGACCCTTGGCTCAGCACTTGCACTGTGCTAGGCTGGGTTACCAGCTTGTTTGGGCTCTGGGCACCCCTTAGCTCCAAGTACGGAGGGCCAGGCCTGGCCCCTGCCACTGCCACGTAGGTTTGTGTCCAGGACACAGCAGTTTGGGCCCTGGGCTGCAGGGATTCTTTCCAGGGACATTAGCCAGGCTCCTAGGTTGGGACTGGTGGAGAGATGTTCCAGGGCCTGCCTTAGACTTGAGCCCCAGTTACCAGGTGGTCTGGGTGGCCCCAGCCCCATTCTTGGGCCTCCCGGAATTGCCTTGGTGTTCAGCCTTCAGCTCATGCCTTGGGAGGCTTTCCCTCCCCTCTTCCTTAGTGCAGCAGCATTGCACACATGCACACACACGGCTACGACTTCCAGGTCCAACTGAGGCTTTTCCCTTTGCCCTCATTTCTGGACAGAGGCTGGTGGTGGCCTCTCCCTGGGATGGCCCCTCCCTGTCCTCCCCTGAGCCCTTGGGGGTCTGTCTGCCCCCTCTTCCCTCATTACGTCCCTGGGGTCCCCAAGGTGTTGGGGAGGGAGGTTAAAGGGGGGAGCAGGAGGAAACACTCCGTACAACCACCCTGTGAGCTGGATGCTAGAATTACATTTCACAGATGAGGAAGCTGAGGCAGGTCAGGGGAAGTAGCTGGTGCGTGCCCCCCAGCTGCTCCCTGCCTGTGGGGATGCCCATGCCTCCAGGGCAGCGGATCCCTGCCCACCTTCTGCTGAGCTCAGAGCTCTGACCACACAGATCCTGGGGGAGAGTTTACCTACTGCTTGCCAGATCCTAACAACCCTTCAGAGGGAGGTGCTGTCCTGAACCCCACTTTACTCTGACCAGGGACACAGACGTGAACTCTGGGCCCTGTGGCCTGGAAGGCTACCTGGGCCACCCATGTCCCCTAAGAAGCCAAGCACCAGCCTAGGTCCAAAAGATGCTTTATTAAAGTAAGAACTGTTTCTGGTGCTCAGGACAGGAAAATGAACTTGCAAGTGCCTGGTGCCCATTGAGGCTTGGCAGAGACCAAGGCTGAGATGAGCAGGAGCGGCCCCCGGGTCCTCGGCACAGCAGGGCAGGGGACAGGGGCACAGGGTGGCCAAGGGGCCCCTCATGACGTGATGCGCAGGGTGGGCTTGGTTTCCTGGAGGACTTTCAGTTCATTGTCCACCTCCTCCGTCCAGTAAATGTCAAACAGGCTGAGGGAGAGAAGGGTCAGGCCCAAGGTGGCTCCTCCCCAGCTGCCAGTGAGCCCCCCACCACAGCAACCACGGTGCCCCTCCTCCCTGGGGCCCACCCCCCCCCCCCAGCACTGGCACCAGCTGCATGATGGGATGCCCAGGGCACCTACCCACCCTGCACTGGCACCAGTGCAGTGATGGGATGTTTGGGGTGCCCACCCACCCAGCACTGTCACCAGGCATCCCACCCCCCTCCCCCAGCACTCACACCAGCTGCTCCAAGGTGCAGCTGGGTTGCCTGAGGCTAGCCACCAGCTGCCTGATGCCCAGGTCGCCCATCCTGTTGTTGCTAAGGTCCAGCTCCTTCAGAGTGTGGTTGGTGAGGAGGACGGAAGCAAGGGTCTCACAGCAGTTGTCTGAGAGCTCACAATCACCCAGCCTAGGAAGCAAGGGCCACAGCCATGGCAGGACTCCAGCAGCAGGGGCCTCAGCTCTCCATCATCCACAGCAGCCTCACCCCTTTGCCCCCTGGGTCCCTGAGTTTCCTCATGGTCTGTGCTCCCCTGCTCACCAAGCTTCAGTTGCTCCTTTTGTCTCTGGACTTGGGGCCCCATTTGGGCCTCTCTAGGCACTCTACAGTCCAGCCAAACTAGCCTTGTCATTCCTCCTCTCCATGCCTTTGCCCAGACTGTCCCTCATGCCAGAAACACCATCCCTTTGGAAATCCCTAATTTCCTTAGCGCTTCAGCTCCAGAGCCACCTCTTCCCTGTGCTATGCTGCTCGGGCCTATTTATCATGAGGGTGGGGCCTGTTTCACCTTGGGCCATCTACCCCTGGGGCCCAACACACTTTTGTCCAGACTCTCTGTGACCCCTTGGGGCTTTTCTGGGCAGAGATACTGGAGGGGTTTGCCACGTCCTTCTCCAGCTTATTTTAAACTGAGGTGAGCAGGGTGAAGTGACTCGCCCAGGGTCATACAGTTGGGAAGTGTCTGAGGCCAGATTTGAACCCAGGATGAGGAATCTCCCCACCCCAGGCCCAGAGGCACTTTATCCATGGTGGCGCCCCCTAGCTGCCCATGCCTTGCAGGTCCTGGGTTCTCTCTCCTTCCTCCCCAGGTAGGCTTGTCCCTGCCTTTAGTTGGGATGGCCACTAGAAGGAGATGCCCCATTGTCCAGTGTGGGCCTGGGGGATCCTCACCAGAGACTCTGCAGCTGGCAGTCGGGATGCACGAGCCCCTTGCTCAGCTGCTCCACACCTGCGTCCTCCAGCACGTTGGTGCTCAGCTGCAACTCCTTCAGGGTCCGATTCTTCTCCAGGACGGTAGCAAAGCTGGCACAGCAAGCCACTGTGAAGCCACACGTCCTCAGCCTGTGGGAGAGGGCTCACTCAGGCACCTGGGGGCCAGTGCCCAGCCCAGGGCAGAGGCTGCCCAGATGCCTGGGTGGCCAGCACTCACCACAGCTCCTCCAGCTGGCAGCCGGGGTCCAGCAGCGCCTGGCACAGCAGCTCAGCCCCTGTGTCACCAAGCTGGTTACAGATCAGACTCAGCTTTGTCAAGCAGGCCTTGCTCTTCAGGACCTGGGCAAGGGCCCTGCAGCCCTCGGCTGTGATGTCACACTCCCAAAGCCTGTAGGGACAGAGGGATATGGATTCCAAGGGTGAGGCCCTCTGGGAAGGGGACAGTCCCTTCCAAGCTGGGAATCTGCCTCCCCTTGGGGGGGGGCGGTCACAGCTCTCCTGTTCCCCAAGTTTTCTCTTCTTGAAAATGAACACCCCCAGAGACTTCCACCTCTCCCTGCCCTTCCCCACTAGCTCCTCCTCCAGATGAGATCTAAGCAGGAAGAGGGATCTGCCCTTCCCTAGTCCTGGGAACTTTGTAAGCTTAGCTCAGTGCCTGGCATACAGTAGGTCTGCTGACTAACTGTGCCCCCTCTCATGCAGGCTGAGTCCAGCAGCTTTCCGGAGGCTTGTGGGCCATTCAGACACTCAGATCTTTTCCCAAAGGTTCTGTCTGACCCTAGGAGGCCACTCTTTTAGTTTCATGTTGGAACCTGGTAAATTAGTGATCTCTCAAGTACCATAAGCCCCTCACCAGCCCTTTACCAAAAATGGGGTTTACCAAGCCCTATCCACATTCTCCCAGGTTCCCAGTCAAGGATTCCTACTATCTGGCAGGAGGCAGTTGGGCAGAAAGCTCCCTGAGGTCCCTGGCTAAGGCTGCATCCAGGCCACCCTAAACTCTCCAGGGCTTCCGGCTTGGGCCCACAACTTCAGCCCAAGCCAAGGCCTCCTCACCACAAGGTCTTCAGTTTGCACACTGGGCTCAGGATCCCCTGGCACAGCTGGCCCAAGCCTGCATCTCCAATCTTGTTTTCTCCCAGGCACAGCTCCTGCATGGATTCCTTGGTCTGCAAGACTGTGCTGAGGTCCTTGCAATTGGCAGAGGTGACTCCACAAGCCTCCAGCCTATGGGAGAAAGGGGGCCGGCCTCAGTGAGTCCTGTGCTAATGACGCCTTTTGCTGCCAAGCAGGAAGCAAGTCACATCTGGAAACCTCTGCCTGGTGCCAGAGCCCAATGTGGAAGGTAGCTGCTTTCTGCTCCAGGGGCTTCACAGGCACCCACAGATCAGGCCTTTCTAGCAAAGGCCATGGGAAACGGAGCCCAGCTCACTGCAGTCCCACCTGTTCTGAGAATGGGCAAGGGATGCCAGGCTGTGGCATGGCTGTGCTGGGCTCCAGGGCAGGTAGAGTTGGGCTCAGACACCTTAGAAAGAAACTGTGCTCCTCTGATGCCAGGGCCCTTAACTGCCAAAAACAGCACCTACTACCCAGGGTGATGATGGGAGGTCACAGAAACGGCAGCTCATGTGCTCATCGCCATTCCCAGGGCACCCAGAGGCTCTGTCCCATACCAGGCAGGGTCCTCGGTCATTGGCAGCCCCACCTGAAGCCTGGGCCAAAACTGGTCAGGAGCTGGAGTTCTGCCCATCCTGACTGGTGTCCACTCAGGGGAACCATGGGCAGAATCGGGGACATCCCTGAGCGGGTGGGCCTCCAGGGCTTCCTAGCTGAATCTCCTCCACTGTGCCCCCAGCCAAGGAGGGTCTGCTCAGAGGAGGGCAGGGGATCAGCCAAGGTCACAGAGCTCCTAGCCAAGTCAGGTACGGAAGAGGGACCTCTTCACCGTTGCTGGCCTTGGAGAGAGGGGGGACAGTGGAGAAGGGGCAACTAGGAGCTAGGTCTAACGTGTGCCGCTGGCGGGGTGAGTGGGGTCCAAAGATCCGGCCCCTCCCAAACACCCCTGAGGAAACGGGCAGGGTTTGAAAAGGGAGGCCGACAGGGTCATGCCAGCGCCCCAGCAGGGGCCACAGGGAGCACTTACTTCAAGACCTGTAATTCACAGTTGGGGTCCATCAATCCTTGGCAGAGAAGGGTCACGCCCGCCTCCCCCAGCTCATTGTTGTTCAAGGTTAGCTCCTGGAGGCAGCCCTTGGCTTTGAGCACGGCCGAAAGAGCTTCACAGCTGGCCGTGGTGAACTCACAGTATTCCAGCCTGCCCCGAATGACAAAGGGCAGTTAGGCCCCTCGGAAACCTGCCTCAATAACCCTGGGCCATTCCCCACCCCCACCACACCCAGCCCACCTCCTCCATCAGCGGCTCACTCACCTCCAGTCTCCCTGCCTCCCACCACGCCCACGTGTCCCCCACCTTCCACTGGTCCATCCCTATAGGGCTCGCCCCATGTCTCCCGGGGATAGAGTGCTGGGCCTGGAGTCTGGAGGAGCTGAGTTCAAATCCCACCTCAGACACTTCCTAGCTGTGTGACCCTGGGCAAGGCGCTTCACCCTGTCTGCCTCAGTTCCTCATCTGTAAAATGGGCTGGAGAAGACCCCAGGATCTTTGCCAAGAAGACCCCCAATGGGGTTATGGCTGCACTAAATACCAACCGCATGTCGATGCCTCACTCTCTACAACCTGGCTTCTGACCTCGCCATTCACCTGAAACCACCTTCCCAGAGTCCCTCCAGCACCTGACTTCCAATTCTGCTGCAGACACTTCCCAGCGGGCTAATTCCCTTCGCCTTGCCTCTCATCTGCAAAACCTGCCACCCAAGGGTGTTGTGAGAGGAAATTTTCTTTTTTTTTCCACCTTTTTTGGAGGGGGGAGGCCAGGCAATGGGGGTTAAGTGACTTGCCCAAGGTCACACAGCTAGTAAGTGTTAAGTGTCTGAGGCTGGGTTTGAACTCAGGTCCTTCTGATTCCAGGGCCAATGCCCTATTCACTATGCCACCTGGCCGCCCCAGAAATACTCATGAAGCACCTAGCACAGCACCTCCCCCATAGCAGGTCCTGGTGATCACGCTCTCCCACTCAATACCCCCCCCACTCCTCCTCTCCCCTCTCTGACCACCCCTTCTCCGCCGGCTCCTCCTCTGGGCCACGCCCTCTGAGATTTTTCAGACTTTCCAACTGGACATTCAGGAGACATCTTCAACCCAAAGCATCCAAAACCAGCCTCATTACCTTTCTCATTCTTTCACTTTCCCCTGCCTCCTCCCAGCCGCCCAGGCTCCCAAGCCAGGGGTCACCCTGGGCTCCTCACTATCTCCCCCCCACCCCCAGGCCGGGCAATTTCACCTCTGCAGCATCTCCCCAATACCCCCCCACCCATCTCCTCACACCTGGGCCACTGCAGGAGCTGCTGAAGGGCCTGCAGCCTCAGTCTCTGCCCACTCCCATCCACCCTCCATTCAGCCCAGGCCTGAGCATGTCACCCCCGTGTGACTCCAGTGACCTCCTGTTGCTCTGGTGGCCTTCCAAGCTCTCCATCACCATCCAGTGGCACTGACCTCTCTGCTATTCCCACCCCAAGACCCTCCATCTCCCAACTCTGTGTGTTCTCATTGTCCCCTTGGTCTCAGATTCCTGGCTTCCCTTCACGGTAGGTGCTGCCAAGGCTCTATAGCCTGGGAGGGAGGCACCATTACCCCCATTTCACAGATGAGGCAGAGTGCTGCACAGCTCTCCCTGACTGCACCTTCCATCTCAGCTGTCTCCCTCATTAGAGTGTGCGCTTCATGGGGGCAGGCACTGCTCCAAGGGTTTTTGTCTTTGGGGGCCTGACACAAAGTGCTTGCCTGACTGAACTGGGCTAACCCCATTTCTCTTCTCTTTTCACTTCTGGCCCCCACATGCAGACCAGAGCATCCCCAAACCTTCTGGGGAGCCCTGCTGGCTCAGTAGCCCCTCTCCCCCTCCTTCCCAGTGGCCTACGGTGCCAGCCCCTGCAGAGGACACCCTGCCGGCCCCACCGCTCTTGGCAGCCTGGCCAAGGGGAGGGGAGGCCACTCTGACTCTTCCCTCATTCCTACCACATACCAGTGGTGATCTGAGCAATCCTATCCATCTAATCTCTGCCAAAGCTTCCTGATTTCTCATCCGTGTGCTGATACAGGCCACTGTCAGGGCTCCTGTCCTAGCCCATCTTTGAATCAAGCCAAAGGGACCTTCCCAAAGCAAAGATCTGCTTCAAAAAGGTCACAGGCCCACTATGGCCTGAGGCAGGGGTGGGGGAACAGAGGCCTTGAGGCACTGGTAGCCTTCTAGATACTTGGGTGCAGCCTTTGGAGGAGCCCAAGTTTCACAAAAGAAATCCAAACCTGGGACAACTCTTTCTACCCATGCCCTCCTTCCCCTCTTCAATGGAGTGCAGCTCAGAAGCCCCTTCCCCAGCTCCTCCCATGCCCAGAAAGCTGGAGCCCAGCAGGATCAGGCCTCCCTGTCACACCTCCACTTTCTTTGTTCAGATGATCAGAACACCTCCCTCCCATGCTTAGCACTGGGCTTGCCTGGCTGGGTCTGCCTGGGAGAAGATTCTGGGATGTCAATTCCCTCCCTGACCCAACAGGCTGTCACTGCAACCAGCCTGGCGGGAGCCCAACTAGGGGAGCCCAACTCGGGGGAGCCCACCTGCAGGAAGTCTGCCTGCCCAGCCCACCTGCAGGGAGTCCGCTTGCCTGGCTCTCCCCACCCCCAGGGGAATCCACCTGGCAGGAGCCTTACTGGGGGGAGCCTGTCTGCAGGGAACCCATCTGCCCAGGCCACCTGGGGGGAGCCCACCTACAGGGAGTCTACCTGCCCAGCCCCTTACATCCCTGAGGGAGCCCACCTTGCAAGAGCCCAACTGGGGGGAACCCACCTGCCTGACCCCAATGGCCTCCACCCCTCAGCTCAGACCAGGGCACTCACTCCAGCCTCTGCAGGCTGCATTTGGGGTCCATGAGGCCTTCACACAGCAGCTTCACGCCCTCGTCACCCAGGCGGTTATCACTGAGCTGAAGGTCTACCAGGGTAGGCTTTGTCCGAAGCAGGGTCGGGATCAGTTCACAGCCAGTGCATGTGATGTTGCAGTTCTGCAGACTAGCAGACACAGGGACAGAAACTATGGCAGTGCCCTCACACTCCAGGCTCCCCAGATGTGTCCAGGCAGGCCACTGCTCCTTTGGTCCACACCCCAACAGTAACCCAGTGGGGAGGCTCCAGGCCTGGGGACACTTGGGACTCACTTAAGTTTCTGTATCTTGCAGGTGGGACTCTGCAGGCCCTTCATTACCAGCTGGGCCCCCTCATCTCCCAGCTCATTATTGGCCAGGCTGAGCTCTGTCAGGGAGGAATTGGCCTGCAGCATAGAGCT
The DNA here is from genome assembly GCA_028627135.1 of Pseudochirops cupreus. NCBI lineage: Eukaryota > Metazoa > Chordata > Mammalia > Diprotodontia > Pseudocheiridae > Pseudochirops > Pseudochirops cupreus. Next base: position 311,553 of record CM053583.1, read on the forward strand.
GATGCTGGCACACATAGTATGGGTGAGAGCGCAGTCGTCGAGCCTGGAAGACAAAGGCCCCAAGGGCAAAGGGAGCTCCCCCAGGGGCAGCCAGGCTGCAGGGGTCCAGCAGGAGCCCAGGGTAAGGTCGGCAGGCCCCTCCCTACCTGATGACACCATAGTGCTGCATAGATGGAAGGAGCTCAGTCCAGCGGGCACTGCTCAGATCTTCACACTGAATCTCCAGGCTCATGGTGGGTGAGGGAAGGGTACCTGGGGGCAAAGAAAGAAGACTGTGAGCCCGTCTGCAGCCTGTCTGCAGCAGCTCAAGACTGAGAGACGCCCTCTCCCCCCCCCATGGCTAGGAATAGAACACAAAATGGAGCAGTCCCTGATATTAAGGCATACAATCCAGCCAGGAATTCTGGGCTCTGGGGCCTTCTCTGTCTAACCTGGCCCACCCAGTATCCCTGGCTTCTGCTTGAAGACCTCTGGAGGCAGCCTGCACCTGCCATAGAGCCTAAATCGACAGCTCACCAGCTGGTTTCCACTTCTACCCAAACTCCCAGGAACCCAGCAGGGGGCACTGCCCGCTCAGCCTGAAACTGCAGGCCCAGCCCCCCCTTCCCAGGGTCAGCATCTGGACCCTCCCAGGGCCAGGGGGCCGCCCATGAGACTGTCGCAAGCAGGAAGAGGCCAGATGCCACTGGACAGTCCCCAAGCAGAAGAACAGGTCTGGCCAGGAGGCAGCAAGTGTGGAGGCTGGGAGGATCCCAGGGTCACCAGCAAAAGAGGCAGAACAGAAAGGCCATTCAGATGACAAGAGACAGTGAGAGGTGCTGCCAAGACAAAGCCAGGACTGAGCCCACTTTTCACTCAAACAGATCTGAACAAGTCATCTCTCAAGGGAGGGCCGAGCCAATAGAATAAACAGGCTAACTTATTCAGTTACACGCCAATCAAATTGCCAGATAATTTTACAGAACTAGAAAAAATCATAACAAAATTCATCTGGAAGAACAAAAGGTCAAGGATGTTAAGGGAATCAGTGGGAAAAGACTGGTGAAGGAAGGTGATCCCTGTGCACCAGATCTCAAATTGTATTACAGGACAGTGGAGGGAAATGAGTATTGTATGATTACATTAACAACCAGTGACTAATTTGGGCTCCATGCTTTTTCCTGCAGAAAAGGCCAGCAGCCTCCGAAGGTCCCCCTCACCCCCTACAGGGGACCCTCTCCCAGTGACTGAGATTTGTCCCCACTTAATTCATTCAAGTTTGGAGTGACCTGCAGTACAAAGGAGAGAACAAGCTGGGGAAAACCAGATTGAGAAGGCAACTCCAGGTCCTTAGAGGGGCCAGAGAGGGACACGATCTGGCACACCTGAGGGCCAGCCCCCTGCCTCCAGGCCCCCCCTCTCCCCCACCCATCTCAAAGACTGAGAAGAGTTGGGAACCCTCAGCTGGCCACCCATTAGGATTGCAAGGGGAGGTCTCAGTGACGTATGGGAGGCCCACCATGGGCCAGCTCTCACTGCAGGGCTTTGGCACAAATGGGGACCGTCCTTTATTAAGATACCTTGTGCCCCTATCAATAAATGGTATTCCACTCAGAGAGATTACTCCATTTTATTTATTGGTTAAACTTCCCGCCAGGCCATACTCATCATGAAAACAATCTGGTCTAGGCAAAGAAGGCTTTATGACATCAGAGAACGATGACCTGACAACCAGTTGACTTGGATTTAAGTGAGGCAGGGCTGGGTAAGGTCACCAGCCTCACTTTCTCCTCCAGAGCCATCTGGGTGCAGTGGCCAGAGATCAGTCAGAATGACTGGAGATGGCCCAGGATGCAGTGGCAGAGTCTGGTCCTTTTAGGCCTTCTCAGGTTCTCACTTGGAGTGAGGTAATAGGCCCCTTTAATTACAGCCACCCACTGACTCACTTAGGTGCACAACACACAGTAGGAAGTACCCATTGTCATCTGCTCTTGTTCAGTTCTCTCCACCTCTTTGTGACCTCATTTGCGGTTTTCTGAGCAGAGATCCTGGAGGAGTTCACCCTTTCTTTCTCCAGCCCATTTTAGAGGTGAGCAACCTGAGGCACACAAGGTGAAGTGACATGCCCTGCTCCAGCCACCCTGCCACCTACTGCCCACAGTAATCTGGTGTTTGATAAAAGCCAGAGATATGGGAGCAAAATTCCCTATCTGACCAAAATTTGCTAGGAAAACTGGGAAGCAGTTTGGCAGAAAGTGGGCACAGACCAACATCTTGCCCCACATCCTCAGCTAAACTGAAAAGGAGTGTGAGATTAGGGAAGTCAGGAAAAGTTCACTTCTCAGATCTGTGGAAGGAAGAGCTGAAAGCAGAGGTGACCGACCAGAGAAGAACGGTGGCTTCCCTCACTCCTGCTCCTGGCCCCTGGGAATCTGGGACATGGCCCCAGAAGGGGAGAAGTGTCCGCAGCTGCAGGGTCAGCCAATGGACAAGAAATGGCCTGGGGGAATCAAGGCACAGATCAAGACAGCCAATTGCCCAGGCCCTACCCTCTACTATAGAGACTGAGGGGCCCACAAAGTGGGATGTCCTGAGAGGTGCCTTCTACCTTCCAGTGCCCCCTTTCTCACAGGTAAGGAGATTCGGGACCCCTACCTTCTGGGTTTTCCCCTTCTTCCTTTCCCCTGGCTAGGGCTGCCTCAAGTGTCTGCTACCCTCTGTTGAAAGCCAGAGAACTGGGGCAGCATTAGACCCAGCAAATGAGTAACCAGGGCCTGCCCAGGTAGGCACTCCCTGCTCCAACGGGCCCTAATCCCAGCTGTCCCTTGGGATCCAGTCAGCAGTCAAGTTCTCCCTCCCACAGCAGCCTCCTCCTCAGGCCCTCTGCCTCCGACCTCTCCCTTCATAGCTGCTCTCCCCTTCAGGAAGCTTTGGGGACTCCCTATCCTTGTGGACCAAACCCCAACTCCCTCTCCAGACACAGGTCTTCCAGTGATGGGACCTGGACCCCTAAAAAGAAAAGAAACAACCTAATTTTGGAATTTTTCCCCTGCATTCCAACAGCCCACTGACTGGCCCACCCCAGACCACACTCCTCAATCCCAGTTCCCCCTTAGCTGACATTGCGCCACTGTCCCCTTGGCCCATGCAGAGTACTTATTACTTCTTAATCTAACCCAGATCCTTTCATGGTCCCTTGGGTATATAAGCATCAGTCTCAACCCCATTAAGCTACAGGTTAGCTAAGAATTGCACCAGCTTTACTGGTCTTAAAATAAAGCAGGGGTAGGGAACCTTTGGGCCCTGAGGCCAGATGTAGTCCTCTAGATCCTCAAGTGTGGCCCTTTGACTGAATCCAAATTTCACAAATTTCCCCTTAATAAAAGGACTTATTCTGTAAAACCTGGAGTCAGCTGTATCCCAAAAAGATCATAAAAATGAGAAAAGGACCCATGTATACAAAAATATTTATAGCAGCTCTGTTTGTGACCAAGAACTGGAAATTGAGGGGATGTCCATCCATCGAGGAATGGCTGAAAAAGTCATATATGATTGTGATGGAATACGACGGTGCTGTGGGAAATAATGAGCAGGTAGATTTCAGAAAAACCTGGAAAGACTTAGGTGAACTGATACAAAGTGAGGGGAGCAGAACCGAGAACATCGTAAACAGTAACAGCCACATTGTAACTTTGACAGACTTGGCTCTTTTCAGCAATGCACGGTACTAAGACAGCTCCAAGTCTCTTCAGAAGGCTTTTGAGATGCTTTTTCCATCTGGCAAAGTCGACTTTTTAAGGCATTCTTCTCCTCATTGGCTTTTTGGGCCTCTTTTGTCATTTGAGTTAATCTCTTTTTTAAGGTGTTAATTTCTTCAGTCAGGTTGCTGACTCTTTTCATGATTTTCTTGCATCATTCTTATTTCTCTTCCCAATTTTTCTTCCACTTCTCTCATTTGGTTTTAGAAATCTTTCTTCAACTGATCTCTAGCTTTTTGGTAATCTTCATGTTTCTTGGAAACAAGGGGTGGGAGTTCTGACTGCATTGTCTTCCTCCCTTTCCCTGTTTTGTTCCTTCTTTTCTGCGAAGAAGGAATCTAGGGTTTCGTTGCTGTTCTTACTTTGCTTGCTATGCTTATTCATGGTCGCCATTCAATGTTTTTTTTGTTTTGTTTTGTTTTGTTTTAGTTCTGTGGAACTCTGCTTCCAGAGGGAACAGCTCTGTCCCAAATTGCTGGGGTTTTCCCAGCTGCCGGCTTTTAGGAGCCTGCTGGGTCCCTCCCCAGCTCCGGCTCACTGAAAAAAAAAAACCTCAGGACCACCACCCAAGACAGAAATCCAGATCTGATGCAGCAATTTGGAGGCAGGTGCAGAACCTCCGCTTTCTGCTTCTTTGCCCCGGGGGCGGCTTAGCCGCTTTTCTTCCCCTTTTCTTCCCCGTATTTAGCCAAGTTCTACTAACCTGAGTCCTTCTTTCTTATGGCTGGATAATTCTGGATCCTGCTACAGCTGTCAAAGATCCGCTCCCCTGAAGCTCCAGCCTCTCCTGAAGCTCCAGCCCCTGCGGGGCTCAGCTCGTCCAGCCACCCTCAGGGCAAAAACTGTCCAGTCACCCCCAGGGGGGCAAAAACCGCTGTTTCAGGCTGGGCTGGTTTCTGCTCTCAGAGTTGAAATGGTCGCTTTGAGCCGACAGCTCCAAGTCTCGTGAGGAAAATGCCGTCCCCATCCAGAGAAAGAACTGTGGTGTTTGATTGCAGATCGAGGCACAGGATTTGCTCTCTCTTTTGGTTTTGTTTCTTCTTTCTCGTGGTTCCTCCCCCCACATTGGTTCTAATTCTTCTTTACAACATGATTAATATGAAAATATTTAATATGAACGTATATGTAGAGACTGTATCAGACTACATGCCATTTTGGGGAGGGAAGGGGAGAAAATTTAGAACTCAAAATCTTATGGAAGTGAATCTGAAAACTAAAAAACAAATCAATTTTTTTTTTAAAGGACAGAACAAAACCTTAGACTCAGTCAAAAGGTCACACCCAAGGACCTAGAAGGCCACACATGACCTCAAGATGAAGGTTTCCCACCCCTGCAAACCTAGTGACTTGACTGGAAGGTCTGAGTGAATGAATTTGGTCCAGGTGGACACCACTCTGTATTCTGACACTCCAGGGTTCCCAGCAACCCAAACCTTGTCAACTTCAGGCATCTACATTCCAGCCAAATTGGCCTCCAATGCCCATCCAGGCCCCAAGCCTTTGTGCTCATTCCCCAATACCTCTCCCTCCTCAGCCCTGGGTGCTCTCCTTCCCCAGTGAGCTGCTACTGACTCCTCTGCATCCTGGCTGTAAACTCTTTGAGGGCAGGGGCTGCCTAGCAGCTGGCAGAGGGCCTGGCTGGGAGCAGGCAGTTGGCCAATGTCTGAGGAGTCAGAAGTTGTGGAGAGGGAGGCTGGGCTGCCACCTGGGAGCCTTCCCAGCTCTGGCCTCTCCCAGGCCCTAGAGCATGCATGTACCAGTCTGGCAGAGCTGGGGGTGAAGGGCAGCCACCCCACAACTCCCATGCGCTTCAAAAGCCAAGTGAATGCTAGGAAACCCTCACTCACAGGATCTCCCTCCCTCCCTCCTTCCTCTTCCAGCCCCATGCCCCTAAAGAAAATCCTTATCATCAGTCTTCCTGGGGCACAACCTGGCCAGGACTGTCACTCCCAAAACTCTGGGCCGGTATTCAAGGCCTTCCTTCCTAGTCCTAGCCCTGGCTGACCCCAGAAGCCTGGCTCAGCAGGGTCTGGGGACTGTCCCACCCTCCCCTCCCTTTCCCTCCCTAGTAGGGGGAAGCAGACTAGGAGCTACCCAGTTCAGAGCATCCCCCTTCTTGGCCAGGAAGGCCTGGCAAGACCCTACTTACCTGGGACTGTTAAGAGGGGAGCCACCAAAGGCCGAGGGAGATCTAAGCAGCCTGGCAGCAGGAGCTACACACTCTAGGCCAGTGCCGTGACTCATACCCCGTGATTCAGAAGGCTCACCCATGGCTCCTCCCCCAGGGCCCCACCCAGGCTCTCCCAGTTTCCAGGGACCTCCTCCAAGGATCTCAACTAAGTCAATAGACACGTAGAACAGGGCCCCTAGACCCTCACTGGGAGAAGCGGAGAGCAGGGAAGGGGAAGGGAAGAGGAGCAGGTGGGAGGGGAGGGGGAAAGGAAAGGAGGGGGAAAGAAGGGAGCCTCACTGTACATTGGGGGGAAGGGAAGGGGAGAGAAGAGGGGAAAGAAGTCTCATTGTATAATTGGGGGGAGGGGAAAGGGAGCCTCATTGTATAATTGGGGGAGGGGAGGGGGAGAAGAAAGGGCCTGGGAAAAAAAGGGAGCCTTACTGTACAGTGGCAGGGAGGGGGGGAATCCCAATTTCTCTCTCCTGGGCCTGCCCCTCCACCCCAGACTGTAGGATTCAGCTGGGCTGGGAAAGCTGGAACTCTCTCCACCCAAGTCATTCCAGCTAGGAGAAAACTGCCCCCTGGGGTGGGGTTTCTATGGGTTGCTAACAAGATTCCTGCTTAAGGGAGGAAGCCCAGATTTGGAATGAGAAAGACCAGAAATAAAATGGGATCTCAGATACTAACCAGTTTTGTGACCCTGGGCAAGTGGGCTAATGGTTGCTTATATTCCAGATTGTCTCAAAAGAGACAAACTTTAACATGTTATACAAGTGCTAGCTCGTTTTATACTGCTGATGATTCCAGCTGGAAGGGGCCTCAGATGCCCCAGAATCTAATATTCCCTTGCTTCACAGTGGGGAGACTGAGGCCAAAAGGTGCAGTGATACCCCTGGAGGTACCAGGGAGTCTCCCAGGCTCCCAATTTTTCAGAAAGCTCAGGAGGCAGAAAGCTTGAGGTCACACCTGCCTCCAAGGTCCTGGGGGCCTGCCCACTTTCCAAGGCCATCCCATCCAAGCCAAGGAAGTTGGGGGAAGGGAGCTGGCAGGCCCCAGTGTTAAGGGTTAGAAAGGATGGATTTCTATGGAAATCCTTTGAGGGTTCTATCAGTCTGAAAGAATTACCAGGCATAAGCAGTCTTGGCAGTTTTAAAAGGGTTTATTACGCTTGTCAGCGGGCAAGAGAAAATTAAGGGGAATCCTCCCGCGAAGTGTGGGGATTGGGGGTACTGATTATACAGTAACAAAGTCATATAAAAGTGGAGTTAGGGAGGAGCACCCAGCCTGTCTGCCCAGAAAGGTCCCCCTTTGATAAGGTGTAGTTCTTTTGTAGGAGTTAACTTACAGCTGGCCACGAGAACAAAAGGGGTAAACCTTTCTTTAAGGAATCCTTTTAAGAATTCAGAGAAGATACTTACAGGCTGGGGGTGGGGGAAGGGACAGAGTTAATGACACAGCTGGGGGGGAAAGGTGACTTTCCACAAGCTGATGCCACATACCCAGGTGCCCGAACACTGATGAGATTCAAGACAAAGTCACCCCAAAATATTACAAAGGCACCTCAGCACCCCCCTTCATTAGCACAGGTCAGGGGTGGATATGGCCAACCTCAGGTGACTCTGACCACGTCACTTTGCTGATGTCTGCCTCTATTTCCCCATCTGTAAAATAGCTAAAACAGCACCTCCATCCCAAGGGTGTTGGGAGGACCAAACGAGATTCTGTACAGGGTGCGCCTGGCACCACAGAGGCATGTGATCATTGTCTGTTCTTCACCTCTCAGACCAGCTGGGGCAGACCAAGAGTTTCCCCCAAATCCCCTTTGCAAAAGCAGATTGGCAGACCCCCTACTACCTAAGCAGTGGCTACTCCGCAAGCTGCCTAACGTTTATGAGCCCACAACCACTGGCCCTAGCTCCCTGCAGGATCTCTTTCCCCTTTGATCTCGGGTGCACCAGCCCAGCGGCCCCTGGGCGCAGGGAACCGATCTAGAACCACAGGCCCTTCCAGCCCGCGATCTGGGGCACGGCCCTGGACCAGTCCTGCTTGGGGGTGGCAGACTTGGCACCGCCCTCTCACCAGCTTCCGGGAGAGGAGAACCCGGGCTCAGGGGACGACTGGGAGCGGGGCCACCCAAGGGGACCGGCAGCTGCAAGAAAGACAAATCGGGGGCCCCCGTGGCCCGTATCCTGCGAAGGTGGCCGGAGGGCTCCCCACCTCAGCCACTGCCGCAGCCACCGCAGCCCCAGCATAGCCCCCGCCTGCGGGAACCGGGGTCACAGTCAGCACAAGGGCCACCCCCGCCGCAGCCCGTCCCGCCTCCGCTCCCAGCCGTCTCGGGGCAGCCGTGTGGGGGCGATGTCGGGCTCGCAGAGAAAAGGCCCCGGCTGTGGGCACGCGCCTTGCGTGGAGGGAGGGGCCTTACACACTTGCGAGGGCGTCTCGGGGCACGCAATGGCCTCACGCGGGCGCCGTGCGTGCATGTCTGTGCGTGGGTGGCGAGGCGCGAAGCCCCGCCCCCGTGGCCCGTGGGAGGCATGGGGGGATGGGGAGGATAGGGAGCGCCCTCCCAATCCCACCTACCCCTTTATTCTCGTGCCCCGGACCCAGGTCCGAGGCCTCAGAGAGGAACCAAGCATCCAGGCAGGGTCGGCCCCCCGCAAACTCACCTCCGCCTCGCTCCTTCTCCCTCCCTCCGGTCCAGGCCCGGCCCGGGCAAGATCGGCGGCGGCAGCGACGCTGCACGGGAAGAGGCCCTTCTGGGTCCGTTAACCAAGTCACGGGGGCGGGGCCCAGAGAGGTAGGGCGGGGCTTAGGGGCATGGGGGCGGGGCCATAACTCGTTCCCTCCCCATCTCGGGACGCCTCCGCAGCCTTGGCCGGGAGTTACTTTGTATTACTGTGTATAACTTTGTGTTACTTTGTATACCAGAGGCGGTGCCGGCTTTGTGCGGGCTCCCGGGATCTTCCCCCTGAATGCTGGAGGGCCTTGGCACGGCTGCCTGCCCGGCTGGGATCTGAACCTCCCCAGCCACACAGGGCAGCAAACATTTTCAAACCGTCCAGTTGTGTGCCGGATGCTTTTCGATCCTCCCGCTTCTGGACGGCTCTGCAGCCTTTGAGCCTAGGGAGCACCATCTCCTCCTGAATCCTCGCTCCTCTCCGGGTTTTTGTGGTCCTGCTTCCAGGTTGTCCGCCAGCCTGTCTTGACTGCTCCTTCCCTTTCCCTTTTAGTGGTTCATCATCCGACCCTACGCTCCCCTACCTGGGCGTGTTGGGCTTCTCCGTCCTGGATTCGATCTCTTTCTTCCTGACCTCATCCGCTCTCCTAGGCCTCCGTTAGCTTCTCTCCTCGGATGACTCCTTACTTCCAGGCCCAGGCTCTCCCTGAGATCCAGCCCCACATTTCCAACCGGCTGCCCCATAGACAGCTTAAACTCAACATGTCCTAAGCCTTACCCTTCTCTTTGCTCCCAGGACCTCCTCTCTTCCCAGCTTCCCTCCTTCTGTCCGTCCAAGGGCTCACATTATCCGGGCCTCCTCTCTCTCCCTCCCCTCCCGGAGCTGGCCAGCTTAACGCCCTCGGCTCACATCCCATCTCTCAGCTGGATGATGGAAGGAGTTTTCTCACTAGGCTCCCTACCCCAAGTCTCCCCCCAGCCCAGGCCATCTTCCCCACTGCTACCTCTTTACATGCAGAGCTGACAGTCACTCTCCTATTCAACTGCAGAGCCTCCCTGCTGCCCATTGGAGAGCTTTGAAAGCTTGTCACGACTTCGCCCCGTCAGGCTTTCCAGTCTCTTTGCGCTCCTCAGGCCAAACGGGCCTTCTCTCTGCTCCTCAGTCAGGGCCCTCTGTCTTCGTACTGGCTGCCTCCAGCCAGCTCTGCATCCCCTTTGCATCATGCAGGAGAGCGTTGCCCACTCCCCCAGCTGCCAAGGCTTTACTGCCTGCTGTATCTACAGGCAGGTGGTTAGGCCAGAGAATGAGTGGGAGGCTTTGGAGGGCAGGACCCGTTTTGTTCTGTCTTTGCACCGTTAGCGCCCAGTACACAGCAGGAGCTTAATCGTTGCCTAGCGATTAATTGATCTGTAAATCCGATGGCTCCACAGGCTTTGCATTCATCCTGGGTACTGCATACACTTCCATCTGTGGAATGGGCGCGGTTCTTGCAATTCCCCCTCCCCAGGCTTGGAGGGCTCTACAAATGCCCACCAAGACCAGTGGCCTTCGGATGGCTGGGGCACTGGGAGTGGAGGGCGGAGGCAAGAAGGCGCCGAGGCTGAACTACAACTCCCCGCGGACCTTGGGAAGATGAGCCATTGCGCATGTAGTTAGGCCTCGGCCTTTCAGGTCCGACTCCACTGGGTGGCGCTGCTGCTCAGCTGGTGGGCGGGGCAGGGGGAAGGAAAAGGGGGCAGGGAAGAGGAGGGAAGAAGGGAGGGGAAGGGCAGAGAGGAGGGAGGAAGGGAGAGCGAAATGGAGGGAGAGGGGGAGGAAGGGGGCGGGAAGGCCTCTGCTCCGCCCAAATGCTAGAGGGGACGGAAGGAGAGGGAGGAGGAGGGGGAGGAAGGCAAAGGCGGGGGATGCGGGGCTGCCCCGACTCTTCTCTTCTGTCTGCTCGAGAGCCTCCGGAGCCTGAGCGGTCCCGGCCGCCTTCGCCTCGGCTGCTGCAGGTAAGGGAGCCAGTCAGCCCAAGGGGGAGCTGCGCGCCAGGCTGCCTGGGTGGGTGCCCCCCTGGCGTGGCAGAGCTGCAGCGGAGCTGGGTGTGACCCTGCGTGGTTCTGGGGGACAGCGGGGGAGACACCCTGTGTGTGCCTGGGCCAGCACCCTGGTCAGGGCCAGGCGGGCCCGGCGGCCTGGCTCTGAGGAAGACAGACGAGGCTGGGCATCCATCTGGCACGCACTGTCGGCTGGCCGTGGTTAACTTCATCGCGGCCCCACGTGTGGTCAGCAAGCTGGAGACGCCCCAGATGGCAGTGGGCAGAGGGGAAGAGCCAGGCAGAGCCTGGGAAGGGGCCCCAGTAGTCCTGGTAATCCCCTCCATCCCAGGCACCCGGCTGATGGGTCAGCCAGGTCCAGGCTCACCGGCCCAGTCCCCGTAGGTCCCATTGGCTCCCACTTGCTTCATTTCTCTGACCTTCTGGCCCTGATCCTGTATTCTGCCACCTCTGTGGATATTTCTTGACCCCAGGGCCTTCTGGGTATCCAGCTACAGTCCAAGTGCTGAGGTCCTGGCTCCTGAGAGCAGGTATGCCTCTCTTACAATCCTGGCCTACTGTCACCAGGCAGTGAGGTGCCACGGTTTCTCCAGCAGGGACAGGGTAGCCCACAGTGCTTTGTCTCTCAAGGTGGAGCCCAGGCCCGGGCCACAGAGGGCCAGAAGTCTGAGTAAATGGCAAACACTGGTGAAATCCTGCCCAGCCTTGTGTCCTTGAAATGAGGGCCAGTCCTGGAGACCATCCTCCTGAGGCTGCCTGTGGGCTGAGTTCCTGTGTGGGATTGTTGGGGTTACTCTTTCTCGACCAATGCCAGCTTCCAGCTTCTCTCCTCATTCATCTGTGGTGAGAAGGGAAACTAGGACCCTGTACCTATCAGAGAAGACATTCGAATAAACTGACCACGGCTGAGCAGAACTCAGGGACAGGATGGCCATTCCGGGGACTCATGTGATATGCCAATGTGTGGTTCAGTGGTTAGGGCCTCCATTTGGTGGAGGATATCTGCCTCAGAGGAAGCCTATTAAGCGCCTACTGTGTATCAGGGTTTGACTCCAGCCCCTTCCTTCACAGTTTATGAGAAAGCATAGCTTTAACTCATTGGAGAGATGAGGAAAGAAGATAGAAGGACCCGTTGGAGGGGTACTCTGTTGACACTGGTCTCAAGGGCTAGAACTCTGCAGCCTATGTGGGCTCAGTTGTTCTGGAGGCTGCCCCACAGCTTGGAGGATCTCCAAGGAGTCTGAAGGGCTGCTAACAGCAGAACCATTAACATTAACTATGAGTTGTTCTGACATTAACTCACTAGGGCGCCTTGAGTTTCCTATGGCACCAGCTGACCTCCAAGGACCTTTCTGGTTCTGACACGCTAGAACCTTCTGTACCTCAGTTTCTCCAGCTGCAATGAAGGTCTACCTCCCTTCTCTCTAATGAGAGAGAGTTCATGACTGACTTAAGCCTGTCCCACCATGTGGGGGTTGGGGGGGTTTAGCAGTGCCCCCACTGGAGGTCAGTCATGACAAGGTTTGGCAGGGCTGACCCAGGGATAGCTTGGCCCCAGAGAAAGGTATTGAGCAAGTGAGGGGCTATGATGGAACTGTGGGTCGGAAGTTGGGGGGAGGCCGCCCACTGTGTCTGTGGCTCAGAATGCGCTTGGCCTAGCTGTGCTGTGCCCACTCACGTTAGGCCCTGGCCCTGCCTGTGTTCCACAGTTTGCCCATCTGAGAACAGCTGGGGCACCACTGGAGTACCTAGTGGTGGGTGATAATTGTAATCCCCCTATTCTTCCCAGAGGCCAGGCAGTTTGCAGATTCCTAATGTTCAGAGAAGCTGATTCAGTGGCCCAGCGGGTGGGAGTGAAAACCTGGCCAGGGCTCTTGCCTTCACAGCCATGATCTGCCCAGCATGTGGGCCTCAGCTCTCTGAAGGGCTGGCCCAGCTTTGGCCTGCTTCAGGCAGGAGCCAGAGTGTGAGAGGAAGGTTCAAAATTGCCTGGGCTGTCCCACCAGGTCGGGGTTGCCTGGGCAGGTGGGGAGCTCCCCATCACCAGCTGTCTCCTAGTAGAAAATGGAAGACTTCTTATTTTGGCCTTCTGTGCCCTGGTCCCTCCCAAGGAACATGAGCCCCAGGTTCCCTGGCCACACATGTCTTTGGGCCATGCCCTTCTGGCAGTGTGCAGTTCCCAGATGCTTCTCCAGCAAAGGGGCCTGTTCTCTTGGTCTCCTCTCTGTTGGCCTCCCTCCCTTGGGGTGCTGGGATGAGACCTGGGCCTAGCTCTGGCTCTCCCTTCACCCTACCCCCCTGCTCCCCAGAGCTTTCAGAATTCTTTCTTCCTGGAAGCAGATGCCTTGAGGGAGTGACTCATTGGCCAGAATCCCCAGCGGGCCTGGGACTGGGGCAGCGGGCAGCCAGCCCAGGGATGCCAACACTGTGTGCAAATATCTGAATGGGTGGTGGCATAGCCTCAATCCCCTCTGGGGGCAAAGTGGGTGGGGTGGGGGGACAGGATGGACACAGCTTTTCAAAAGACCAGCAGTGTCCTCCAGGGACAAGATAAGGGTTGTTTGGAAATAAGGAAAGGGGAGGGGGACCAGCCTGCAGCAGAGGTAAGCCAGGAACCCTGGATAGGCAGCCAAGGACAGGGAGAAAACTGGGCTCTGGCCCCCCACTACGAAGGTTGCTGCCCTGTGCCTGGGCTCTGTGTGTGTGTGTGTGTGTGTGTGTGTGTGTGCACGTGTGTGAGAGTAGGGGGAATGTTTGTGTATGTGTGTGTGTGTGTGTGTGTGAGAGAGAGAAAGAGTGGGAGGTGTTTGTGCATGTGTGTGTGTGTGTGTGTGTGTGTGTGTG